>CM071842.1:6600000-7101501 GCA_036507285.1 Trichosanthes cucumerina
ATTTATAGAAAATACATACATTAAAATTGAAAAAATGGTACAAAGGTTAAAGTACGAGACAAAAATAATATTTTAACTAAAAATCAATAATATGTGTTTTTACTTTAAAACTAAACCGGTTCATTAATGATATCTTTCTCCAGCCTTTTTAGTCTTAAAAAAAAACTTTTGAATCATTGGTCAAATTTTAAAATAATAATAATAAAAAATCTTCAAAACTATTTTTTTTTTTCTAAACAGGTTAGGATTAAGAAAAAAGAGAATTCTAAAAGCTGATTGTTAAAGAATAAAAAAAAAAATAGCTTTAAATACTAGACTTTTTACTCTATATTTTATTTAACCCTCGAGACAATAATCAAATTGAAGAAAAATAGTTGAGCCTAATACCAATAACATTTTTATTTTCTATCATATCCTAAAATAAAATAAATGAATTTGTGAAATAATTACTTCATGAGTTGAGTTGCTTGTTAAGATAAACAAATTAAATGATGCAAGAAAAAATAAAATTGGTATTTGAGAGAGTGGGTGGTGTGAAAGAAAGAAGAAGTCAAGAGATTCTTCCAACAAATTTAAAATTCCCATCATAAAAAGACTTCAATTCTAATTAATTAGTTCTCTACGATATTACTATATACTTTGAAATCATTGAGAGATGTTGATAAAGATATTGATGTGGATGGTTATTTTATTATTTTTTTTTGTTGACATTTTTATCTTTTGTAGATATATATTTTTATGGTGAAATATAAATGTCGTTATTTAGCTATATTTGGATTTTTTTTTTCTTTCTTGAGGGGTTAGAGGCATACTAAACATTAAGTTAAAATGTTTATTTATTTGTTTGTTTTTTTTCTAAATATATTAGTAAAAATTTGAGGGGGCATGAGCCCTTATAGGCCTTAACTAAATTTACCCCTATAGATGAGTTTTTTTTTTTAAATTATTTTTTTAAAATTTGAGTCTCTACCTACGTTTTGAGATGCAATTTCTTTTTTAATAATGACTCCTTAATTTCATTAAAAGATGTTTAAATTAACACGAAAATTATAGGAAATCTTGCATGAAAGATTCATTTTCACGTGTCTTGATTGCCATTTGACTCGTGTTATGAAATTAATGATATACGACCATTTTCATATTCTGCATTTCGTCCAAATTATCGTGAAGGCATTATATACTCTCACTTTTGCTCTAGCTCTCTCGATCTCACTCGATAGTAATGAGTGGTCGAAAATTTGGAGAAAATAAAGAAACAAGGAAAATCGCTCTCTAATTTTCGCCCTAACTCTTTCACACTCAACTCTCGCTCATGATAATAATGAATGGTTGAAATTGTGGAGAAAAAGAAAGAGAAGGAAAATCACTCTTTAGTTGTCGCTCTCGCTCATGATAGTAATGAGTAGTCAAAATTCTGAAAAAAAAAAGACAAGGAAAATCACTCTCTAATTCTCGCTCTCGCTCTTCTCTGAACTTAATTTTTCTTCTTTTTTTTTTTCCAGATTTTCGACCACTCATTTGAGCGAGAACGAGAGAGTTAGATCGATAACGTTTTCAGGTACGACTTACGAGAGTGTGAACAAGCAAGTCTCCGCCTTATGCTCTCCTCATAGGTAATTTTGCACACATTGCTACGTCAGAATGAGTCATATTTCATTATTTTCAAAACACAAATCATCAATCATTAAAGCACTGAAAAATGAGTCATCCGTACAAACTCCAAAATTATAATATAAGTTTGATATTCGGAAGATCAAAGAGATCAACAAATTTATGAGAGAGTTATAAGATTTATTGAGTTGCCAATCCAAATGTACATCAACAGATAAAGACACCAATTATTATTCTAAAAATCGATATTTGATCCTCCCCTCACATGGGTTGAATTCAATATATATATATATATATATATATATATATATATATATATATAAGGTTTAGAAACATCAAATTATTCAAAACAATATTTGTTTAAAAAGGAGCTCATTGTTACCTTTTTTTATACTAACTTTTTTACTCTGAAATTATATTTAATTTATGTGAAAACTATAGTAATATGCCATGTATAATGCCATATGGGAAAGGGATCTAATCAATTTTGATTGATACTATTTTACGAGAAATTATTAAATGAAAGCCAACGAACTCATAACTTATCAAAACTTATATTTTAAGATCCACCAACTTAACTAATTAAAACATGTACCTAATTCGACTAGGAAGTTAGATCTCACACTCTTATTAGTCGTTGAACTTAAAAAAAGTCAACTTCTAATTCTAATGAGCACGTGACATGTAACCAAATTAAGAGCAACATTCATGATTGAATAATTTATACAATTTGGTAATATATTAAGGTTCATGTGTTGTGTATATATATAATTTGGAACATTAATGTATTTACTTAGGACTTTAATTTGAAAATACTATAGACTTTGTTTTCTCACAATTCCTTTATAATAATTTTCATATTTCTTAAGACAACATTTGAGTTCTTACCCAAATTTCAAAGATAAAAACAAGTTCTTAAAAACTACGACCCCGTTTAATAACCATTTTGTTTTTGGTTTTTAGTTTTTGAAAGTTAAGCTTATCTTCACATAATTTCTCTACAATAGAGATTATCTCCCTTAAGTAAATATTTGAACTCTTAGCCAAATTCTAAAAACAAAGTCAAGTTTTTGAAAGCTATTTTTTTTAGTTTTCAAAAGTTGGCTTGGTTTTTGAAAATATAGGTACAAAGTAGATAAAAAAACATATAAACTCATTGGTATAAGTAGTATTTTTAGGTTTAAATTTCAAAAACTAAAAACTAAAAACAAAATGGTTATCAAACGGGGCCTACATGTTTTTTTTTAGTTTTCAAAACTTACTTTGGATTTTGAAAACATTTGTAAAAGTTAACTAAACAAAGAAACCTATGAATGAAAATAATGTATTTATAAACCAATTTTCAAAAACTAAAAATAAAAAATCACACATAGTTATCAAACAAGAACAAGTAATATATTTAAGATTTAAAAAGTATCGGGTGCATCTTTGGAACTTAAATCACACACGTATATTTAGTCATTAATTTTTCATTAACGCCCATAGAAAAATCTTGATGTGACACTTATTAAATAAGTTTTGGATGTGATCATAATCTAGCAACTTTGACAAATAATTAGTTAGGATCAAAGTAGATAACTCGGAAAAACTAAGGTTAAAAGCTAAGAGATAGTCAAATGGAGTGGCATGAATTGTACTTCTATTGAATCTAAAGGCCACTTTGTAACTAGTTTGGGACCATTGACCTTATTTTAATTTGACCCTTTCCTCTTTATGTGACCCCAAAATTTTAATTTCATTAAAAGAAAAAAAATACTACCCTAGTTTTTATTTGTTCTTTGATTACGGTTTTTATAGTCATATTTTTCAAAAAAAAAAAAATTTATAGTAACAATAAAAGTATTATAGGAGTAGTTTCTTGTTAGGGGTGTTAAAAAAACACGATAACACGAACAACCCGACGGATTGGGTTGGGTTATGAATTTATTTGGATTGGATTGAGTTCAAATAAATTAAAATATACGAGTTGGGTTGGTTCGTGGGTTCACCTATGACCCGACCAACCCGAACTTATTATTAATTTTAAAAACTATATTTTTACCTACCATGCATACAACAACATATACATGTATTTAATTTTATAATTATTTATTATTTAATAACTCTTAAAAATACATTTTTTAAGTCATTAGGGTGTAATTTTTCATAATCTAAATTGAAACTAAGTTAATTAATCTTTGAGAAACAAATAGTTTTTGTTTTAAATGATGACAATTTATTTAGAAGTTTCTTGATATAATTGTAAATTTGTAATAGAATATTTAAGTTTTATAGTTGTTATTTAGTATAAAGAAATTTGGAGTTCTTTAATTCTTGAATTTTTATATTTATATTAATTTTAGATTTTTTTAGATTTTAATTTTTTTTTAAAAAAAAAAAAAAAAGCTAATCCGATGACCCAACCCAACCCAAAAATTTTGGGTTGGGTTGGGTTACCCTTATGAATAGGGTTATTTGGGTTGGAAGAATGACCAACCCGAAAATTTGGGTTGGTCCAAAAAACTATTATAACTCAACTCAACCCGGCTTGTTTACACCCCTATTTCTTGCAAAATCATTTCGATGATTTTAAATGATCTTGAAGATTAAATAGATTATTATGTAAGTTAGTTAATAATTTTTGTGGTTATAGTGTCTATCGACATTTAGGTCATTTTGTTAATTATATGAATCAATTATATGCCTTAGGTTCATGTTAGCTCACTACTATTAAAGTTAATAAGTGATTAATGAGTTTTTTTCTCAAAAAGTCATACATTTTGCAGTAAAAATGTAAGTATGCACGTAGAATTATTTCAAATAATTTGATGGTTAGATAAAATATTAGGAAGAATATGAAATGATCAAGTAATTTTGTCGAAAGTTAATCCAAACATAGTTTAATGGATAAGATACTAACATAATTATGATTTCAAAAGTTGATAGTTCGATCTCCCACCTTAACAATTATTGTACTTAAAAAAAATCAAGTAACTTGTCCCGTTGTGGTTTCAAAATTAACATGTTTTTATATATTATTTTTAAGTTAAGTAATTGGAAAAAATCCTCCCAAAAAAAATTAAATAATGCATGAAACATGCCATTTGGATCTGTCAAATTAATGATATATGTAATAAATATTGAACCCCTCACTTTTTTCATCAAACTTTTGTGAGGGGAAAATAAGTGTTATTCATGAAAATAAAATAAGAAAAAAAAATTCAAAACACATTTTTCACCGAAAAAAGAAATAAACTTTCAAATGCATGTCACAAGATTCAAATATCTTGAATTTCCTTTGAAAAAAAAAACAATCTTGAATTTAGGAAATATTCGTTCATCAACTTAAATTTTTAGATTAAATTACTAAGTAGGATAATTATAAATATGTTTTTCATCTTTAATTTTAAATATGCGACGGTAAAAATGTCGGTAATAACTCTTAACTTAAAAAAATTAAGTCTATTTGAAACATTTATGGTAGGTTCACATTTTCTCCCTTCCATTTGTACTTTTATTGATAAAATCTCACCCATTTTATTTCTTTCTCCGTGAAATTTTCTATTTAATTTCATGGGAAATGGGGCGAGACCTGCAAGGAATAATTATCGGTTTATTATTTTATTTTTTTAAAATTTTATTAACTATTTTTTAAAAAAAATTGTATTTAAATTGATTAATTCTTTCTTAAAGATTTCTAGTTAAGAGACATTTTTTCAATCTTCTTAGAAAAATAAAATGATATTTAATAAAAATTTAGAATTATGGTTATTATATATATACAAATATATATATATAATAGCATTTTTTCTAGTTAAGAGACATTGTGGTTATTATATATATACAAATATATATATATAATAGCATTTTTTCTAGTTAAGAGACATTGTGTTTTAATTTTTTTTTGTTAAAAATAGAAAAAAAATTTATCGAAAAATTGAAAACAAGGTAAAAATTCTACCTTTGTCAGAGTATGATGCAATTTGTTTTTTTTGAGTACATCAACAATAGATGAGAATTCGAACCCATAACATTTTTATGAGTCATATAGTTGAGCTATGCTCTTATTGTCGAGTATGGTGCAATTTGATAAAACTGAAAGTTTGTGAAAATTTATAAACCTTGTCAAATTTTAGGGTAAAAATTGATATTTTTTCTAAAATAAAAACTTTATTACCATTTACAATTTGAATATGAAATACACCAAATTCAAAAAATAAATACAACCAAAATTTAAGAATACAATATATATAGATTTCCATCTTTGAACTTCAACTTTCCAATCAAAATCTCTATTTTTTAATAATTATTTAGGTCTCATTGGATAACTTTTGGTTTTTTATTTGGTTTTTTATTTTTTGGTTTCTACTTTTTGAAAATTAAGTTTGTTTTCTCTTAATTTCTCTACAATAATTTTCATCAACCTTAAAAAAAAAAAACATTTGAATTCTTAGCTAAATTCTAAAAATAAAAACTAGTTTATCAAAACTACTTTTTAAAAAAAAAAAATTAAAACATGGTTTGATTTTTAAGACATAAGTAAAATGTAGATAACAAAACAAGGAAATCCTTGAGTAAGAGTAGTATTTATAGGCTCAATTTTTAAAAGCAAAAAATCTAGGCCTCATTTGATAATCATTTTAGCCCCGTTTGATAACCATTTTGTTTTTGGTTTTTAGTTTTTGAAAATTAAACTTATTTTCACCTAATTTCTCTACAATAGAGATCATCTCCCTTAAGTAAGCATTTGAACTCTTAACCAAATTCTAAAAACAAAGTCAAGTTTTTTAAAGTTACTTTTTTTAGTTTTCAAAAGTTGGCTTGGTTTTTGAAAACATAGGTACATAGTAGATAAGAAGACATATACACTCATCGGTAGAAATAATATTTTTAGGTTTAAATTTCAAAAACTAAAAACCAAAAACAAAATGGTTATCAAACGGGGGTATTTTTTTTTTGTTTTTGGTTTTTGAAAATTAAGCTTATAAATACTACTCCCACCTAAAAATTTATTTGATTTGTTCTCTACACTTTACCTATGTTTTAAAAAATCAAACCATATTTTGAAAACTAAAAAAAGTAGTTCTCAAAAACTTGTTTTTAGAATTTAGCTAAGAATTCAAATGTTTTCTTAAGTGAGATAAAAGTCATTGTACGGAAGTTGAGAGAAAACAAACTTAATTTTCAAAAACCAAAACTAAAAACCAAATGGTTAGTTTTTGAAAATTAAACCTATAAATCTTACTTCCATCCATTGATTTCCTTGTTTTAGTTTTCAAAAACTTGTTTTTGAAATTTGGCTAAGAATTTAAATGTTTTTTTTTAAGAAAGATGAAATTCATGATAGAGAAATAATAATCAAACCAATAAAATTTTTAAAAACTAAATAATTGTGAAACGAGGATTAAAAAGTTAAAAAATAACCATTTCGATGGCCCTTCCCATTATTTTACTACCTAGTTTAAGCTTATACAATAATTGCCTTAACCCATCTATGTTTACATGCCAGAGTGGCACATTAATTTCATATACTTGAAATCAATGTTATCCAAGACACACTATTCATTTGTTAAAAGCTTAAAATGATTATTTTCTTAAACATCAAGAATTTCTCTTTTTATAATTATTTAGGGCATGATTAGTAGACAATCCGAAAACAGAAATTTGAAAATAAGCGATTCAAGGAAAATAAAGTTGTATTTCATGTTTTTGGATATGTGTTTGGTAACAGATTTAGAAATTTGATTCTATTTTACACAATTGCTTAAAAGTGTATTCTATAATATATTTATAGATCATAAAATTAGTAGTAGTTGCAAAACTAAATATTAGGTTAAGTATAAGACATTATTAATTAATTTATGAACATGTTTTTTTTAAAGTTTTCTATAATTATTATTTTATAATATTATATTATATAATTTATAATATATTATATTATACATATTTTAATTTAACAAAGTAAATTAGGTTTATAACATGAAATATTATATTTATTAAGATTTTAACCTTGGATTAATACAATTCTACATTTTAAAATTTCAAATTCAAAATCTGGATATAATGAAAACATAAAAATGTTGTTTTGGAATTTCTACTATTTAGATCACAAAATTCGAAAACAGTTTTTGAAAACATATCTACCAAACGCATATTCATTGAATTCGGTGGATCTAAAAACCAAAATCTAGATTACCAACCAAACATAAGTTTTTTGAAAATTAAGCTTATAAATAATACTCCTACTTATGATTTTTCTCGTTTTGTTGTCTACTTCTTACATATGTTTTCAAAACAAATCCAAGTTTTTAAAACTAAAAAAAAGTAGTTTTTAAAAAACTTGTTTTTGTTTTTGAAATTTGGCAAAAAATTCAAATATTTTCTTAAGAAAAATTAAAATCATTGTAGAGAAATTATGAGAAAACAAACATAATTTTCAAAAAAAAAAAAAAAAAAACTAAATGGTTATTAAACGAGACCTTGAAATATATATTTTCAAGGTTTAAATACTAAAATGAAATTTAAACATGAATCTTTTGAGTTGTATATAATAGGTTGTTGAATGTTAATAAGTGTCTAATAAATCCCTAAGGCTTCGTTTGATAACCATTTGATTTTTAATTTTTGGTTTTTGAGAATTATGTTTGTTCCCTCGCCATTTCTCTACGATAATTGTCATATTCTCTACAATCATTGTCATCTTTCTTATAGAATCATTTAGCTCTTACCCAAATTCCAAAAATGATAACAAATTGTTGAAAACTACATTTTTTAGATTTCAAAACTTGACTTAGTTTTTTAAAACATACGTGTAATAGATAACAAAACAAGAAAAGTCCTATATATAAGTAGTATATTTATATCAAATTATACCTAAATTTTTAGAATTTTAAAAGTATCAAATAGGCCATTGAGAAATTGGACTCTAATAGGTTATTAAACTTTTAATATATACAACAATAAATTTTACGCCGCTAATTTAAGCGCGTATGTATGTGTGTATATATATATATGAAAAAAAACTAATAATATCAATAACATATACGATTTTTAATTATTTTTTTTTTTAAAGTGGGACCCAGAAATGGGCATAAATAATGTAGAACCTCTAAGGATGTTGTCATAGTGTGTAAAGAAAAGATAATCCTTTCACTCAAAATTTGGCAGCCATTGCCCCTCCTGGTCTAGACATGGAAGGCCCTCTGTTGCAAAAAGTGTGCGCCCTGTACGACCAAATCTCGAGCCTCACCAGCCTCAAGCCTTCCAAAAATGTCGACACTCTTTTCACCCAACTCGTTCTCACGTGCTCCCCGCCCGCCCCCGATCTCGATATCGCCTCCTTGCCCGAGCCACTTCGAGCCATGAGGGCTCATCTCATCCGCCTCTGTGCCAACGCTGAGACGCTGCTTGAACTTCATTTCTCGACCATTTTGGCCTCCTTTGATAACCCCATCCATAACTTGTCTATCTTCCCTTACTACTCTAATTACTTGAAGCTCTCGCTTCTTGAGTTTGATATTTTGAGTTCTCATTGCCGTCGCGTCCCGACTAGTGTTGCGTTCGTTGGTTCTGGCCCGCTCCCGCTCTCCTCCATTGTCATGGCGTCGACACATCTTAAGGGTAAGTGTTAGTTAATTAAAATCATGCCATCGAACTCAAAAGCTAGTTTAAGATATATGTTTATAATTTGTAGTCATATCTTACTCCGATACCATGTTGAATCATGTGTAACTTAACTTTATAGGTACGGTTTTTCACAACTTTGACATTGATTCGAATGCAAACTCCATGGCGGGTCGGTTGGTTCGCTCTGACCCGGACTTATCGCGACGAATGATGTTTCACACAATCGATGTAATGGATGTGACTGAAGGGTTGGGGGAGTACGAGGTGGTGTTTTTAGCAGCATTGGTAGGGTTGGAGGAGGAAGATAAGGCAAAGGTTTTGAGGCATTTGGGGAAGCATATGGCGACCGGAGCTTATTTGATGCTTAGGAGTGCACATGGAGCTAGGGCATTCTTGTATCCTGTTGTTGATGTGTGTGATGTTGAAGCTTCTGGATTTGAGATTCTATCTGTGTTTCATCCCACTGATGAAGTTATAAACTCTATTGTTATTGCGAGAAAGGTATTTGATCTCGTCCCAGAAGTCGAAGGAAATTTTGCCGATGATGACGAAAACGATGACAAAGATGATGAAGATGAAAATGACGACAAACGAGGTGTTTTAGTTAACACCTCTATTGTATTGGCTGAAAAATGCTCTGGGTTTAAAGGATTTGGTCCCATGATTGAGGAGCTTGCCATGGAAGAGCAACCTTCTTGAAAAAAATTGTTGCATGATTCTCAAGAATCATCATCATCATGATTTACAATGTTCATCTATAATTTTGTGTTGGGAAATTTTACTTTTTTGCGTTTAAAAGTTTCACTTCTTTTGTTTTGTTTAACTATAGAAATTATTTCAATAAAAAACAAAAAAGAAAATTTATAATATTATTATCTTTCATTAACTCTAAGTATATGTTTTTTTTTTGTTTAGATATGACATGAAACCATGAAAAAAAAAATAGGTGTAGTTTTCATAGGCAATCCACTTTATCACTATAGAATTTTTTATTTTTTATATTTTTTAAAATTTTATAGTGGTAAAGTGGACTTTGTACTCTTAAATCATGAATGAATTTGATTGATGTATTTCTCGAGAAGTGTGTAACATAATTTTCCAAGTTGTGGATTCAAGAGGGTAAAGAAAGAACAAAGGATTAGTCTACCCTACAATTGTAGGGTATATAGTATATTATACACATATATATGACAATTACAAAGATGGACTTGTATTTTGGCTTGTTCTAAAACCTTATCTTCTACTATTTTTGGTTCGAAGATCTCTTGATTTTGTTATTGCATCGATAAACTCATTGGGAGGAGGAATTGAGTGAGATGTTAGAGAGAGAATTTGTTTGTTTTTCCTCTTTTGTCCAAATTACGTTTTTACCCTTTTACCCTTGATTTTCAGTTCGACACAGGTAATTGAAATTTTAAAAGTAACACTTTAATTCTTAAAAGTTTAAGGAATTATTATTCTAAATGAACTTTGAATTGAAGTTCATGGTTAGATAACTTGAATACAAGTATAATACAATGGTTAAATGATGATTTTACTTTTTTTTTTTTTTGAGAAATGATGATTTGGCTTTTGCTAGCGTGATGAAAATTCTAAATTTTGTGGTAAAATATATTAATCTTAATTTTAAATTTTTCAAAAAATTATTTTCAAGTCTTATTTTGGTCATAAGGTTTGAGAACTATTTTATTTTGATCATTCCATAAATGGTTGTTCTAAATTAGTCAACTTTAAGATTTATAACATTTTGGTCCTAAAGTTTCAAAATATCAATTTATCTTTACATTATTAAAATAAAAAATTATGGTTCATTTTGTTATTTTATCACTAATTATTTGATTGTGTATAACATAAATGTGTGTCAATGTTTTATAACAACATAATTAAAATTCTATGGTTTAAGATGAACATACAACTAAAATGGTCATTTCCTTAAATCTAAAACTAAGACTAAAATAGATCTTTTATGCAATAACCAAAAATATAATAAATCTCAATCAGGTTAAAATTCAAAACATCTTTCTTATAGTTTCAATTGATTGTCAGTTTAGTTTTATTATAAAAAATTTTAACATGGTTATTATATTTTGAGCCTAATTTTAATTTGGTCTCTATAATTTAGCGATAAAATTTTATAAATAGCCTCTATCGCTACCGTGAATATGAGGCTTTTTTTTTTTCTTTCTATTTACACATGAATAAGCTTGTGTTTAATTTCTAACCTGTTAACTACGTGTTTTGTGGGAGGGGAAAAAGTTAGTGAAATGCCTAAAATTTTTAGGCTAAAAAATGATTTAGGGACAATTTGTAATAGGGGTGTACATAGGTTGGGTTGGGTTGAAGGAGATTTTTAGACCAACTCGAAATTCGGGTTGGTCATTCCTTCAACCCAACCAACTCTATTCATGAGAGTAACCTAACCCAACCCAATATTTTCGGGTTGGGTTGGATTGGGTCACCGGATTAACTTTTTTATTTTTTTAATTATTTAATTTTTTTTTCTTAAATTAATAACTAAAATCACATAAAATTCAAATATCAAACTTCAAAATCCATAACATCTTAACATTTTGTTAGAAGTCTAGAATAAAATATAAAAAATTGACAAATAATTCATTTATAAGTATATATTTAATTAAAATAAAATTAAAAAAATATAAACTTTGAGTTGGGTTGGGTTGGGTTAACCCGAACCTAAAAGGCTAAACTCAAAAACAGATCCAAATTTTTCGGTTCTCTAAACTTCTAACCAAACCCAAACCGAAAAAAAACTTAATCCTACCCAATCCTTACGATTTGGATTGGGTAATCCAAGTTAGTCGGGTTATCGAGTTATTTATTAAAGTGTAAGACTCAATCAAATCATAAGAATTAAATTGAAGCTCGGCTCAAACCGGCCCGCCGCCGATCACCGTCGGCTTCCCTCCGCCGCTCGACAAAACGATCTGAGTATGTCCTCCTCTCTACTTTCTTCCTCTTCTTTGTATTTTCCTTTCGGATATTCGTTTTTTGTTCTTTAATTGTTTATCCTCCCTCGCTAGTTTTGAAGTAGGTATGGGGCATTGATTCTGAGAATGTTTTTCAAATTACAAATCAGATATTGAAAACTTTGGTTAATTGCGTTGTAGGGATAGATGAGAAATTGTTGGATCGTCCTCTGTCCAAAATCAATTCGTTATTGTCTGAGAATTTGAATGGGGGTTCCCTTGCTCTTGTTCTTCAGGTCGATGACTCAAATTATATGCAAACCTCATGCTATTTTCAGGAATTCCAGTGTCTTTAATGGGAGAAATCTCTCGATTTAAGTATTGAGTTGAATTTAATAGAAATTGAAAATTTAAGGTGAAAATTGACCAATGGAATCTAAGAATAGGGATAGAAATTGAGACTGTATTTTGTTTGAATCTTGTAGATTTGTTGTTTCTGTGGGACATATTTTACAAAGCTTAATTTTCTGCTGAAGACTCTGCTTAGTAATATCTGGGCATCATCATTAAGCAAGGATGTAATGATATATCAATAGAAACGTTCAAGCCTCTGTCAATTGATAATTCTTTAAAACATACCATACATTTTAACTGGAATTTGTTAATATTTTTTTAAATATTTTATTCATATTTTTATAGTATAATGTAAAATATCGATTAACTTATCATATTGATATTGATTTTGTTGGATATATGAAAATACCAACATGTTGATGGATATTCAATTTTGTGTTGGTAAGTCCTGTTCTGAGTATCTTCTCATAATTGTCACATGTGGTTTCCTTTATATTCCATGTCCAATTTAGTAGACAATACAATAATAAACAAAAAGAGTTGGAGTTGGGTTTGTAAGGAAAGAAGGATACGCTTGTTTTGGCTTATCAAAACCTTGAGACAACAGAGTCATTAGATTATCTCTCCAACGTGTTCAAACACATAAAACAACATAGACATTGCATTCAGTAGTTGAACAGATATATTATGTCATATGAATCATTGAGATTTTAGTTTAATGTGCATATGGAAAGTAAAACATTATTTACTATGGATACATGTAATGGCTTCTAGTAGGCTCTCTTTTTTCAGTGGCTTGCCTAAATGCACATCCATTCCAGCCTCAATTGTCCTTCTTGCTTCTTCTCCTGATGTGTGGGCAGTCAATGCAATGATTGGAATGTGGGTGTTGTAATATTTTTCCACCTTTCTTATCTGTTTAGTTGCTTCATATCCATCCATTACTGGCATCTACCATATGCAAATTCTTATAAAAATAAATCTCACACGAACATAAATAATTGCATACATGTTCTAGTTGAAAGTAGGAAAGAGGAAAAATATAATAAGAGAATTGTCATTATAGTTTTAACAGGCTCAATGTTTGTTTTTCTTCTTTTATCTTTGTGTTTTTAGATGGTGAGTATAAAGCCTTGGGATGTTGGCTGTTAGGTATAGTGATTCTTATCCAAAAAAAAGAAAAAAGATAGTAGGTAATTTCTTACCTCACAGTCCATTAGTATGTAGTCGTAAGGAAGAGTATTTGAAGTGCCATGTTTTCGCTGATTGCTTAAGCCATTGTAAACAAACTCCAAAGCTTCCTCTCCATTTTCACATATCTCAACAGTTGCACCAAGTCTTTCAAGGTTCAATCTAGCTAGTCTTTGTAACACTACATTGTCTTCAGCAACCAAGATTTTTTTCCCACTCAGAGGTTTTTCGTCATTCAAGTTTTCGTATTTCTCTTCTCTAATTTCTTGTTGTCGACTTTGTTGCCCGTTTACGGGTGAGATTCTAGTCTTTGAGCCTAAGCAAGAATGAATCTGATTCAATGACAAATTCTTTGGGGAGATCCCACTACTTGATTTTGTTTCTTGTTGTACTCTTGTTGTACTTTGGCCTCTAAAAATTGGTGAATTTCTCTCCTTGGCCTTACCATGATATTGGAATAGTGATGAACTTGGATCTTTTGAAACACTCCCAGACTGATATAATCTACTACTTTCTCTGCTTTGTAATGTGCCTCCAAACTCTGGAAGAAGTTTTATCACTTCATACAAACGAGAACCATGAAAAGGTCTGGATATAACAGTATCGTTTGACTCGAAAATGTTCAACTCTAGCACCTTGTGGTTGATTATGTGTGACATTTGATTCTCCAGCAGCCAAACAACCTTACAATAGGCATCTTGAAGTCCAGTTCTAAAATTAGCCACCATATTGCATATTTCTTTAAATGGCCCTACACTAGCATCGACTACAATCAAGATGAAGCTAATTCCACCTCTGGGACTAGTCTTTTTGAATACTGAAAGCAAGTAATTTGTCTCATCCTTCATTGCACCCAAAGAAACATTTGTATTCGGCCCATTGCTGGAGTCACCAGATGTTGATTTGCTTAGGTAGTCACTTGGTGAACTATTACCTGACCTTCCTCTTGAGCTGTGCCTAGAATGGCTCTGTTTCTCCAATATTTTCTGTAGAGTGATAAGAAGTTGCTCCCATTGTTTCATTGCCAATACTTTTACTCCAAGACTTTCCATGAATTTCTTGCATATCATTCTTCGTTGATCATTTCGAATTAAGAGAATGACACGAGATGTCTCGGTTTTTGAACTACTAGTTCGGATTGCTCTAGGGGAATGAAGAGTTGGACTGGGGGCCTGAAATGTCAGTTTCGAGGTAGGCGATGATTGACATGCATTATCACCAGAATTGATGTTGCCCTCTGAGACGGTAAGAAGAACACTGAACCTGAAGCATGTTCCCTTTTCTCCAATCTCTTTGTCTAAAATTGCTATATCCCCTCCCATCAAACGTACCTTCAATAATAGAACCGAATGTACATTAAGTTGAAAAATTAGCAAGATACATGAGGAAAAAAAAATGATAAACCAGTTTATCATTAAAAGTTAAGTTACATACCAGAGATTGAACAATGCCAAGTCCCAAGCCAGTTCCTCCTTGTCCCAAAGCTGTTTCTTTGACTTGGACATAGTTCTCGAAAACCAATTTCCGCTTCTCTTTGGGAATACCTTTCCCTGTGTCATCTATCTCAAATGTAAATTCCATACAATTAGGATTCAAATGAACTCCATTATCCGTGGCTTGCTGTTCTCGAAATGTTTGTGTGTTCTTGCATAATAAGAAGGATAAATGCTTCCATATTTCACCATTGTGATTTGAAGCAATCATCTTAGTCTGCATATCAGGTAAATTCTTCACCCACGCTCGAACAGTTACATGCCCTTCAGAAGTGAATTTAACAGCATTGCTCAATAAATTGCACAACACTTGTTTAAGCTTTCCTCTATCACCTTTCACTTGTGAAAACTTGATAACTGAGCCATCATAAGGATCTAACACTATGTCTATTCCTTTCTTCACACCCACTGGATGATACAAATCTACCACATCCTCAAGAAGTTGACCCAAATGAAATTCTTCTTCCTCAAGCTGTATTTTTCCTTCTTCAATCTTGCTTGTATCCAAAATAGAGTTCAATATGCCTGAAATGGATAATAACCAAATTTTTATATATTTGGCCATCAAGGAAATGAGTGTTCAAATTTTGAATGTGAATTACCTAGAAGATCCTTTGTACATCCATCCATCTGTTTTAGGTTTATGTCTAACTCTGAACCTGGGGCAGCTTCATTATGGCATATCTCAATCAAACCAATGATGCCTGCCAAAGAAGCGCGAATGTCATGGCTTGCTCGTGTAAAAGCAACGCTCTTGTTCATACTCTTTCTCTCTGCCTGTTGAGTTGCTTCCATTTGTTGAATGAGTTTGGCACATAAATGCATCTCTCTTTTTGCTGCTCTAATGACTATGAACACAAAACCAAAAATGGAGATAACTGTGGTAGTCATTATTAGTATAAGAAGAATTAGTCCCACTCTACTACTCTTGTGGACAAGGCTAGCTAACTCTTTTTGAGGCAATACTAATGAATATACCTGAAATGAAAACATAGTCAAGAGACATTTAAAATAATTTGTTATTATTGTGAACTGGTTCATATGATCTCAACTTTTCAGAATATATGATCTGGGTGTAGATGAAGACTTACCAACTGCACACCCAATATCTCAAGTGGAGAGCAATATATCATATAGTTTGTACCCAGAAGATTAAAGAAAGAATCCTTTCCATCAAAATCTTCTTTCCTAGGCAGGCACGAGATGTTCCCGATTCGAGAAATTTGATCACCATTTGGCTTCAAGAACTGAAATGAGGCCGAACCATTAGTAAGGACCATCTTGATGTTCTGAAACCCTGGGACAAGAATTTCTCCTTCAACAGTTGCCAGGTACAATCTCCCTCCTTGACGTTCAATGCTCGTGAAGAAAAGATCGATGAATGCTTTGATTGAAAATCCAAAGGAGACAACTCCATAGCTTCCATTAACTCTAACTGTGTTGAGGAACAAATGTTCATGATCTGAACTCCATTTTATCCCTACAGAAGCACATCCTCTGTTACTATTCAAGGCGTCTCGGAACCAGCTGGTGTTGCTAGTGGCTGAGGGGAGAGTCTCAACCATATTCCCATATAATTCTCCTGTGCTAGAGTTTACGAATTGGGTCAGCCAACTATATTCCTTTCTTGGATGAGGATAGAATTTGGCAGTGAAGGTAGAGTTAGCATAGACTGCAAAAGTTTGGTGTTTGTCAGTGTAGTATGAGAAGAAGAGATCATCCATCCCAATATACGAAATTTGAGTCAGGTATGGAATGATTGAAAATCCTTGAAATAACATAGGAGCAATCTGAAAGATCAAAAGACATTCAAAACATTAATAATTGTATGTAGTGAAGTTGATAGTTACTACTTACCATCCATCTTTTTTCCATTTAATTAAATTACTAATCTCTAGCTTAACTATGGTAGCTAGATGAAATATAGTGACAAAGTTTAGACGTATTGTGTCAAAAGAAAATGATAAGTTTTACGTGTCACTTCATTTTACCTAGTTATTTATTTATTTCTATCATCTGTCTGTCATGATAGGTTAGATCAAATAAGAACTAAAGTGACTACATAGAATCATAATTCAAAGTTTAAAAACAAAATTGACATTATTTAATGTTTCAAGACTAAATTAGAGACAATCATCTACGATTACTGATTCTTTTTCTTACAGGTAGGCTTAAAAGACGAGGAATTAGGTAGTAACCTAACTTGAGATTTCACTTCAAAGAATGAAATGTTATTTCCATTCAAAGATGAGCTGAGAATTTTAGCAAAATTTGTCGTCGACACATAAATTGGTTGGATGGAGGTCGATATTTTCTCGATCTCCAATGACATTTCCGAGGTAGCATTGTAGCTATTCATGAGGAGATGAGAATGAATATGTTTGATCATACCATACCAACATGGAATCAATAAGCTTGGAAGTATGAGTAACACAATTGCCTGCAATGAAGATTATGTTATTTTTTTTCCCAACAAAAATATCATCAATTGAATATTTTAGAAATCATTTTGGATAAAAGAATGGGATAACTACATAAAATAGTCCATAGAAGAGTCACATATTTCATTTTTGGCCAAACCTAACATTTTTTACACGTTTAACCAATGGACCTACTGATTTTACAACAAAATTGAAAGTCAATTACTGTTATGCTCATTTTCTATAACCTAACGGTTTAAAAAAAATAAATTAAAATAAAAGCCATTTAAGGAAAATAAATGATTTTTTCATCAATTATTTTTTGGAAAAAACTCAACTAGTCCATGATTGAAGGAAACAAAAAGGAAAAATGGTATAAATGGACATTTTATGTGAAAGAAATGGTGGAGGTGACTGACAATGAAATTTTGAGAAAACAATGGCCTGTTTGATAAGCAATCTGAAAACATAAATTTGAAAACAAAAGATTCAAAGAAAACAGAGTTCTATTTCATGTTTTCAGATATGTGTTTGGTAGCAGATTCAGAAATTTGATTCCATTCTAAATAGTTATTTAAAGTGTGTTTTATAACATATTTATAGATCATGAAATTAGTTGTAGTTGCAAAACTAATAATTAAATTGAATATAAGTCATTATTAATTAATTTATGAACATGATTTTATAAATTTTATAGAATTATCATTTTGTAATATAATATTATGTAATTTATAATACATTATATTATACATGTTTTAATTTAACAAAAATAAATTGAGTTTTATAACATGAAATATTGTATTTATTAAGATTTTTATCTTTGTTTAATATAATTCTGCATTTTAAAAATTTAAATTCAGAATCTGGATACAATGAAAACATAAAAATGTTGTTTTCAGAATTTCTACTATTTGGATCCCAAAATGCGAAAACAGTTTTCGAAAACACATCTGCCAAACACATATTAACTAAATTCAGTGAATCCGAAAACATAAAATAGAATCCGGATTGCATACCAAACGGGCCCTAAGGTATTTTTTAGGCAAAGAAGATGGGGAAGATTCTTTAATGGTCTAAAATGTGTTGTGATTTTTATTGTTTGATGTGATAGAATTGAAGATCTTTATCAATCGTCCTTAAGGTGAACATAGAAATTGGTAGTAGGAGAAGCCTTGTTCGCAAACGAATTTTTACTAAAGTATATAAAATTTAAATAGGTGTATACTTACAATATATATTGAAGTATATTATATTCATTCCTACTTAATAGAATGTAAATAGGTATAATTAAAGTAATACTATATACTAGAGTATGTACATTCTATTCGTATATGAATGAATGTAAACGTACAAGTGTATATTTACAATAAGTATATAAAATTCATTCGCATTTAATATAATACAAACATGTATATACTAACACTATATCTATATGAAGAAGTATATAGATTTTATTTGTATATAGATGAGTATATTTACAATATATTGAAGTATAGAAATGTCATTAGTAATTTATAGACAACTTTGAAAAAAATCATGATTTGAAGTGAATAAACGTGTTGGGCAAATAATGGAGAAAAAGAAGAATCAAATATTAGAATTGGATGGTCGGAAGTTAGGAAAGAAAATGCGAATCATGGAATAAATCATGTGAAAAAGTGATAAATGACAAAATCTAAATGCTAAAATCATGGACATATTAAATAAAATATTCATAAAAATGGGTATAACCTTTAATACTAAAATAAAAATATATCATTCATATATATATACATTAAGGAGGGAGAAATGATATAAGGAAACAAACATGAAATCTAGTAATGTAGGCCCGTTTGATAACTATTTTGTTTTTAGTTTTTAATTTTTGAAAATTAAGCTTATTTTTACCTAATTTCTCTACAATAGAGATCATCTACCTTAAATAAGCATTTGAACTCTTAGCCAAATTCTAATAACAAAGTCAAATTTTTTAAAACTATTTTTTTTAGTTTTCAAAAGTTAGCTTGATTTTTGAAACATAGGAACAAAAAAAAAAGAAAACATATAAACTCATCGGAAAAAGTAGTATTTTTAGGTTTAAATTTCAAAAACTAAAAACCAAAAACAAAATGATTATCAAACGGGGCCATAAATTTTCCAAAAGAATTTGCATGCGGATTTAGTTATGAAGAGATATTACCAGTAAGATGGAGAAAGAAATTGGCCTTGAAATAATTAAGAGGCCAAGCTTCATGGTTGTTGTCTTCTTCTTCTACTTTAAATTTTGCCAAATGTTTATCATTACCTATATTGCATCATCAATTGAAATATATAAATGTCAAATAAAATGATTTTAAAAAAAATTGGTTGAATAATTTTTTTATGGGAATATATATAGATGTAATATTTTTAAAATGACAAATTTTTACCAATATTACCAAGATATTTGGTAGGAATTAAATGCAATCCAACCCTTGATATAATATTTACCTCAAAACTCCAATAATTTTATACCATTTACAACAGATTTACAAAAGGAAAGAAATAACATTTTAATAGAATCCTAAATTTGTAGGATTGCATATAAATTCTATGAAATGAAATAATTCTATATAAATTCTATGTTTTAAAATCAAATATGGAAAAGCCAAATCTAAAAAAAAAAATCTTAAATGGTGGACATTTATGTTTTTTTTTTACTAAAACATTTATGAAATTAAGGTATCTAAATAGGTAAACCACATAATTTCTGTAAAAACTTTATAAAAATATAGGTTTTTTTTTATTCCAACAACGAATAGGATGGAAGAATATTTAAATTTCTAATTTCTTAATCGACGATATATATCGGATGATATAAGTTTTATATTTAAAATATTTTATTTTAGTGTTAAAATATCGCAGGTATTTTTGTTATACTCCTTAAAAAAATACCTTTGCTATGTGCACCGAAAGATTCATAAACATATTTCCCAAAAAAAAAAAAAAACATAAACATTGTCTTTAGAGATTAATATTCAAAAAATCAAAAAATGTTATGCGTAATTATTTTTAGTTGGTACTCAAAATGTTATGCGTAATTATTTTCTTGATCTAGATTTTTATAATTTTAGGTTGTGTCAATTTTTTTTATTGAATTTAATAACATATGAGAATAATAATATTTGATGTTCTAACCTTTTAGTCTGTCTTCACTAATATAAGAGAGGCACTCGATGAAGTGATATTGAAAGTCTATCGCTAGCTATAAGTTGAAGTGATATTGAAAGTCTATCGCTAGCTATAAGTTGCAAGGTGATCCTGAAATTAAAAAAACAAAAAAATAATGGAAAATAAAAATTTGTATGCATAGAAATAATGAAAAATAGAGAGGGCGAAAAAAAAATCAGAGATGCAAATGAAATAAAAGGGGAAAAAAATTAAACTTTCCTAAAGTAAAGAGATACTAAAATAAATTACATTTTATTACAATTAAGTAAAAAGATCTATTCCTTAAAAAAATGATTTTATTTAATTTTTTGAATTATAAACCACGAAAAAAAAAAACATACTTATTATTTTTTATTATTACACCGAAGTTAAAAGTTTGTAAATTTAGAGAAAAGAAATGTCAAAGAAAAAAAAAGAATGCTTTCTTATATCATCAACATTATGTTATGACATTTTTCTACATTTCCTACCACTTAAACATATCAAAAATTGTCTATAAACTCGTCAAAGTGAATATAGATCAACGGTAATTGACATGTAGGTTAAAATTTTTATTTTTCCCAATTATGCTAAAAAAACGATTGTCTATAGACTCAATTCGATATCGTATCCTTACCTTTGTTTTTTCATTCGTCACGAATCGATTTCGAATTATTTGTAACAAAAGTTAGAAAACGACTACTAATCGACCTAATTATCTTTCTTTTTTTTTTCTTTTTTTTTTTCTTTTTTTCAAATTTTAAGACAATAATTTATTTAAGAGATTCATAAAAGAGAGATAGAGAGAGACCTTTGAAATTGCAGCAGCTTTTGTTAACCTTTGTTTGTGCTTCTTCTCTGCCAAAATTTAGCCCTTTTTTCTAATTTCTTCAACTTTTGTTTATGCTTCTCTTTTTTCTTCTAAAAAAATTGAATATCTCTACCTCATTTTGAATATGTATTTATATATGGAATGGAGAAGGAAAAAAAAATGGAAAAAATTTGGTTATCAAACGGGTCTTAGTAATTAAAAAAAAAATCTCTCAAAAAATACAGAAATTAATTTTATAGGGTATGAAGACAAATAAATTCTTTTTTTGACATTGTAAGGTTACTTTATTTTACAAAAGGAAGAAAATCTTGTATATCTCATTATTTGTCTTATTTCCTTAGAATGAACTTTGATATTAAATCCCAAGAAGGAAAAAATATTTTACTTCAGTTTCAATTTGTAAGTAAATGATATATGAATTTGCTAAAAAAAAAAGGGTATTTGACATGTATTTATAGTAAAATATGGAAAAAGATATGCCTCAAAAAGGTTGTTGATAAATCTCTAAATTTAGCTTTTATACTCAGATATTTTTTTTATGAGTTCCAAACTTTTTTTTTCCTAATTGATTTCTATGATTAAGTAATACATAACTAGTGTGTCACATGTGTTAAATAAATTAAGAATGAAGGTGTATTAAATACAAAATTAAAACTTTAGAAATCTATTAAAAAATTGTAAAGTATAAAGCCTTAATTGACAAAATTCAAGAACCTATTAAAAATTAATATTAAAACTAAATAGATACGACTCTCAAAATTCAATAACCAAACTCATGATCAACCTTCACAAATATTTTAATAATCATATATAAGTAATTAATGAGAAGACAAGAAGAGAGAGAAGATTTTTTAAAAATTAATTTATTTATTTTATTTTCTTGAAAGACTAGAGATGACCTAAAAAATATTATTCGGTGAGACCACCTACCTACCATTGTTATTATGAAGTAGTTTTATTGAATAATTTATCCATTTAAAGGGGAAAAGATAGCTTTTTTTTTTTTTTTTTACCTAAATTCAATTAAAATGAATTTAGGGTGAAGTTTCAAGGGAATTTTCTCCTATGTTCTGAATAAATTTCTCCATTGTTTATAGCCATTGATCTCATCCACAGAATTTGATGCATCAGAAAAATCTCTCTCTAGGCAAATCTAGAAGCAAAACAGAATTAATATCAAAGTAATGTGAATGAAAACAAGCTAAAATTCTAATACATTTACAATCTGATGTTAAAATACAGTAAATAATACAGTCCTTAGTGAATAGACTGAAAAATGATGTTTAATAGATAACAGTCAGTTGCTATGGGTTACCATTAATAATGTTTGTAGGATTTCTTCTCTTGATCCTCTTCCTCATCATCTCAGCCCATCTTGCAATCACATTGGAGGCTTCAAATTTACCAGAGAACTTCATCTTTTGAGCCAATTCTTCAAGAATATCAGGCCTCCCAGCTCTAGAGAAATCAGCAGCAAATTTGTTGTAATCAAGCTGAGGAGCCTTCATTCCTTTCTCAATCATTTCCTCTAGATACTTACCCGCTTCGCTGCATCGTCCCTGACTTATGAGACCTCCAATAAACACGGTATACGAGTTATCATCCGGGCAGCACCCCTTTTGCTTCATTTCATCCCAAACAGCAGCACCCATTTCGTAATTCCTTGTTTGAAAGTAGGATTTCATCATCATGTTGTATGTGTGGATCGTTGGTTCAATCCCGCTCTCAACCATCTTCTTGTATATCCGAACAGCGTCGTCGGGCATTCGTCTGTTCGTCATCAACTTGATCAGAGCATTGTAGGTCTTCCCATCAGGTGGGCAACCATTTGTTTTCATCTCTTTCAGCAGCCCATAAACCATGTCCATCCTTTTCTGATTCCCAAACCCTGTGATCAGACATGTGTAGATTCCAGCATCAGGCCGACATCCCGCCTTCTGCATTTCTTCAAAATACTCAACAGCTTCTTTCATCTTGTTTTGTTTGCAGAAATCCCGAACCAAAATCGTGTAGCTTTTGACATCATGTGATGGGCCCTTGGCTTTCATAACTTCAAACAACTTGATTGCATCTGACCTCTTCTTACACCTCAACAAACCTTCAAGCATGGTATTGTGAGCAACAATATCAGGCTTAAAACCTTCATCAATAATCAGATTCCATATCTTCCCGGCCTCCATTAAATTCCTCACTCGACACCAACCGTTCAACAAAACCGTGTACGTTTGCAAATTTGGCGTAAACCTACCGCGTAACTTCTCAAAAACTGCTTGAGCTTCTTTACCAAGCTTTGCCCTCCCTAAACTATCAAGCAAGCAGTTTATAGTTTCTACACCAACTTTATATTTATACTTCTTCATCAACTCAAAAATTCCAACCGCTTTCCTCCTCTCTTTTGCAGCTGCAAATGCTTTGAAACAAATGGTGAAAGTCTCCATTGTCAAAAGCTCTTTTTCAGCCATTTCTTCAAGCAATGACACCATGGTTTCAAACTGTCTCGTCTTCCCCAAAATTGTCATCATCATATTGTAAGTTTTGGAATCATGGGCAAATCCTGGCTTCTGAGCAGCCCAACAGAAGAATCTAAATGCTGGTTTTCGAGCTTGTTTGAACCTTGCCAAGACCTCCAAAACCAAATCGTGAGACAATTTGAAACTACACTCATCAAGAACAGCCTCCATATTCCTATCTAACGCAAACAATTCGTCGATCACCTTGCATACACGATCGACTTCGGTTGAATCCGCCCTCGAATCACACTCACAACCATCATCCTCACTCTTCTCACATTCAATTTCAGAATCAAAATCAGAATTCAGATCGCAAAAGCCTCTAACTAATAAATCAAAACTGGGGAAGGGGGGATTTCTGAAACTCGAAACGATCAACAATGTTTCTTGAGGAACAAAGAATGAAGAGGCGTGTGGCAAAATAAATGGAATTTGACAATGAGAAGAATGAAAACTACCATGAGAACGAGAATCAGACATACGAGACAAGGGCAGAGAGCTACAGCCAGGAACGCGCATTTGCCTTCCGAAACTTCGTCCTTCTCGTCCCAACGATCGTCGAATCCGGCAGCAGGCATTGGAAATGGTTGTTGTGAAGGCGGAGAAATTTGAAGCCCTACGAAGAGTTAGAGAGAGAGACATTGGAGTGCCATGAATTTGACGGAGGCGGAGTTGGTGGAAAGTGGTGAAAGAGACGGAAGATTGAGTGAAGTGGTAAGAGTGTTGAGTCGGCGGTGATTACAGCGGTGGAAAATGCGACCGGCGGCGACGGCGGCGACGATGATAGGCTTTAGCTTCACAGTGTAGTCGTCTTCTTGGCGGGTTTTTCTTTCGTTCTCCAAAGTCTTCTTTGAGAACTTAAATTCTTATTTCAGTTTTTTTTTTTTTAATTATACCAAATACTTAAATTTTGTGGTTAAATTATAAAAAATATCCCTTAATCTTTTAAAATAACTTTTAAAGATTTTTTTTTCGTTAAATTCATAGATAGAAAATGTCTTCTTTATGTATTGTTGTTTATGTGAATATACTTGAACATCTACGTTACAAAAAATCAAAACGTAAAATGCCTTCAAATGTCATTTTGAAATAAATTTTGAAATTCAAGAGTTAAAATGAAACTTTTCAAAATTTAGGGATGTAATTGAAATCAATCCATAGTTTAGAGATTTTTTTATAATTTCACCAAAAAAGTTTTGGTTAAATTAGAGAAAATACAATATACTTTGAACTTTCAGTTTATAAATAGGAAAAACTTTTAACTTTAAAATTTGTTTGGAGGAAAAGAGTACGTACCAATCGTTGAAGTTTGTTATATATATATTATTTTTAGTACAACAAATAGAGTATGAGATTTGAACTTTTAATTAAAAAAAAAAAAGTATGTGTCAACTACCACTAAATTAATATGGTACAACTTGGTTTCATATACAAACTTTAGTGGTGGGCTTAATGATAATTGCGCTCAAACTTCTCTCTGAGGGTCGAGTACAAGCATCGTATTACATTTCCGTCGACATGTCGACATTTTCATCGATATTTTCACATGTCCATAAGTTCAACATGTCGACATTTCCATCGATATTTCCACATGTTCATGAGTTCGACATCGACACATGAGTGAATCAACATTTCTATTATATCGTACAAAATTGATAAAATATTAAATAAATAACAATAAAATGTAATATAATGTGAATATAATATTATAACCAAAGTTTAAAATATCGATATCGATGGAAATATCAAGGTCTTAATTTCATGGAAATGTCGATCGAAATATCGATAAAATGTGATGTCGATAGATGTTTCTAGAAATATTTTTAAAACAATTTTTTTTTTTAAATGTATTAAAATTAGAAAATAAATCTTCTACACTTTTAAAATGGGTTAAAATGTTGAACCCCATGGACATGTGAAAATATCGATTATAACAAGTATTTAAACTTATTTTAAAAGTGTAGAAGATTTATTTTCTAATTTTAATACATTTTTTTAAAAAATTATTTTAAAAATATTTCTAGAAACATCTATCGACATCGATATTTTATCGATATTTCGATCGACATTTTATATGAAATTGAGATCTCGATATTTTCATCGACATCGATATTTCAAACCTTGAGTACAATGCACTTTTGTAAAAAAAAAATGTTAAATATCTCCATTTAAATAATAGTTTTCTGTCCCATTTATTTTTCGTCTAATATTTTTATTAGAGTTAGTTAAAACTCTTGTTAGATGGTTATAAATTTAGTTTATTTTTTGTTTTATTCATATCTTGCTCACTTGTATAAATATGAGTATTATTATGAAATAAAGGCCAAGTGTCATTTTTCACCCACACCATGTGTAATATGGTATCAGAAGTTTTCTCTCTCTTCCGCTGTTTTCTAAGCACTCTGTGCAAAACCACTTTCATCATTTTTGCTGGCTTCTGTTGCTTTCTTGACTCTCTCTCATGGCTACTCAGTCCTCTTCTTCCTCTTCTGTTCTTCCGCCATTGTTGACCGATGTCTTTGGTCATTATTTCCTTCATCACAATGACACTTCAAATCTTGTCCTCGTTTCTGATCTTCTCACTGAAGAAAATTATGTAACCTGGAGCCGATCTATGCTCTTGGCACTTTCAATTCGAAATAAAATTGGTTTTGTTGATGGTTTTATACCTAAACCTATCGGTGATCTTGCTTCTGCATGGACTTACAACAACAATGTTGTTATCGCCTGGATCCTCAATTCGATATCCAAGGGCATTTCATCGAGTCTTCTCTTCACCGATTCTACTCGAGCCATCTGGTTAGATCTCAAGGATCGATTTCAAAGGAAGAATGGTATGTGGATCTTTCAATTGAAAAGGAGTCTCACCACGCTTGCTCAAGATCAACTATCTGTGACGACATATTTTTCCAAGTTAAAGACTGTATGGGATGAATATGGCTCTTATCGCTCTGTCTGCACTTACGGAGCGTGCACTTGTGGTGGAATGCACGAAATGGAACGATTCGTTCAGTTTGAGTATCTCATGAGTTTCTTGATGGGGCTTAATGACTTCTTCGGTTCTGCACGCTCTCAGATCCTCCTAATGGATCCTCCTCCGGTGATTAACAAGGCTTTCTCTCTGATCGTGCAAGAGGAACAACAGCGGTCTATTCCGCTCATTCCGACGCCTAACATTCAACACTCTCTTGCTGTCAAGACTTCTCAACCTTCTAATTCTCAGGCCAAGCCACGAAAGGACAAACCAATTTGTACTCATTGCGGAATACAAGGTCACACGGTTGACCGTTGCTACAAAATACACAACTATCCGCTGGGGTATCAACCAAAAGAGGCTTCACGGACTACAGTCTCTCCATCACAAACTTCTGCCTCTGTGGCTGAAGCTGTAGCTCCTACACCAGCCATCTCCCATTATTCTGATTCATTGGCTCAGTGCCAAAGTATGTTGACCATGTTGCAGTCCAAACTTGATTCCATCAAGGTTGATTTTGAGGCTTCGGTTTCACACCTAGCAGGTACTAATACTACTTTGTTACTAACTTCTGATCAGTGGATAGTTGATTCGGGTGCTACCACACATATATGCCACAATCGTGAGTCCTTCACTAGCATGACACCTGTTAATACGTCAGTTATTTTACCTGATGGTACTCGATTAATGGTGTCTTATATTGGTACTGTTACTGTCTGCAGTTCTTTAACTATGCAATGAGTACTCTTTGTTCCTCAATTCAGATACAACTTGCTCTTTGTTTGTGCTTTGGTTGTTGATTCTTTTTGCCATGTTATATTCAATACTAATGGTTGTGATATCCAGGACAAGTACACTTTGAGAACGATTGACAGGGGTAAACTGATTGAACGACTCTACGTATTGGAAATGACTGGTTTCCAACATGATTCTCCGGTGTATGTTGCCTCTTCTTCACGACTATCGTCTGCCTTGTGGTACTCTAGGCTTGGCCATCTCTCCTTTTCTCGCTTAACGGCTTTAAAAGATATTTTACATATTGATATTGTTAAATCCAGTCGAAATGATCATTGTGATATCTGTCCACTGGCTAAACAAAGGTGTCTCTCATTTACATCTAATAATAAAATGTCGCCTCATCCTTTTGACTTGATACATGCTGACATCTGGGACCCTTTTGCTACTACTTCGTGTTCTGGTTATAAATATTTTCTCACTATGGTTGATGACTGCACTCGATATACTTGGATTTACATGTTACACACTAGGTCTGATGTCCTAACAATTGTGCCACAGTTTTTTAAACTCGTCCAAACCCAATATGCTAAGACAATTAAAGCTTTTCGATCTGATAATGCTCCCGAGCTTTCCTTTAAGGATTTCTTTAAGGAACAAGGAGTTGATCATCAATTCTCTTGTGTGGCCCATCCAAAACAAATTTTCGTGGTGGAACGAAAACATCAACATTTGTTAAATGTTGCTAGAGCCATGTTCTTCCACTCTCGGGTTCCCATCAAGTATTGGAGTGAATGTGTTCTAACTGCCGCTCATTTGATCAACAGAACACCATCTGCCCTCCTCAATTGGGCCACTCCCTATGCTTTGCTCAATGGCTCAGTCCCTAATTACTCTTCGCTTAGAGTCTTTGGATGTTTGTGTTATGCTTCCACCCTTTCAGCAAATAGGTCCAAGTTTTCCCCTCGAGCCATCAAGTCTGTATTCGTGGGTTATCCTCCTGGGATGAAAGCATATAAATTGTTTGACCTTACTACACGAACTTTTTTCATTTCTCGTGATGTAGTGTTCCATGAAGGAATATTTCCTTTTCACACTATAAGTCCCTGCAATGATCAGCAAGAATGTTTTTCTAATGTTGTCTTGCCTAGGTTTATCGATATTAGCATTCCTTATAATGCTTCTGCAGTTGATGATGTTTTGCCTGAAGTTGCTCCTCTTGTTGATGATGTTTTATCTAAAGTTGCCCCTCCTGCTAATGATGTTTTATCTGAAGCTCCTCTAATGGCTAATGATGTTATACCTAAAGCCCCTCCTGCTAATGACTTTTTATCTGAAGCTCTTATGCCTATGTCATGTCCTGATCTAAGGAAGTCCTCTCGGGTCACCAAACCACCAACATATCTCCAAGATTACCATTGTGCACTCCTCAATAATACAACCTTATCTGTGGCCTCTACTCGATATCCCATTCAGCACTATATTTCCTATGACAAATTGTCATCGTCCCACAGATTTTTCTCCTTGCAATTATCTACCAATTATGAACCACAATTTTACCACCAGGCCCTACCCTTTGATCATTGGAAATATGCTATGCAAGTTGAATTGGCTGTCATGGAAAGTAATAATACCTGGACAGTGATTTCCTTTCCTTCAGGCAAACATACAATCGGATGTAAGTGGGTATATAAAATCAAACACAAGGCTGATGGGACAACCGAACGTTACAAGGCCAGATTGGTGGCCAAGGGCTATACCCAACAGGAAGACCTTGATTTTCTTGAAACCTTCTCACCTGTGGCAAAACTAGTAACTGTTCGCACTCTTTTAACTGTGGTTGTGTCTTTTAATTGGCCCCTAATCCAATTGGATGTAAACAACGTCTTCCTCTATGGTGATTTGTTTGAGGAGGTATATATGGACTTACCATTAGGCTACCACATGCTTCGGAAAACTAATAGTAAGGGGGAGTGCTTAGTATGTCGATTGCATAAGTCTATCTATGGCTTAAAACAAGCCTCTAGACAATGGTTTTCCAAATTCTCTGAGGCCTTGGTTACTTTTGGTTTTCATCAATCTAAATCCGATTACTCTCTCTTTATTAAAGGGAATGGTGCCACATTTGTGGCCTTACTTGTGTACGTCGATGATATCATTATCACGGAGCCTAATCAATCTGCCATAGATGAACTTAAAACACTGTTGAATGCTCATTTCAAACTTAAGGACTTGAGTTCTCTCAAATATTTTCTTGGTTTGGAGCTTGTTAGGTCATCCAAGGGCATATACCTTTCCCAAAGAAAGTATGTCCTTCAAATATTGGAGGATGCTGGCTTACTTGCAGCCAAGCCTCAGCATGTCCCACTAGATCCTCATCTTAAACTTCAACATTCTGATGTTGATTTGCTGGTTGATCCTTCTATTTATCGTCGGCTTATTGGCAAACTTCTGTACTTAACAATTTCGCGCCCCGACATTGCCTTTGTTGTTCACAAGTTAAGTCAGTATGTTTCAAAGCCTTGCAAGTCTCATTTATCTGTTGCCTATGGCTTACTTCGGTACCTCAAATTAGCACCAGCACAAGGAATTTTACTTCAGCCCGCGACGTTCAACTACAGGATTCTATATATTTCTTGGGGATTCTCTTATTTCTTGGAAATCCAAGAAACAAACGACCATCTCTCGATCATCATCCGAAGTCGAATATCGTGCTTTGTCCATAACAACGTGTGAGTTGTTTTGGCTTTCTTATTTGTTACGTGATTTGCAGGTTCCTTTGGTTTCGTCGTCTCTTCTTTTCTGTGACAATGAAGCGGCCTTGCACATTGCGTCCAATCCTACATTTCATAAGCAGACGAAACATATCGAGTTGGATTGTCATTTTGTACGTGATAAAGTTTCAGACGATTTTTTGAAGCTCCTTCCCATCCGGTCGAAGCTGCAACTTGCTGATATGTTTACTAAATCGCTTTTTCAAGCTACCATTTACTCTTTCATGTCCAAGATGGATATTTTAAATATTTTTTCCTCATTTTAGAGTTAGTTAAAACTCTTGTGAGATGGTTATACATTTAGTTTATTTTCTTTTTTATTCATATCTTGCTCACGTGTATAAATATGAGTATTATTATGGAATAAAGGCCCAGTGTCATTTTTCACCCACACCATCTGTAATAATTTTTAACAGATTTTCTACTTCAAAAGTAGTTTTGAAAACTTTTTTGAAAGATGAAAGTTAATATTGTAACTTTTAAAAAATGACAAAATTCAAGATATTTTTTTTATAATTTATAAGCAAGTAATTATAGGCAGCCGAAAACAAAATGGAGATTCCTGTGTATGTGTATATATATAACGAAAAGAAATTTTTTTATTATTTTATATTTTTTTCAAAAGAAAAAAAAAAACTAATTTGGACTTTTAGATTTTATAATCTAAATTATAAACCATATTTCCTTTAAAATTTTGGTCTATTATTTTTTAAAAATTACTCCTATGAAAAGAAACTCTTAATGGAAAAAAAAATTATTATTATTTCAAGCTTCATTAGTTTTTTTTATATTTATATATAAAAAAAATCAATTATACCTCTTATAAAACAAACTAATCTTAATGGTATATTATTTTTAAAAAAATTAATCCCACAAAAGAAAATTTTAATTGTTAAAATATATGAAAAACATCTACTAATTATTTCAAGTTTTATTAGTTTTTGTTTTATGGTTATATAAAAAAAAATAATTAAAATTATTAGGAAATGATTTCAAAATATGAGAACTCAGAATATAATATGATAGTGTATTTAAATTAGTAGTTAAATTTTATTTGAATCCCCCACCGAACAGAAAGTCTAAATCTGTCACTAATGTCAATTATCGTTGAGTTATCTCACTTTGACAAAATATGTTCTTAAATTAATTGATAATAGGAATCAATATTTAGTTGGTAACTAAAACTATATTTTTGTGTATAAATATACTACCAAACACATTTTAAACAACTTTTAAATTGGGATTCAGTTTTTAAATGTGTTGCTAAACACATCTTCAAAACACTAAAAACATTTTAAAAAAAAAAAACATAACTTTTTTGCATTGAACCTATTATTTTAAAAATTTTATTTTAAGATCACTAACTAAATGCACCTCTTTTTTTATCTGTTGCTTTGGCCTCTTTTAGTATATTATGCTATTAATTTTTCGTCTGACATATGTCGACATGTCCCCTCAAGATGGTGTCTCATTAGGTTCACCAGAATACCCGTTTGAGTTTAATGGGCTCTGATACCATATTAGATTATATGGGGTTCCATCTCAAAACCAATTGGCAATGAGAGGAGTAACCCACACATCTTATATATTGTGAGGTTTCTCTCCACTTTTCTAATGTGGGATCCTCAACAACGTGACTTCTCATTTTAATTTTAGTAATTAAATGAAGTTATTTTCTATTAAAAAATATATGTCAAATTTAGAGTACTATATATATATATATATAAAAAGAAGTAGTATACATAAAAAGAAACTGAAAAAAAAATTTAGGGGTCGACATCTCAAATGCATGACATGAATAATATTAAAATATTGTGAGGTCCACTTCTATATACAAAAGTACACAAATTCCAAAATTTTGGAGAGTTGATCATCTCGTCTATCATACGCCCATACAAGAAACTCAATGCATCAACTATTGATATGAATGGAAAGAAACATCCATTAGAAGAATTTGAATTTTTACAAGCCCTTGAGCCTCTTTTGTGTCACATTCGTCATAGAAGCCATCAAGACGCTTTAAAAAGATGAATCCTATGGTCAAGAATATTGTAACAAAAAAAAGGTCATGAGAATCTTTTTTGAAGCATAGCAAAAGAAAGCCTACTAATAGGCAACATAAAGCCACTATTAGTTATTGGGTCAAACAAACGCTTAGTCTATAAACATTTCTCTTTATAAACTCGCTTCTTGATAAGTATTTGTTATGCACGGAGAACTTTTGGTGCTATAGAGATATTGACCGAATACTTGAAATTCAGATAAATTTCATCGTGGTTAAAATAATATCATTTTGATCTTAGTGCTTTCAAAAGTCTAAATTTAGCTTCTTCACTTTCAATAAATCATAAATTTAGATTCTACTACTAGTTTATGTTTAACTGTTTAACAACATACATATTAGTCTCTATTTGTCTTTCTTCTATAAATTATGAAAACATATTCACGTATATTGTATCATTTTTTTTTAAATGGAAGTTATTATTATTGTGATTATTTTACTAATTTTGATATAAAAAATAACTACAATGAATACTAGAGACTAATTTTAAGATTTATAAAAGGTATATTAAATTTAGACATTTAAAAATACAAGGACTAAAGTAAAAGAAATAAATAAATCCCAAAATACAAACCAAGCCCTTTTGATCATTTAACATACTCTCAACTAAACGAACATCTTGAGAAAAGTCATTTAGGAGTTGATTGAGGTATGGGTTATAATAACATGTATTATAATAACTAGTATATATAATACTCTACACTTCAAACACAGACTATTATAATCCTAAACTAAATAACTCTACATTTTAAATAATATTATCTAACTCCACAAACTATTATAATTTATGTTATATTATTAACTGACTCAACGTCTCAACACAACCCCTTTGTATGTACAAAAAGCTCCCACTATATGTTTTCATGAATCTTTAGTTTTTTTTTTAGTTAAATACGGATCTTTTGTTTTTAAACTTAGACAATTATTATTCAAAAATAAAAATATTCATGTTTTCATGGATCTTTTGTTTTTATTATCCTTCTTAGAGATGGAATCTTTTTCTTTGAAAAATGAATTGAGGAGGAGAGAAACTACTCATTAATTACTTTCTAGTTAACATCTAAATTAATTTGGACAAAATACTTTTTTGGTCCCTCAATTTTGTTTTTAGTTCTCGTTTAGTCTCTCAGTTTTCAAACTCAACAATCTAGCCCATGAGTTTTGCATTTAATTATACTGTTGGTCCTTCCATCAATTTTCCGTTAGTCTCTAACGAAAAATTGACGTGGAAGGACTAACAGTATAACTAAACACAAAACTGAAAATCGATTGAAACTAAACACAAAATTGGATGAAATGACTAACAATGTAATTAAATGCAAAACTCATTGGCTAAGAGACTAAAAGAGAACTAAACACAAAATTGAGGAATCAAAAAGATATTTTGCCCAAATTAATTTTAATTTCTTTTATTTGTTATCTATCTATTTATTAATTATCTATTATGAATATTTTAAAAACTAAATCTAATAATTTAAATTATTTTTTTCAAAGCAAAATCTAGATATTAATTACAATGCACATTGAAACATAAATATTTATATCCTAAGTTTTTAACTCCCAAATACTAATATCCACACCAATTATATAATATCTACAATCCAAATGGGCCATAAATATAATCAACCATACTCAAGCAATGAGATGGAATATATCATTGCTCATAAACCAAAAGTGATTGATTTTCTATATTATTATTGTGTTTCTGTCCAAGTCAGAAAGAAATTCAAGTACTATAACCAAAGAGAAAAAGAAGAGAAGATGTACAATAAAAGAAACTAGAAAATAGCTACCATTTGAGCCAAATCATATCAATCAAATTACATGGCCTCCTGTTTCTCCATTGTCATAAAAATTTGATCCTTTGATGCATTCCCCGACCCCGATCCCGACCTCGGCCCCGTCCATGAGCGCAAACCGCATATCTTCGGGCGGCTTCCAATGTCGCTTTCTCTGGTTTATGAACCAGTTGTTGATCTGCTTTTGATCCAAACCAGTGATATCAGAAAGTTTTGATTTTTCCTCTTCCTGTCAAACCAATGAAAAGAAAAATGTACTTAATTAAACAAATTTGTTTTGGTTTTATGCAATATTTTGAACTGAGAAGGGATTGAAATTTGAAATTACTGTGGGATAAGGCCATTTATAATGAGTGTTCCACCAGTCAAATAGAGCCATTCTTGCATCCTTTGGCAGCTTCTCTTTCTTCCTTTTTTTCAAGAATTCCTTCTTCAAACTGCTGAGATAGCCACTGTATTTCTTCAGCAGCATTTCTTTGAGGTCTTGGTTCGTTTGCCGCGTGCAGAATGTCTCGTGGTTTCCCGGCATTTCGACCTCGCCATAGCTGCTCGGTTCTTCGTCTGGAGTTCTCGCTGCTTCATCTATGAACATTCGGAACGAATGGGAGGCGGCGGGGAAGGGAAGTTAGGAGCAGTTATCACATTCATAGTCCACTTTTTGCATCAAAATGTTCATAAATGACAGTGTCAAAGCTTAAGGAGCAAATAACAAAATAACTTTCTGCTATAGAGCTTGCTTCTACTTTGAAATGTTCTTGATATTTACTTGAAAAATATATCGACACTAGTTCGATTCAAATTATCGATATTTCGAATTCTAATAAACTAGGAACACCAGTTACTCATAGCATACCTTTGGAGTGACTTTCTAAGGACTTAAAAAAAGTGTTTTTACATACTTATAAAGTCATTCCGAAAGGGCTCTTAGTCTTTAGAGTGTTTCTTGTGCATAAAGAAATGATATCACTCCTCAACTTGCATTTCATCCCTTTTCCTTTTCCATGTCGAAGTGTTTATGAGTCTCCACACCCTTTTAGGAGTAGAATCTCAAAAAATGAATAACATTTCTTCATAGTACATACAAGATTCACTATTGCAAAAAGGATAATGACAACGCCGATCATTAACTACTTCATTACATCTCCATTGTGGAAGGAACTAATGGTTAAATCAATGGGAGTTCTCGACGAAAGTAGTCGTCGGGGTTAAGAAAAAGAACCTTGGGGAAAGAAAGCTAATTGTATAAAGAACTGAAGCAAAGTTATAAATGAAGAGAAGAAGAAAGTACCATTCATAGCAGAATGAGAATCCGACGTCGCTGTAAACGATCCTTTACACAGGTTGCTTAGCTCCAATTCAATGTTGGTCAAAAACATTGTTGCTTCATCAAATGGTTTGGATAGCTCATTCTTATATTGATGAAGAACCTCACAATATGACTCCTTTGGAAGTAAAAAGTTCCCATTTTTAGCTTCTTTTTGGTAGCATATAAGTTTAAAAGTGCTAGAGACTAATGAATTCATGTATTCCCTTAAGAGGATATCAGAAAGAACTCAAATTTCAAACAAAAAAAAGAAAACAAGAAACAAAAGAAACAAAAACAGCAGAAACTTCACCAAGTTTTTCTTTTCTTTTACTGCTAACACTCTGAAATATTTATCAATCTATCAAATATTATTTCATTCTTCAAACTCAAATAATACCATGGTGAAAATGAACATGAAAACTGTAACATTAGATCATTAACAAAGACAACTGAGAGAGCAATGATTTGAATCCTTGATGGTTTTCGCCTCCATTACTCTTTGCCAATTAAGCTGTTCTCTATCAAGTTAAAGTCGACCCCTCGACGAGTTTTCGCCGTCGTTAGTCTTTGTCAGTTAAACTATTTCTACAAAACTATGGTATCAAACAAAACCAAGTGCAAAAGCATTATATATCTAGTAGGGATCACAATGAAATCACCTGAGTTTACTAAAACAAAACATAATTCACAACTCATAGATCTAAAGTATATGTTATTTTGCTCTTTTTGTCAAGATTGATTCTAAAAAACCACAAAATCACAACAGGAAGTTTAAAAAAAAAAAAACAAAACAAAAAAGATAAAGTACCATGAAGTTGTCCAGTTGAGGATCAGCTCCCAGCTCAACACAAGACCTAGGAGGATGATTTTCACGACCAATTTCTTCAAGAAGACAAGCCACTTGTGGTGGAGCTCCAACCTTAATTTTCAAACACAAAATATCACAATTCAAAATCAAGACAACCTCAAACACTGATAAAAACATCTCAAAAACAGCTAAAAACAGCTAAAAAAAAGGATGGTTCATTAGGAGGGGTGTAAAAATTTACAAACTTTTTGGCATTCAATGTAAGCAGAAAGCAGTTTGGGATAAAGAGGATGGTTGACAATTTGAGTCTTGATCATGTCAGACATGTTCAAGCCAGTGGTGGCCTCAGCTTCAAGCTGAAGCATTTCATCATCCACCATTAGAGCTGATCCATGGATCCCACCACAGCTAGTGCTTGCAATGGCTTCTTCACCAACAACAACTCCATTACTGTATGAGGATATCACAGAGTTGTTGAGCCTGTAAAACTCTTCCATTTCTTCAAACTTCAAATCCTTGGAAGATTGAACTTTCTTTCTCTTTCTTTTTCGCTTTCTCTCTTAACTTCAAACCCCTAGAGAGAGACTGGAGACATGGCTGCAAAGTGAGAGGAAAGTTTAGGTTATAAAAGGAAAAGGAAAAAAAAAAAAAAGATTCTGATATATAATGATGATGATACTAAGAAATATTGTTATCAGCCAGCTAAATTCATGGGGGGATTCCATTTCTGTCATGATACTGATTCTGAACTAAACAAGGAGTGTTTGTAGGCTCTTTTTATCTAATATTTAACAAACCCTTTTGCTTATTATAAGCTACAAGTTAGTTAACTTTACCAATTACACAGAAACTTTGTTATTTTAACTACATAACCTCATGAAACTCACTTCATAGTCATAATTTTATACTATACACTAACTTTTACCAATCATCAAACTTACTGACAGAATAAAACTTTTATAGACTAGTTTCTATAAGCAAGGAGCGTTTGTAGGCTCTTTCTGTCAAATATATAACAAGCCCTTTTGCTTATTACAAGCTACAAGTTTGTTAGCTTTACCAATTACATAAACCTTTATTTGTTATACATACGTTTTAGTTGAAAGTATAATGTTTTAACTTGTTGAACTATGTTCATATCAATGTTTGTTACATATACTAACTTTCAAAAACCTTAGACTTAAAAAGACAGAATGGAACTTGTAGACAAATTTCTATAATCTATTCTGTTTTCTAGTTGAAATTCAGATAAGACTTCTCCAACTTGTTGAAAGATAATAATTTTGATATAAGAAGGAAAAAGAGAAAGTTTTTGAGAAGTGTGGTTGAAAGAACAGTTGATAGAGGGATTTGACAAGGCTAAGGCTCTAGCCTGTATTAGTAGAGGTCATATAGCTCTGTCTCTCCAAGTCTGAAATGACATTCCTCCAGCTTTCATGACCTGATTGGCTGACTCACTGGCTACTATCTTTCATTTCTTTCTACTTTTATTTACTGTACATTTCTTTCTTTCTTTCTTTTTTTATCTCTCTCTTTTTTCAATTTTTTTCCTTTGCCATAAACAAGAATGGAGAAGGGTTTCCACTCATGGAAAAAAAAACAAAACAGAAAGATGCTTTGATTTTTCACTTGGTCACAGTTTGCTGAGGTGCTGGTTGCTGATTTGTCTGTCAGTTTTTTGGTTTGGCATGTCTGTGAGATGAGAGATCATTCATTGCATTGCTCAATGAAGAGCTAGGACTAACTTTCTTAATTCCTATTGCATGAGAAAGGATATTCTTATCTTAAAGTTATGGAGATAATGTTTCTAGATAACTGATCTACAGGTTTGGAACAAACATTATGTTAATATATGCACTCAAAAGAATCACTATCTTACTTGTCATTGCCTTCTAAAGAAAGTCGCACCGTGGAGATGAGAATATAGTTTCGTATCGATTAGAAGTGGAGAACTTTTGTGGTTACATGGTGCAAACAGCAACATCTTTGTTGATGTTGAACTTTTTTAGTAGAATCTAGAAGTTATAAAAAAATGTCTCGTTGTGCTAAAGTATGGAGAGTGTGTCATTTTAACATAAAACCAATCTAAACATATTTTTAGCAAAAAGAGAAAAGAAAAAGAAAAGCAACAGAAGAAAGTTTCTTTTGAGATGAATATGGTTGAGTTTGTTAAGTATGTTTTGAGTCACTTAGCATTATTAGTAACATTTTGCTAAAGTATAATCACTATATTAATAGAATAATTTATGAAGTTGAATAAAGTTAATAATGAGGCAAATCTTTGACTCAACCAAAATGGTCTGGCTTTGTTATAACCAGATGGGATTTTTTTTTTTTTTTAATTTTTTGCTAAATATGAATGAGTCAAAAGTTAGAGCTGATTGCTACTTTTTTGGGAGATAAAAAGTTTTCATTATCTCAAATTAATTTACTCCCAAATCAAACTGTTGAAGATTCCAATCAGGTGCTAATTTTTTTTGGTTGTCTGCTAGCTACCACTAAGATATAGAAGTTGCCTTTTGGTTTATCAGATCATGCTTTGCCAACACAACCACAAAGAGACCTTTTTTTTTTTTTTTTTTTTGGTATCAATTGAAATATTAAAGTTTTGTTTGGGAATTGGGTGTTTTCTCTTTAGGGAAACAATTTCATATCAGTTGGATCTTTGAAAGATTACATGCATATTTAGAGAAAGATTTGAAGTATATAAGTCAAAGTGTTTTTCATTCTTCCCACCACAATTCCTCCTAATTCTTTTTTTGTTTTCTTACTTTCAAAGAGAAATAGAGAAGGAAATAATGTTTTGTTTTGTACCTTTTCAAGCCTCTGTTTGCTTAATGAAAATGAGAATAAGAGAGGATCATAATGGAAAAGATAAGGATTGAGGACACAAACTTTGAATATTGCATTCACTAATAACTAATGTTTTGAAATCAGGAACAAAATGATGAATGAACTAACTCAAATGGAGCATTAGCTCGTTTATTGACTCTAGGATACATACTTAGACGATGAAATTTAGCAAACTGACATGACTCGCAATCTAACGAAGACAAGTGATGAAATTGAGGACGAAGACTCTTCAAGACAGAAAAAGATGGATGACCCAAACGACAATGTTCTTCAAAAGGAGAGGTCAGCATGTAGAGCATGGAACTGTGGATATGTGTGTGGTCAAAAATATAGAGACCTCCCGATTCGTGCCTTTTTACCAATAGTCTTCTTCACAAAAGATCCCGAAATAAACAATAACCGGGAAAGAATAAGACACAACAATTTAGATCTCGAGTGAGCTTACTAACCTGAAATCAAGTTAAAGGAGAATCATGTAAACTTAAAAAGCAGAAGACAAGGAAATTGACTTGGTAAGATTGATGATGGTTCACCCCTAAAACATGAGAGGTGGTCCCATCACTATAGTAACATTAGGTGAAGATTTATACGAGACGGATATGAGAGAATAAATTTGGATTACACATCATATGATCGAGGCGCCAGAGTCATGACCCATTTGGAAGAGGAGGAAAGAAGACACGTAGATGTATTACACCGTATCAAGCAATGACAGTAATAGGAGTGGAGGATGACGCCTTTAGCGACTCTTGATACTGGCGGAACTGAGCAAACTCCTCTGCAGAAATCGAGATAGATTTATCGGGATTATCAGGTGTAGAGGCAACATGCGCAGATGGAAACCTCTGGCCTCTATTCAACAATCGTCTGCAATCACGCTTCATATGACCAGGCTTATGGCAGTAGTGACAAACAATATCACCTGAGTTTGCTCTCTGAGTGTTCGAATTACCTTTATATGCATTGGGTCCAACCCTCTGCTTCCTTTGTCTCACCGTCTGCATCCAACCAAGGCACCGCTTGACTTTCGGTGGCAAGGTTACTCGCGACTTCTCGATCACAAGTATGCGAGTATAAGCATCTTCCAATGAGGAGATGTCAGAGCTAGATAAAACTTGATCTTTTGCCATATCATATTTAGAAGTGAGACCAACTAAAAAACTCATGATGAACAGTTGTTCACGTTGTGCAGTTTGAACTTTCACATCATTACTAATAGGCAACAAGGCATTAAACTCTGCATATGATGTTTTGCACTCCATAAAGTAACTAGTCAGAGATTTCTCACCTTGATCAGGTTGAAAGAGAGTTTTGCATACATCAAACACTCTACTAATATTCCCTTTTCCAGAGTAAAGGAATTCCAAATATTCCAAGAGCTCGTGAACAGATTCACAATGATTAACCAACCCTACGATGTTGCTCTCAATAGAGTTCTTTATTTGTAGAATAAGCCTAGAATCATCGCGTAACCAATTTTTTCTAGTATCATCAGTCGGTGGTGAATTTCCAAAGGACATGATCATCCATATCGAGACTCCGAATGTAGTGACGAATGTTTGTCCGCCATGCATAAAAATTAGACCCATTAAGCTTATGTTCTGTAATCTTTGACACCATAGGGATCATCTCCGTCATCACCATACCTTTCTTGTCAACCATAACTAAAGAAAAGAAAAAGGACCACAAAAAAGCAGTTGAAAGGCCCAAAAGCAGAATTGTACCAAAAACCCTAGATTGCCAAAGAGGGTGTCTCAAACCGACCCTAAACCGAGGGGATATGACCCCAACAAGCACACCACTAGAAAGAGTATGCAAAACCGAGCGAAGCCCAAAAAAAAAAAATTTCCAGTTCGTGCGGCAAGGCGGTTTCCATGGCGGCGGTGGCGGTTTCCAAGACAACAACAGAGCGGATTTCGGCGGTGAAGAGAGTCCTGATAGTAGTGGCGGCAAGCAAACCTCACACACAAAGGACTTAAACCTTCAAATCTCAAACCCTAATTAGTTCCAAATCCCTAAGGACAACAAAAACAAAGAACCCTAATTGCCCTAGAAAACCCTAGTCTCTGATACCATGTTAATGCTAAAGTAGGAGAGAATCAGTATGTTCTATTCCATTCACTCAAGATATATATATATACAAGTATACAGGGTTAACCTAAATAGAAGAGCGTAAAAAGACAATAAAGGACACCCTTAGAGTTATATTAACAAAATACAATTATACTAATATAAGGACTCTAACAAGAACTATTGTAAATATTGCTTCCTTGTGAGAATCAAATTCAATTTAATTTGGGACACATGAAAAAAGTAGAGAGAAATTAAAAGAACAAACCAACAAAAAAAAAATGGAGTTTGTTTTTCGAAATGAAAGAGAATGGCATTCCTTACTCTACATAAAGGAATCAATCAAACGAGAATAATTCTTAATTTTGGTATGAAACTAACAAATTGAGAGTGGTTATCGGTTAAATTGGATCAACGGGAATGGGTTGGTTAAAGAATTGTGACAAAGGGTCAAATAGAGTAGACCAATACGAAATCAAAATGGACCAAAATCGACTAGGACCGACCAGAGGCGAAAAGAGACGAGAGGGTGTGCTTGGGTTTTGGCCCAAGCATGTGGTCGGTCTCGGCCAGATGGTAGAACCCTAAATTGGGGTCTACCTTGGTCTAATAAGCCAAAATAAGGACCCGAGCTTGGGCTTTGCCTCGCCGAGGCCGAGGCCAACCAGGTGCAAGGCCCACCTCTGGGCCTTGCATCGATCCCATGTGGCTCGTAGACTTGTTTCTAGCCCACTTTCGCCCTTTCCTTTTGCCATAGGCAGCGGAAATCTAAGAAAATAGCTATTTAAGCTCTCTAAGGTGGAGGGAGAAAGGTAAGTTCATTCTAGTCACCTAAATACTCATCTTCTCCCTAATTATCTCTAAAACTCTCTCTAACTTAAGCATCGAGTCTTGTGTGGCCTACACTACATTGATGTCCATATATCGTGTTGTTACGTGGAGGTCATGTGCGTTCTCCTATCCAAAATTTGGCAACAACAAGAGCCATTTTTCATTCGTTAATAAAGTTAGTAAGTAAGGACAGTAAAAATGAAGGAGTAATTTTTAATCTCTCATTATCATTTCCTTCGAGCAAACTTAACCATTAGTTTTAGTATATATAACTTTGTGAAATTGTGTGTATGTGTAGGTTACATATTCAAGTTTATATAGTCTTGAAAAGTATATTGTTGAGTGCACATGTTTTTGATAGTCTAAATTTGGTAGAGACATCTAAGATCCTATAAGACTTATTTGTCATATTAAAAAAGGAAAAAGAAAGGTTGTTAGCGCCCATTGTTGTTTTTATATCTAAAAAAACATTTTAAAATCTTGAATTATTGAATTTTTTGTTTATATAATGGAGAATAAATAGCTATGGAACATCCCTTAGGAATTGTTTGGGGCGTTGTGTGGGTTATAATAACATGAGTTATAATAGTCTATATTTGGAGTACAGAGTATTCCACATGTTATTATAACACAGATAATTATAACTTGTGCCCCAAACAACCACTTATTGTTTAATATGCAAGTTTCTCTCTATTAAAAAATATAGAGATTAGGCTAAATATATGTTTCAGTTCGTTGGCATGTTTTCTCAATTAAATCCTTATAATTATTTGTTTAAAAGTTTCGATTTAGTTACTTATGTCTTAATATTTTTCAACTATAATTTTCTTAATATTAAAATAGACTAACAATAAACTATCATGCACTTTCATGCATGATGCTCAATAAGTTGACATAACATCTAGAGAATAAAGTAAGCTATCTAAGAGAAGAAAAGTTGAAATTTCTTCTTAAAAAATTAGAAAGAGAATTAAAAAAGGTTCATCTATAAAATAGTATAATTCCTTCCGTAAATTCATGTCAATTTATTAAGCATCATACCATGTAAGTTCATCATTAGTTCTAACATTAACCAATAAAAAGAATATAATTTTTAAAAAATGTTAAAATATTAAGAACTAAATTGAAAAAAAAAACACTATATTTAGTACGTATATGTGTATATGTATATGATGATAAAAACAAAATTACCTTTATACTTTCAATATATGTGCACTAAAAAATTCCAAAATCCCCTATTGGAAGTTCCAAAAAGCAAGCCTACTTTAAAAGCAAGTTCAAAACTCAAAAGGCCTTCAAACTCTACTTTTTCCACCATGCGACTAAACTAAAAGATTCACACTGATTTAACCCAACTATAGATCCAACTTCAAGAAACATCTTGCATCCATTGATTAGTTCAAAGAAGTGCACAGTCGAGGTGACTACTTGTTTGTAATGGTTAGATTAGAATCTTGATAGAATATGATGGTGGGTCGAAGAGACGTCCCCACCACAAGTTCACTATCTACTCGAGAGCGTTTATCGAGAATCGACCTACGAACATGTGCATTGTTTCAGAACCATTCTAAACATCCATCTATTCAAGGCTCATACCAAAGAGAGAGCAGAAATTTGAATGACATAACATAACATAAAGCCAAAGCTAGAAAGTGGATAGACATGACTAGAAGAAGCCACAAAGAGGGGCATAGAATCATTCATCAGCACGAGTACTAAAAGTGTTAGCCTCTATCTATGGATCTATCTCAGAGGAATAGTACATAATTTCCACCTGATATTTACCAGACATTGCTCCTTGGATGATTCTTCAAAGCCTTGTGAATCTTCATGGTTTGCAGTTTTCTGAAAGGTCCCCATCAGATGTTGCTGAACTGATCCTATCAAAAGAATGGAAAGATTCTTGCTCTCTGACCCTTTTTGATAAAAAGCTTTCCCATAGGATAGAGAGAGAGAAAGAAACATTTCCTTGGTGGAAAACAGTGAGTGGTACACAATGCAGGTAAGCTATCAAATCTAAAGTTATGGGAGGTTAATCCTAACTACTGAATGTATTAAAGGTTAAGCTAATGCTCCTAACAGATTTAACAGTGTTTATCTACTGATCCTAAAAACCGATGTCTTTGTGCGAGTCGATGATAGTTTATGTACTTCAAGTTAACACCCAGCTGCCTTGAGAAAGTTGTCGAAAGGGCTAGCAGGAGGCAGCCTCATGCCCAACCATCGGTCTCCTGGCAATCCGACTCCATGAAGATGCCGTTCGTCTGCCAGTATCTGCACCGAAGAAGTGACTCAATCAGTTTAACATGACAAAGGGATTCTGATAATCAAGAAAGATATCATGCATGGTTCAAAAGACGAATTCGATCGAAATGATCTTTAGTTATCATCTTTGGATCTATGATACAAATCATAGGTAGTGATGAAGCAGACCTTTTCAACTGCAGAGTGGCCACTCACAGGAAATGGAGGACAAAATCCATCAGCTGCTCTGGTCTGGTGGTTCTCATGTGCCAACCAATTGGAGAGTTTCTTCCTAGTGCCAGTGCCAAGGGCTTCACACTGGCTCGCCATGGCATTGTATGGAAGAGGCGATGTAGAAACCGATGTTCCGGCCACCTGACCAGCTACCTCAAGTGCCTGGAAATGAAACATTCATGAGCTCACAGTAGCATATGTTGGGAGGAAGAGCTCAGAAAGCTTCAGATTATTTTTCATAAACAAGTATGCACTGAACCTCCGACATAGACATAGGGAAGGTAGATGATACCGATTCTAGAAGCTGACCAATGCCCATTATGTGAGATATCGAAGGCGATGGAGGTACCCTAGGAATGAACCGAGCAATATCTGCAACAGAGGCTTCACTTGTCACTTCATCCTCAACCAGTAAATTTGAAAGATCCTGCAGAGCAAGAACATACGATTTCAGATTAGCTGCATGTATTTAGTAGAATGGATTTGTTCAAGAGCTTAAACAAAAGGTTTTAGCATCGAAAGTTCATTTTAAAATTGACACTATGTACCAGAAAGCAATAAACTTTAGTCAAGCAATCTAGAAAAATTCACCAACAGAAAAAACTTGAAGAAGAATCATCGTACCCCATCGAATGATAAAGATTCCTTGGAATGGGCAACTGATTTATTTTTGCGGAAATCGAGCAATGATTGTGGACCATACATATATGGATCATCAGGTGTAAATGCCTCTAATAGCAGCTTAGCTAGTTCAATTTTATCCAGCTTCACAAACAGAAACAAACTTTTAGAGTGATAGATAACAAGTTTAAATGAAAACATAAATACGCTTCAACGGGAAACACGTTACCTCGGTAATTACAGATAAGTTTTGCGCTAAAATATCAATAATGACATTGTCTGCTTCGTATACTTTGTTTTGAAGGTCAGAGAGGTAAGACTGAGCCAGCTCATTATCGGTAACAGATCCATATTCTCTCAGATCTGCCTGAGGCTTTAAATAAATGTGAAGATCTTCACTAATTACCAGATATGGATCCACCTAAACATGTAAATGTGCAAGTCTTCATTAAGATATCAATAAGTTAATGTACATGAAAAAATTAAAATCATAATCTATCTGTTTCTAGGTTTTGATTTTCCTTCCTAGATTGACAGAAAAATCATCTATAGAAGTTATTTTCCATGGGAGACAGGACGAACTCACATCACAAGCCACTAATGACTTCAGAAGATGATTCAAATGAGGTATGTGATAGAGCTTAGCAGCAAACAGTAGCATGCCCATAGATAAAATAAACAACGACCTCTGCAATGACGGACGTAAGGTACCTGTCAACAATAAAAGAATTATCAATAATGCGTTTTTCGCTCACGTCATCATCACAGTTGAAAAAACTAATTTAGAATTTTCCGATCACCATGGTTGGGCTCCAGGGATACATTTCTCAGAGACAGTGGAAGCTGGAAGAAACGGACCATAATATTGTCCTGCTGACTCTGAAATAATACCAATACATGCCGAGTAATTTCACAGTTAAGTGCAGTCGAAAAGAAGGGTTTAGGAATCAAAAAGGTAAGCAGGAAAATCCCATGAAAAGTTATTGAGAAATCAAAAACATCTTTTCAACAGTGATCTTTCCTTTTAATCTGGTCTTTATCAGGAACAAGAGTTTCATTCATCTTTTGAAAAAAACAACGGTGAATCATGTTTAGACTTTAAAGTCATCTAATTGTATCTAGATTTCACCTTTAAGCGTGCCGATATTAGTGTCAAGACAAAAGAATTAGCAATGGCTTCAATATTTGAGGGCAAATTATCTGGAAGATTGGCTTGTATCCAGAATGCAGACAACAATTGTGATAATTGATCCTCACTAAACTTCATGATATACGGTTCCTGAAATACAGTACCAAATATTTAGTTCAATAAATCACTCAGGGATTGCACGAGTAACTAATTTCTTATGTTACAAGTTGGCTTACTGCTTCAGTGGAACTAGAAGATCCAGCTTTCCTGTCAATGATCGATTGAATTTTGTTAAAAGTAAGACAATTTCTGTTGTAGCATCTCTGCTTCCAATCTTCTTCTAGAGAACCCTTTTCTTTTATATTATCGTGAACATTATATCCAGTTTTTTCTTCTTTCAAGCCATCCTTTTCTCGTCGAAGTTTATCAAGTAGAGCAGTAATAGAAGCAGATGTCGATGCAGATGCTGCATTGGAATGCCATGCAGTTGGCTTGTAAGGAGAACCAGATTGTACCGAAGCAGTTTCGTGTTGGTGGCAATTAGAACTGGGAAAGACAAGAACAGAGAATATTTGATGAGCTCCAATGCGCGTTTCAGCATCAGGATGCAACATTGCTTTCAGGATTTGGACAAGAAGGGCTTCTGGAAATACCTATATATATACAAGTACTATAACTAGTGAGCAAGTAATGGCTGCATCGAGTGAGAATTTGATTAAATTTCAGCACATAGAAAGAACGGCTACAAGATGTGCAAGGATAACGAGTTTAACCTCAAATAGATCCGACTATAAACACAGATCAAATAAATACAAATAAAAATCAAACCACAGAACCCCGCTAACTGTGCAAAATCAAAGCCAAATTAAAGACTTTCTATATGTATGAGTTAGGTATAAGAGGAATGTTCCTTTGAAGTAATAGAACCCCACAAAAGTGCACAAAAGGTGGCTTCTAGCCCAATATTCCATGATATTATTTTACTGTCTTTGGCAATATGTTTGTTCCTCTCAAGTCAAAAATACCCTAAATATTTGCGACTAGATTTTTTTCTTTTTACAAGAAACACACTTTTCATTGAAGAAATGAAAAGAGACTATCGCTCCAAAATACAAAGTCCATTAGATTTCTAAATCCTTTTGCCTTTTATCTTTTAGTCTGCATTCCAAGAATATCTTTCTGAAAGGCAACACACAGAGGAAAGCTCAAAGAAAGGCTAAAGCAATTAAACAGAAAGCTCCACATTTTAACCAGTCTATAACCGTTTCAGCCATGCAAGATGTTGTGTTTCTTTAGAATTTCATCTAATTCAGTATCAAACACTTCCTGTGCACCCTGTTCAAAAGATGGCATCAAACTCAAAAAAGGTAACTTACAATTATATCAAGCACTTCCTGTTCAAAAACACCATAAAAGCAATAGTAACCTCCAGTACAAAACACTGCTGCAAGATAGTTATAATAAAATCGAGGAGATTCTTATGAATGAAAAAAAAAAATAACAGCAGTCTATTGTTAAAACTCTCTTACCTGTTGTGAGTCTGAAGAAACTGATGCCAAGGAAATCATGTGAGCAAGAATCATTAAGGACCCAATGGTGGCTCTTGCAACAACTCCAGAAGTCAAATTCTCAAGAGATATAGCCATCAAATCGTACAAAGGACGTGCATCACCAATCTAAAAAAAGCATATTAAGTACAATCTACCATCAACGTTAAATATGGAACAGTGCTATAAATGCTTCAACCATACCCCTTTGGCAATTTCAAGTAAGCAGTCTTCAATAGAATTTTGAAGTGAAATATTCAAATCCAGTTCTTGCTGCCCAACTGATTCAACTGTGACTTGAAGACTCTTCCTAAGATGCCTGCACAAGTCAGAGACAGATCCAATTTCTGCCAGCACAGTCCCGGACCTAATTTGTCTAGCTAAATTTGAAGCAACTTGAATGATACATGATTTTAGCTGAGGATCATGTGAAACATTTTTGTGGTCCAGATGGCGTATTACAGAAGCCAAAATTAACTGCTGGTTACCTGAGGAACAAAATTGAAGCCACCCCAATAAGTATTCCCTTGTTTTGTTATAACATGAGTAGAAATCCCAAGTCTGATACAAAAGGGAGTGAAAAACACCTGAACTCTCCATGAAGTATAACATATCAGACAAAACCATCAAAGCAAGCCCCTGCTGTGGAACCCAGTGCCTTCCAGAATCGAAGAAGATAAACATTGGATCCAACACCCGGCGCATTGTTGTACTCTCCTTGGCCAAATCAACCATTCGTTGCACACAAATCTGAGACCAGACTCTTGGAGCCTCGACCTCTTCCCTGAAGAAAAGTAAAATGATTATAAGCTACAAACTCCTATAGATGATATGGCTGAGACTTTGGAGCATATGTCCAATGAAAAAAACCTAGTGAGTAGAGCAGGATCCTTCTTTTCTGGTCTTGGTCTGATGATTGCGCAGGAACCACTAGCATCACCACCAACTGTACCACCTCTGCCTTCAGATCTAACAACTTCATTAAGCCAATTATGATGTGGCTCCGAGCTATCATCAGAGTTACCATCACGAGCAGGGTCATAGTTTTCAAGAGTCACACGAACAATCTGGCATGTCAACAGCAATTATGTGATAAAAATAAAATAAAATGCTGAAGTATGAAAGCTTTCTGATAATATGATGGCCTTTTCAATTCTTTTAGATGCATTAGTATAATTCCAGACATTTTGCACTAAATCTATTCAAGTGCAGATTGATTGTATTGATGAAGTTAGAATATGACGCAGACTTCATAACAGAAAACACATTTTGTTATTATTAGTAATTGCTGGTTAGTTAGCAGACTTGTGAACTGTTAGAATGTCCCTTCTCTTCTTCTTTGTGATAAGAAATGAGCTATTAGCATGTAATTTGGTTAGCTTCTACTTAAGAGTTTGAGTTATTTATATCTGCCTTCGTAGGCAAAGAACTGTACTTAAATTACTGAAGGGAAAATTTTCGTAGCTATTAGGAAAAGGCAGACAGAACTAACCTCGTCAAAATCAAGAAAAATATGTGAATACTCCGTCATAAACCAGACCTGGCAAAAAAGAGGATGAGAATTGCTAAGAAGAAAAAGTTCCAGCCTAGTATTAAAAAAGATGAAAAGTTCAATATTACTAGTCCACATGAATTATATTTGGTTAAAAGAGCACTAAAGTGCAGTAATCTTCTAGAACTAAAGCACAAAGTGCAGAAAAGTGGGGAAAAAAATTTTGAAGTACACAAAAGAAAAATAAAGATAACAACTTCATATATGAAAAGGCATAGTATTATAAACAATGGAATAATAAAGAACTAAAGAGATGATGATCTTTCAGGAGATTGTTTAAAGATAATAGACTTTTTTCTCAAATGTTGGATAAACCACAAAACAAAGCCTTAAAAAGGAAGCATCGTATAACCATGGCAGAAATGCATTGTAGACTCGATGCCCTCAAGCACTGCTTTTTATGGTCTTCCCCTTTTTCCAATGCCAACATACATACTTTAGGTACCAAGTTCTCAACATTGTGCATGTAAGTGCTATCTGCCTGCCCATCACAAATGAAAACTACAACAAATTAGGAAAAAAAAACAAAAAAACAAGCTAATAAAAGAGAACAGAACAGGAAAATGATATAAAAAAACTCCAACATAAGTAAAAGGATGCCATAGTGATCAGAGGATAAATGTTTGTTAAGAAGAAGAGGCTTTAAGTAGGAACAACTTAGACCATAAAATGGCTAAAAGTATGCAATCGTATACTAGAAGGATATCCTCATCCATTTTAAGCTTGGATCTTGATCATTTCGAATTATTTTCACCAAAAACAAAATGGCTATACTTAGTTCAAAGAAATACATGACACAAAAAATTCCAGGCACATATATATTTCAGTCTAGCATGTGCAAATATGAATATGAAAGCTAAATCCCTGTTGTTTGATTACTGAATACTTCACCCAGTTTGTCTCGCACAGATTGCAGAGAACATCAAACTATACATCACAAGAACAATGGCATACATAAATAATAAAAATAACTCATGTTCTGCTCACTACAATCAGTGTTCGTTTTCTTCCCTTGATATAAGGCCATATGAAATTACCTGATTGTGTATGAAGTTTGTCAAGGTTTGACACCCGAGTATTAGCAAATCATCGTGCTTGGAGTTGTCTAAAAGTTCAGCAATGACCTTCAGCAAACTACCAGCAAAATATGCCCTTCAAAATTGAAAAGATAGGCTCAACGACTGATTGTAGTAAAACTCAGTCACATTCAAATGATTGAACTATGATCTAAAATAAGTATAATACACGATCAAGTCGAAGCAACTAGAGCCTTGTAGGGTCCTCAGAACAAAAGCCAAAACCACGACTAAGAAGCATGACTAAAGAGCCACTTAAGCAGAATCCATGAACCGCACGCAATTCAAACCGCAAACAGAAGATGAAAGGTTATCACTTACATCTGGTTTTTACAAAGGGAAAGCAACTTATTGTATGTATCTCCAATGATAGTAATACATTTGACTTGCTCACATCGAAGTTCTTTACAGCACCTGTCTTCAAGATATTTTACAATCTAGGAACCATAAAGGGAAGCATCAGTACCTCAGCAATGAAACACATACTTCTGAAGTAACTGAACTTTTTTACTTCAAGGATTATAAAACCGTATAGAACATGAATACCTTTGGAATGCGGAAAGGATTTTTTGCAGCATATTCACATAACTTGACAATTTTCCTCTCGCTTTGATGGCCATCCTGTGAAGGGTTCCCCCACCAAAGCTCATTCAATGCAACTATTGATTCATAAAACTGATGGTAAAAAGCAAGGCTATCAACCATATTGAACCTAATGCTATGCTAACAACTGAAATATGTCGAGTTGTTCAATGAAGACTCATTTCACTGTTAAGTTAGTGTACAAATACAGAGTTTTATCTTCTCCAAATTTAGAAATAGACCAATAAAAGAAATGGGGCAACGTGGTTCTTTTCCATTAGATCATACACATCATGAAGAAATGAAAATCACTCTAGGACCATCAAGTCATCGTTCGTTTCGTTTCGTTCCGTTAACACAGTCAAAGTCCAAAAGATCAACGAAGCATTCAAAATTCCACACATCACTAAATGGAAAATGTTAGACTATGTTGATATAATTAAATTTACCCCTACCTATCAGCTTAAGCTTTTGGGTTGATTAGTGATTTAAGATGGTATCAGAGTAGGGGGTCCTGAGTTCGACTCCTGTAAAGACGTTTCCTCCTCAATTAATTTTGATTTCCACTTGTTTGGCTTTTCTTCAAATTTCCAAACCCACAAGTGAGGGGGAGTGTTAGACTATGTTGATATAATTAAATTTACTCCTAACTATAAGTTTAAGCTTTTGGGTTGATTGGTGATTTAAGAGCAAACTAACCTGATCCAAACGGCTAAAGTATTGACAAAAAAAAATGAGGGATCATCAAGTCATCCCTTGTTCAATTACATTATCACAGTCAAAGTACAACATAAAATTTAAACGCAGATCAAAAAAGCATCAAAACTTCACACGTCAATGATCCTGCAGTACTAATGATTAGGGATAAAAAAAGACTAGTAAATACTTACAAGAGATTTAGGAAATATTTCAGCAAGCAATTTCTTGTAACGCTTAACTGGCTGCCGAGATCTTGACCTCAGAGCAGGGCAGCATATGCACATGTTCCCGCATGCTGGGAAGATTTTTCTGGAGATCACACCCATTTCCTGCAACAAAGAAGGGCAACAGAAACCTTGAGCCTTCTTTCCACAAAGATTTCCATTCCATACTCATGACGTGAAGCACAGGAGAAAGGGTCAAATGTTCTGAAATATCATGTGGAACCCATTTAACAAGAGAAGACAACCATTTTGAAAAGAAAAAAAAAACACTCGTCTACCAGTTGGGAGAAAAATATTCATCTTACTGCAACATAGGAGAAGATTGACAAGTATGGAGGTCGGTATTCTAGAGAAGAAAGGGAGGTGATACAAATACATCAAAGTTGATGCAAAACAGTACAGTTGAAAGTGAGAACCTCCAAAGAACAAATTTCAAATAAACGAAAACGTTTTATAGTTCAAGAAAAAGTGCAAAAGACAACAAAGACCAAAGGAAACAAAAACCCCACATAGAATAAGCTAAAAAATTGCACTATAAGGCGACATAACAGGAAAACTCAATGTTGAAGAACCATCCTAACAACACATTGCAGCAAACTACTACATCCACGGCACAAACAAAGCTATATCATAAACTAGAAACAGTAAAGAAAAAACAAACCCATTTCACAGAAAAGCTCAAAACTACATGAGAAATCCCAAAATAGACGAACTTCAAACAACCCCATAACTCCCCTGACCCTGAGAAGGTGAAAACCAAGAACAATGTGAAGAGCAAACGTACCTGGCCAATAACCAGAACCCAGATCCGGGAAGTGAAGAGACCTCCTCCGTTCTGAGTAAATCACAGTGGAAATGAAGGATCAAACGGTAACAATGGAGAAAAGTAACAGGAGAAACGGAAGACGTAGATGGAAATCAAGTAGAAGAGAGCGAAAATGCGCATGAATTGAGCAAAAGGACATGAGAAATTTTGAGAAGAGAAGAAGCACGTGAAAGTGTCAGTGAATTCACACTGAAGAAAGTGGATTGGTGGTTTAATGTCAGAAATTGGAATACTAACCCGCTTCTTCTCAACTTTTTGCCGTTGGGCAAAGACTAGGCGGGTTCCCTTTTGGTAATTCAGACGCCTGGTTTAAAAAAACTGCTTTAATTTGAACTTCTTTAACAGGTTTCTCAACCCTTTTTGCTTCATTCAAAATAGACCACTCTCAAACGCCTTTTGCTAAGAAAACTCTATCAAGATGTTCCTAACGGAAGTGCTTTTGTGGGTTATGGCTGAAATAGAAACTGTAATTTGATGGGATTGAAGAAGGGTGTACATCAAAAACTTCAATTGGTTTAAATACATTTGAAGTTATCTCATGTTATATCCAATGTTTGAGAGGGCATTAAATAACCCAGCAGAAATGAATTGAGAAAGGAACAAAAAAAACACAATGGAAGGGAAAAAGGGAAGAGAAAAAAATACAATCTTGAGGCAATTGGCTCCTTTGTTATGCAACTTGCAAGGGAGATGAACAAATTTTCTTAATTTTTTTTGTAAATTGAATGGATTTGAGATTTGAAGTTGTCAAAAACAGAGTGTAACAGGTGGTGGGTTAATGTATTTTATCGATAGAGTTATATTAAATATGCAATAAATATGTGTATTAGTTTAGTTGTTAATGTTCAAATATTTATTCAATTTAGTTTTTAATGTTTAAACAGTTGCAATTTAATTTCATATGTTTTACTAATTATTAATAATATTGTTTTCTGATGTGGAATATTAAAATTGGTGAATGGAAGCTTCCGTAAAAATTTAGTGGTAAAAATTAGGTTATAAAAAAGATAAAAGTTTCTAATTTCGTCTTCAAATTTCTAAAAAGTCAGTCTTTTTTTAGGTGGCATGATCCCTCCTATAAATTTATGTTAAATTACAAATTTAGTCTTTAAGTTTGTATCTATTTGATCCCTAAACTTTAAAAAATGTCTAACTAAGGTCTCGTTTGATAATCATTTTATTTTTTTATTTTAGTTTTTGAAATTTAAACCTAAAAATACTATTTATATCAATGAGTTTATATGTCTTCTTATACTTTGTACCTATGTTTTCAAAAAACCAAGCCAACTTTTGAAAACTAAAAAAAAACAGATTTCAAAAACTTGACTTTATTTTTAAAATTTAGCTAAGAGTTCAAATATTTACTTAAGGGGATGATCTCTATTGTAGAGAAATTAGGTGAACATAAGCTTAACTTTCAAAAACTAAAAACCAAAAATAAAATGGTTATCAAACGGGGCGTCAACTTTCAATTTTATGTCCAATAGATTCTTGAATTTTCAATTTTATGTCTAATAGGTCATTGACTTATTAAATTTACGGACTTACTAAACACAAAATTTAAAGTTCAAACATCTATTAGCCATAAAATCGAAAATTCAAAGACTTACTAAAAAAAATTAAGTTGAGAGACCAAATTGACACAAATTAAAAAGTTAAAAATTTAACAAAAAAATATATATATATACAAAGATATGAAATAAATTTCTAAGTAAAAGCATGCTTGCATGACTAATATTAAAAATACAACATATTTGACCTCTTGTAAAATATAAATAATAAAAGTAGAAAATTGTCTTTCATATGTACTTTGAGAATTTGCATTCCTAGTCCATCTTTTTCTTTACTTTCCTCTTTTCCTTTTTTGTTAAAAGATAATTTGTCAATCAAATAATAGAGTGTGGCTATAGAGGGTTGAGATCTCAAAGCTTTTTTAATATTTAAGTTGTTTTTTTTTTTCATTTTTCAAATCACCAAAATCAAAGGCATCAACTTTTTAGCTAAATAAATGACAAGAGACAAAAGAACAAAATTTCCCAACATTACAACTTCAACCACAACCCATCCTTTTCCAAAATAAAGGCTTTTTATTTTATGGGTCACCAAGAAGCCAATGTATCAAAAATAATAATAATAAAAATAATTAATTAATGGTTGAAATTTTCCTTTTCTTAATTTCTGAAAGATCACTTTTTTTTTTTATCTAGACCCTCTTTTTCAGGTCTCTTTGAAGCATCCCTGTTGAACTATATTGTTCTCTTTTTTAAAAAATTAGGTGTGATAAATTTTCTTTCATAACTATTTAGTTTTAAATTTTTAATTTTTGAAAATTATACTTGTTTTTTCACAATTTATCTTCACATTCTCTGAGATGATTTCTATTTTTCTTTAAGTACCATTTAAATTTCTAGTCAAATTTCAAAATTAAAAATAAATTTTTGAAAACTATTTTTTTTTTTCAGAACTTAGCTAGGTTTTTTAAAACTTAGATATAATGTAAATAATAAAACATAGAAACTTATTGATAGAATTAGTATTTTTAGGCTTAATTTTTTAAAACCAAAAATTAAAAATCAAATGGTTATCAAATAGGCCTCAATTTTTTGTTTTTGGTTTTCAGATTTTGAAAATTAAGTATATAATGCTCTTACCTATGAGTTTCTATTTTTTTCCTATCTACTCTGTATCGTTGTTTTCAAAAAATACAAACTAGTTTTGAAAACTAAAGAAAATATAGTTTTCAGAAACTTGTTTTTATTTTCGAAATCTAGCTAGAAACTTAAATGGTTACTCAAGAAAGATAGAAATTATCATAGAGCGGATGAAGAGAAATTGTGAACCAAATAAGCATAATCTCCAAAACAAAAAAGTTATCAAATGGATTCAAAATACAATATTATAAATTCGGGTTGTGAGTGGATTTAAACTTTAAAACATATCTTAATCAGATTAGTTATGTTCAACTTAATCGTGTCGGTCTACATATCATTACCGCCCCGTAAATTTCAATATATATATAAAAATAAAGCGATAGAAAATAAGTGAAACAAAGGTTGAAATTACTTATGTGGTACACCACTAGGCTGGAATTCAATCTATTTTGAGTATCTTTGCAGCAAAAGTATGTGGGTGCATTTAATTTAATCATAGAGAACCCATTAATTTAATGCTATTCTAAGTTGAATCATAGGTTAATGGAATTTAATGCCAATAAAAACCATATAAAACAAAAGAAGGATTTATGAAAAGGATCCAATAAAAGGCCCCACCCATGGTTGTGTTTAAAGCAAGGAATCTCACAATAAAATCACCTAAGATATAGACTTGAAATCATTTATCATTTTACCCTTTTTTTTTTAATGCAACTTTTAAAAGAAAAAAAAAAAACCCATTTTTGTTTTTTTAATAATTTATTTTATCTGTCAAACTTGTTGATCAACAACTCTCTAAATGGGGGTAGGAACCACTAGTAATAAAAATACCAAGTTGATTTTTTATTTGTTTTTTAAAATATTGACAATAGTATACCTACAATATCACTATCAATAGTAATATTAGAAAAATTACAAAAACGAACCTTGTTGAAACGGTATAAATTTATGATATCAATACAATATGTCAAATAAAATGTGAAGAAAATTGGATCGAGATAATACATTCTCAGTCTATCTAAGTGTACAACTCGAATAACACAAAATATTACAAATCTATTATAGGGCATTTATTAAGAATCTTGATTTTCAAATAGGGTTAATTACCTGAATAGCCATATTTTAGTTTTCGTTTTTGAAAATAACCAAACGGTTTCATCTTTTTAAAAATGACTAAATTATTTTCTAAAATTATAATTAGAAATTAATAAAAGACCAAACTAGTCCTATCAGATTCGTAGATTATAGGATAGTTATTTTTAATTTTATTTTAAAATCTAAAATAAATCACATCATATATATATAATCTAAAAAAACATAGATAATGGAATTCAAAAATAAGATTTCAAAATAAAAATTGTAAAAATTTAAATAAAAGAAATCACAACATCCTAATTTAAACCAAAATAAATACACAAGAATTAAAAATAATTTTGTAACAAAAATAATAGAAAATAAAGAAGAATTAACCAACCAATAGTGGAACGAGAACATGAAACTTTAAAATTGTTGTATCACAAAATATCAATAAAAAAAAGTAAAAAATGAAAAACAAACGGATCGAGATAGGAAGTACCAATCGAGATATGAACTATGGAACTAATCGTACAAAAATAACAGAAAATCAAGATGTTGTAAACCATGCAGAAATCAAACAAAAAAAGAAAAGGTAGAACAACATAATCGATAAAGTTTATGTTAGAAAAAATAAGAGAGAAGAATTCAAACAATAGAATCAGAATCTAAATGATTTTAAATATTTTTTTTTTAAAAAATAACTACAAGGTTGATTTTTTAAAAAGAAAGATACAATTTGGAAAATAAAGGAGGGAGAATCATATTATTTAAAAACAAAAAAAAAAAATTGAAAAAGACAAATCTGCAATGAAATGTGGGCGCTGGAACATGTGCATATCACGTTTTTTTGTCATCGTTAAAAACCTACCAAATATGGCTATTTTTAAAAACTATGAATTATTTTTTGCTATTTCTAGCATTTTTCGAGTTGACTACATGAATAGCCATATTTTAGTTTTCGTCTTCAAAAATAGTCCAACGGTTTCATATTTTTAAAAATGACCAAATTATTTTTTAAAATTATAATTAGAAATTAATAAAAAGACCAAACTAGCTCTAACCACTTTATTAATTTAGATTCCTAAATTATAGGTACTTATTTTTAATTTTATTTTAAAATCTAAAATAAATCATATATAATCTAAACAAACAAATATAATGGAATTCAACATAAGATTTCAAAATAAAAATGAGATTTTTAGAACAAGAATCAATATTTGCATTCCAAGAAACATAACGGAATTGAGAAAGAGACATTTTTGCAATATTTGATATATTTAGACATTTTTCAAAAGCTACTCCAACTCAGGATCAAATTCAATAATCTATTTTCCAAAAGTATATTATAATTTTGAGTTTAATGTCTATTTTTCAAAATTTTGTACCAATTATTTTTAAAATGAAAAATAAAATAGGAATAAAGGAAATGTTGTAAAATTGGAGGCAAAACCGGGCACCGAAACTTTACCAAAACATATAATAATAATAATAATAATAAATAAAAGAAAGTGGAAATGGGATATATATATTATAAATAAAGATAATGGAATTATATGACAAAATTAAATAAAGAATAAAATAGAGAGAAAGTGGGAGGGAAGAAAATGGATTGGAGAGAACTTCACCCAATTGTGTCTTTTATTTATCCACCAAAAGCCACTATTTATAGGTAATTTGGAGAGCATGATGTGGTTCATTCGGACATCGATCTATGATATTTGTTGGACACATAGGAGACACTTTGGTTATGGATAATTTGCCACATGGCATGGGTATCAAAGGGGCATGTGGAATGGGCATTTACATGTGTAATGTTTACAATACTCCCCTTAAATGTTCATTTATATATAATATGTCTCGTTAAAACCTTACTAAGGAAAAACCCAATGGGAAGAAAAACCTTAGTGAAGGAAAAATAGTACATATTTTATATAGTTTACTATAGTACATTCACTCCCCCTCATGGAGACATCACTTAAAGTTTATGAGTCGCCACATTCCAATGATATGTGCTAATTTCTTGATGGTTGCAGTTGGCAATGCCTTCTTAAATAAGTCGGTCAGGTTATCTGTAACACCCCAAAAAATGCAACTATACTACAAGGGGTGATACTCCAAGTTATCTTTGCTCATGTGAAATTTCGTGAAAGATAACTAAGACATAACTAGGACTATTCCAAAATTTTCTGTCACTGGATAAGCTAAACACTTCCAAAACACGACCTCACGGGGTACCAGCCTCCACCGAACTACAATAAACACACAGGCTGGGTTCCAGATCCCCGGAGTCCACAAACAACCACACTTACTAAAAAAAAAACGTGTTTTCTAGCTTAGTTGACAACAAATCAGACAGTCATTCTCAAATATACTTAAAAGTACGAACAGAACGACACATGCAAGTTTATCTTAATAATTTAAACGATCCAACAAAGAACAACATAAAAAAAAGCAACGACGAACCCTTAAAACAAGAGAACAACCCTAAGTCTAACTAAGCCTAACACGTCCATCCATAGCCTTGCAAAGTCCGCCAACACCCTGGTCATCTCAGTGTTTCACCTTACCTGCAAATAAAACACACAAAACGAGGGGGTGAGTATAAAATACTCAGTAAGTAGCCCACTTCGTCCAACGTATAACAGTACAAAGAAAACAAGGTCGAGTCCCTGACTCAGGAAGTACATGACTCGTTCTGTCCTACAGATTTTCAGCTTCTCGCTGACCCTGACTTACTTACTTTCTAACTCTGTCCCACCCTTGGCTTCTGGACTAAGTTGGCAACAATAGCGGTGCTACCGCCCACAAACTCTCGACCACGGGGCTCTCCCGGGTCTCATCTAGGGTGAAGGAACATGTCCAACCTCTCTCGCAACTCGGGAATCACTCCCGAGCACGGTTCGGGACGAAGAGCGTGTCTAACGTCCCCTACATCTCGGGAATCACTCCTGAACCACGAACTTAGGGGCGGAACGTATCCACTACCCCCTGCACTCTGGGAATCACTCCTCAAGCTCTTCTATTAGATGGAGGGCAAACCCCACATCCCGTGTCAACTTGCCAACCTAGAGTCACAAACTGCTAAGGGTTATACAAGAACTTCGATGCAGAATGCGTGCCTGGATGTATTAACCTAACCTAGAGTACACAACGTCTCCTCGGCCATCACAGAGCTAAACATATCTCTACACACGCCTGTGCTCGAGGGGGTACACACATTCACAATCATCATGCTTATAATTTGTCACGAGGTCTATAACAAACATAAAATGATATTTCGAGTTCCGCCATATGGGAATAAGCAAGCAAGACATGAATTTCTACAAGGCCTAGAGCCGAACTACGCCTATGGTCTAACATTTAATTATCAAGATCACAAATCATACGCAAACCACGAAAATCGTGACATATACATCTCGAAATCCCTAAGCCCTACACTTATGGGTGGGATAGTCCAATGACTACTTACATGAACTCCAACAATCGAGCGAGAAGAGGAAATGCGACGTGAGCTCCAAGGTACCTCCTACTCCAATTAGTCCCCAACGGAGACCCGAAACAAACTAAGGAATGAGCCGAGGCGACTGCACGGAAGAAATCTGATCGCGGACTGCGCAGACGGCGCGCGTGGGGGGGCGGCGGCGGCGCGTGGGATCGCCGGCGGCTGCGAAAAACTAGATCTGGCCTCCTCGAAGCCCGATCTACCCGAAACCGGCTTCGGTTTGTCAAAAACCCGCCAAAAACGACCCGAACCGGACGGAGCGGCTCTCGCGGTGCAGGCACGGCGGCGGGCTGGTCGCGACGGATCGCCAAGGGCTTCACTGTGGAGAGGTCGTCGACGGCTACACCGCAACGCTTCAAGTAGGTCGCAGAGGAGAGAGAGAGAGAGAGAGAGAGAGAGAAGAAAAGAAACACGAGAGGAAGAAGGGGATGAGAAGAAGAAGAGAGAAGAGCGCGCGAGAGAGGAAGAAAAAGCGAGAAAGGGAGAAGAGAAAAAGAATGAGAATCGAGGAGAGAGAGAAAGAGAGAGAGAGAGATGGGGCGCTCACAGCGTCTCTCTGGCCGAACGGCCGCACGCTGCTTTCTGGTAGCGCAGCGAGAGGAAGAAGAGCGACTTCCCTTTTTTTTTTTTTTTTTTTTTTTTTTTTTTTTTTTTAAAACACCAATCGTTACAGTCTACTCACCTTAGGAGCTTTCGTCCTCGAAAGTTGCTAAGTTGCGAACAGGTCTGGATAACTCGTTCGCATAACGTCCTCACGCTCCCAGGTTGCTTCCTTAAGATGGTGGTTCTGCCATAGGACTTTGACCAGCTTAATCTCCCCTGCTCTCTCGATGCGCTTCTTGTCTCGGCGAGAATTTGCACAGCTTCTCCTCGTAACTCATGTCACTTTGTCTACCGCAAGGGCTCAAAGTCGATCACATGCGAGGCATCCGTACATACCCTCAAACATAGATACATGAAACACATCATGAACGGAAGCAGGGGGGGCGGTGGCAAGGCTAATCGATAGGCTCTTTTGGCCGATGCGCTCCAAAATCTCGAACGGTCCAATAAACCTAGGGCTTAGCTTTCCTTTTACCAAATCTCGGGACACCTTTCATGGGTGCGACCTTGAAATGCATAGTTTCCAACAAAGAAATTCCAAATCCCTTCGCCACGCGTCGATAACTCTTTTGCCTACTTTGAGTTGTTAACATTCTTGCCCTGATTCTCTCAACGGCCTCGTTTGTCACCTGGATCAATTCAGGTCCTAATAACTTTCGCTCACCAACCTCTCCCCAATACACTGGGGTTCTGCATCTTCTCCCATACAGAGCTTCGAAAGGGGCCAAGCCGATCGTTGCCTGATAGCTATTATTATACGCAAACTCCATTAGGTGAAGGTGTGAATCCCAACTCCCTGAGAAGTCTAATGCGCAAGCTCGAAGCATATCTTCTAAGATCCGATTCACCTTTTCTGTCGGCCGTCGGTTTGAGGTGGAACGCCAGATCGAAATTACACTCGCCTCCCAAGCGTTACGAAACTTACCCAAAAGTTCGAGGTGAACACGGGTCCCTATCGATATCTATCTTTTCTTTGGAACTCCGTGTAGTCTTACTATTTCTTCCATGAATAGACGTGCCCACTTCTCAACCGTATAAGTTGGCTTCCCGGGCAAGAAATGGGCTGACTTAGTGAGTCTATCCACGATCACCCAAATCACAGAGAATCCCTTGGCCGTTCGGGGCAATCCAGAAATGAAATCCATGGACACTTCTTCCCATTTCCACCGAGAATACGTCCAGGGTTGCAATAACCTGCGCGGGTTTCTCGCCTCGCTTTTGACTGCTTTGGCATACCAAGCACTTACTGACAAACTCTGCCACCTCCTTCTTCATTCCACGCCACCAATAGAACTGTTTCAGATCTTGGTACATCTTGGTGCTCCCCGGATGTACTGAGAAAGGGGAGCTATGGGCATCCACCAAGATCTCCTCCCTGAGATCACCCCTTGCGGGTACGCATAACCGTCCCCTGAATAGAAGTCCACCATCCATTGCCACAACAAACTCACCTTCCTGGTTAGTTCTTGCTTGTCTCCAAAAGTCCTCGAGGCCCGGGTCTCCTTGCTGGGCCTCCACTACTCGGTGTCTTAGGGTCGGTCGTAATGACAATTGATTCAGTTGGGTTGTGACTCGATCTAGAACCACCGCTATCTCTGTGCGTTCCATCTCAGAACGCAACCTGGCTTGTCTCGTAATCAAAGCTGAGGTATGGGTCACCTTCCTGCTAAGGGCATCGGCGACCACATTCGCCTTGCCTGGGTGGTACAATATCTCAATCTCGTAGTCTTTCACCAACTCTAGCCACCTGCGTTGTCTCATGTTCAACTCCTTCTGAGTGAAAAGGTACTTGAGACTCTTATGATCTGTGAACATCTGAATGGATCCTGGGCACAGGCGTTACAAATGGTATCAGGCGAAACCTCTCCCGAGTAGATGTGGTTCGGGGGACGAACCAAGGCGGAAGCCAGTGGGCATGTGACGCCCGAGGAAGAGAGGTACATGAATGAACCGAGTCCACATCCGAATGAGAGGATCCCGAGGATATGGAAGCATGGTGCCCGAGGAAAAGGGGTACATGCGAGTGACCATGAGGATATGAAAGTCTGATTGAGAAAGGCTTAAAAGAATTGATAGCTACTACCTATACCAACAAGGTGCACCTTCCTTTTCGGTGGCTCAATCATAGGAACTCCACGATTAAGCGTGCTTAGCTTGGAGCAATTCTATGTTGGGTGACCTCACGAATTTTCCTAGGAGCATGTGAGTGAGGACAAAGCATCTTTGAAAGGACCTTGTGTTGATTTGTGGGGATAGTATCTTCACTCTTATAAGCAGTCATGGATGATATAGTGACGCAGCCAGGTCGCAGAGGATCCTGGGCCTGGGGTGTTACATTATCCTTCGAACAAACTCGTTGTACAGTGATGTCACCATTTTCTTCAAGATCATAAGTGTAGAAAAGTTTTGGTGAGATATGTTTTGTCCTATCTCCTTTGATATATCCTCCTTTGATTTTAATTATACATGTTGTGTTGTCTTCGTATAATATTGTCGGAGGATGTTTACTAAAAGACATGTCACATGTTTCACGAATGTGTTGAGTCATTGATCTTAGTTATACACATTCTCGACTTGTCTCGTGAATTGCGAAGATTTCAGCATGATTCGAAGAAGTGGTCGTGATGGTATGTTTCACCGATCGCCATGATATAGCAGTAGCTCTACATGTGAATAGATAACCTGTTTAAGATTTAGATTTGTGTGGATCAGATATATATCCAGAATATGCATAACCAACTAGATCAAAAATGGATTTGTTAGAATAAAATAACCTCATATCAACTGTTCCTTGGAGATAGCGAACTATATGTTTAAATCTCATTCCAGTATCTTTGGGTTGGACAAGATGTATCTCACTAATAAATTTACTGAAAATGCAATATCTGATCTTGTGTTATTAGCAAGATACATAAGTGCACTAATTGCACTAAGATATGGTACTTCAGGACTAAGAAGTTCTTCGTCATCATCTCGAGACCGAAATATATCTTTCTTTACATCTAGTGAACGAACTTCTATTGGAATGTTGAATGGATGTGCTTTGTCCATATAATTTTTTTTTTTAAATTTTCTCTGTATAAGTTGGCTTATGAACAAATATCTCATCTGCTAAATGTTTAATTACAAACCAAGGCAAAATTTTGTTTTTCCAAAATCTTTCATCTCGAATTCTTTCTTAAGATATTCTTTCGCGTTGGATAACTCTTTAGGAGTTCCAATTATATTTGAGTCATCAACATATACAGTTATAATAGCAAATTTTGACTGTGATTTCTTTATAAAAATGCACGGACATATTGGATTATTTTGGTATCCTTCTTTCAACAGATATTCACTCAAGCGATTATACCACATTCATCCTGATTGTTTTAATCCATATAATGATCCCTGTAACTTTATTGAATACAATTCTCGAGATCTTGATTCATATGTTTCTGGTATTTTAAATCCTTTCAGGATTTTCATATAAATATCATTATCTAGAGAACTATATAAATATGTCGTGACTACATCCATTAGATGCATATTAAGTTTTTCATATACAATCAGACCAAATAAATATCTTAATGTTATTGCATGCACTACCGGAGAAAATATGTCTCTTCATAATCAATATCAGACCTTTGCGAGAATTCTTGTTCAACAAGTCTCGTTTTTTATCTTGTGACTTCCTTATTTTCATTTCTTTTCCTTAAAATACTCATTTATTATCCCACAGGTTTGACGTTTTTTTGGTGTCGGGACTACTGGTCCAAAAAGCTCACGTTTTGAAAGTGAGTTCAACTCTGCTTGGATGCTTCTTTTCGCTTCAACAATCTTTTATACGTTGACATTCTTCGATAGATTTTGGATCAAAATTGTCGCTTTCATGAATAATATCATGAGTAACATTCTAAGCAAAAATGTTGTCAACAATGATATCATTTCAGTTCCATCTCTTTCCTGTTGTAACATAGTCTTATAAAAAATTTATTATTATCCTCGAGCGTTTGATTTTCATCAATACTTTTTTGAGTAGTTGTATTCTAGATTTCTTCTAGAACATTCATACCTTTTATTGAATCATTTTGATTCTCAACTACTTTTCTTTTTCGAGGATTTTTATCTTTGAAACTCATTGGTCTACCACGCTTCTGGTGTGCTCCAGACTCATTATTGATAACTTGTTCCTTTGGGATATCAATTTTTGATGGAACATTTGCAGCTGGTATATATGATTTAGTCACTATTTTAGCATCTGTGAATGCATTTGGTAATTGATTTTCTATATTTTGCAAATGAATTATCTTTTAAGCTTCAAGTTCACATTGATCTCTATGAGAATCTAAATGAGATAATAACGATGCATTCCATGTAATTTCTTTTTCCAACTTTTTAATTTCTCCCCCCTAATGTTGGAAAACTTGTCTCATTAAAATGAGAACCAGCAAATCGTGCAGTAAATACATTACCCGTCAGGGGTTCAAGATATTTAATAATTGATGGAGAATCAAAACCAACATATATTCTTAACCTCATTTGAGGACCCATCTAAGTACGTTGTGGTGGAGTAATCGGTACATATACTGCACATCAAAAAATTCTTAGTGGGAAATATTCAACTCATGGCCATAAGCTAACTGCAATGGGGAGTACTTATGATAAGCTACACTGGCCTAATACGTAATAATGATGCAACGTGCAAAATAGCATGACCCCAGACCGATGTTGGAAGTTTAACTCTCGTAAGCAATGGTCTTGCAATTAGTTGCATACGTTTTGTGACGACCGCCATCTCAGGTACTATTAGTTATTTTGATTCAACACTCTATTGGCCGCTGTATTTAGTTGGAATGGTGTTTTAATCAAACTCGGCGAGAGGGAGATCGTAATTTTGTTAACTTAGGTGAATTATTCCTTAAGATGAGATTAGCTATGAAATTAAGGGAAAAGGGCAATTTCAAGGGCATTTTGGTTATTAACACTTAAAGGAGGACTACTTTGGCAATTTAAGTTTAACCTAAATTGTTGGAATATAAGTCTCCTTAAGTGAAACCACTAATATTTCCCAAACCCTAACCCTAATGCCCCATCCTCCTCATTTTATCATAACCCTAACCCTAATAGAGTTCCATCTTCTTCTTCTTCTTCCTCTTCTCTTGTTTTGACCTAGCCATTGCCCCCTCTCTCTTTTGTCACACTAACCCTACCGCCGGCGACCCTCTTTTACACTATAGGTACCTCGCCGTGAACGCAAGAAAGAGGGTCGCTTCACCGCCGCCACTGCAACCCACGCACGAACGGAAGCTACTCCGGTGTTCACGTCTCGCAACCCGCCGCCGTCGGTCGTTCGTTCGCGCAGCGCCGCGCGCCAGCCTTACACCGGCACCCGGTTCTTGCCGGTTCGCGAAGACCTCCTCACGCCGGATCGGCGTCGTGGCGAGCCGCCGCACATGCGATCGCCTGGTCTTGGCGCCGCCGCCGCTCGTGAGATCGAGGGGTTCACCGTCCGCAAACTCCCGTCTTGCGCGCCCAGTCGTCGCCCCAACCTCGGGCGGAGGTCATTCAAAGCCACTCGCGGTTCTCGTCACTAGCGCGCCGTCGCCGCTGCGCTTCTTGTCGGCGACGAAGTCCGCCACGACCGCCGAGGATCGTTCAAAGACGCCCGATCGAAAGAAGCGGCGGATCACCCACGAGCTTGGTAAATGCGCTGCGCGCGCACCGAAGGTTCGGCGCTCGCCGGACTCCACGCCGCGTCGGCGTGTCGTGACTTCACGCAGCAGCAAGGATTTGTCGTTAGGTGAGCGTTTGATTCGAGTTTCATACCTAATTAGAATTATTGCGACCCATCGAGTAGATTAAGCGTTCGATTGAGAATTTAAGTGCGGGTTCGAACACGTCTTTGTAGAAACGTAACTTGGAGCGGAATTGGAGGTCGATTGCCAAGCAAACTAAGGAATTTTGAGTTCTCGCGTTGAAACCGAGGTAAAGCGGGACACAACATCCTAATCACGATATTTAGGTATCGCATGATTAGGGTTTTAGTGAATGCTTGGAGTTTGAATTCGGAAATTATGTTGTGAATCGGGTTTCACTAAAAGGAGAATAGCGGGGAGTTCGATTAGGTTTTGGAGAAAATCGAAGCTCGAGGTAAGGGGACCTTGTCTTTGAACTTTTAATGGGAGTAAATGAAAATGATTTTCATGATTTCATGCGAAATAGTTTATATTTTTCATATGGAAATACACGATATTATTATGAGAATACGATATATTTTATGTGCAAATACTTGATGTATCATGTGAAATGAACCATTATTTTATGTGAAAGTACTCTCGTATGTTATGTATAAGTATTCCATTATTTCATGTGAGAATAGGACAGTAGTTAGTATGAGGATGTTTCATGTTTCTTACAAAAGTATGATCTTCAAACTGTCCATGAAAAAGTATGACTGATATACTGATGATGATGTTTGTGATATGTACTTTATTATTATGTGACTGATGGGACCTCATGCATGTTTTGTATGCCACGAAATGAATTAGCGAATAGTGTGGACATTGGTTATCCTGAGATCGCTATGTGCATGGTCAAACATACAATAGAGACCTATGGGTCAAAGTATGCGAGTGCATGAGGACTCGAAATGAAATGACTCAGGATGACCAGTCGGCCTCACAATTAAATGGACAGCCATGGATTAAAGACCTGGCAATTAAATAAACAGTCATGGATTAAAGACCTGACAATTGAATGAGCAGCCATGGATTAAAGACCTGACAATTGAATAAGCAGTCATGGATTAAAGGCCTGACAATTAAATATGCAGCCATGGATTAAAGACCTGGCAACTCTAGAAAGTTTTAGGTCCCATCTATGTATGTTACGAATGAGTTTAGAGATCATGATTGTATGTGTATGCATATCCCAAACCTCGGTAGCGAAGTTACTTACTGGGTATTGTTTTGCAATACTCACCCTTTCTTTTAAAAATGTTTTCAGGTAAAGGGAAGGACGTGCAGGGCGTGTGACGGGGGAGCGTTACTAAGACCATGGGAACCAGCATGATTTCCGCATTATTCTTGTTTCGAACTGTTGTTGTCTCAATGTTTTAATTGAAGTTAAAATTATTTACGATTTTAGTAGGCCAAGCTGAATTGATATTTCTAACTAATTTTAATGTTTTGTTTTTTTTCTTTTGGGATCCCTGGAACTATTTACGTTAATTGGAAATTGCTTTTAAGTTCTTTTTATCTCTCGGCCTATAAATGCATGCATGTGTAGTAATGTCCCTAGGAATTTGGTCATAGAAAAGTAGGGCGTTACGGTTGGTATCGAGCCCTAGGTTTAAGGGGTTACGTAGACTTGCTTACAGAGTAAGCCAGAGTAGTTCCCATGGTTTAACAACGCTTCCAGTCCGCTGCGATGCGTTACGATATTTTATTAAGAAAGTAAATGATTATGATATGATACAGTTTTATGCATATACATAACCTTAAAAGCCCCAAGGGGTGATCCTATCTTATGATTTGAAAGTAAAGGAAACTGAGTTAGAAACTCTCTATATTGTAGTTTTGACATAATGCCACCTAGAGGCCGAGGAGAGGTAGGGGCCGAGGCAAGGGAAAACGTTGGCGCCAACCCGAATTACCTCTGGATCGGGAAGAGGTTACTCCACCCGCTCGAGGACCTCCCCGGACCACCGACCGCCGTCGAGAATGTACTGCGAGCTGCCCTCGTGGCGGATCGGGAGGCGCCAATGTTATGACTATGATGGTGGAGGCTATGCGAGTCTGGTCAGTGCGAGCTCTGATAGCCACCCACCGCCCAAGCAAATCGTGGCGAAACGATGCAACTCGAGTCCCGCACCGGGAAGGACTTGAAAAGTATGATCCTAGGTCGTTCAATGGGTCTTCCAGTGACCCCACTGTGGCTGAGTTGTGGCTGTCCTCCATTGAGACCATCTTGGTGATGAAGCGCCACGAGGACCGAGGGTGTCTGTGCTACCTTCATGCGAGAGATGATGACGCATATTTATGGTGAGAGTCCGCCAGAGGAACCATAGTCGCCAGTGGGAAACGATTACACGAATCTGTTTAAAAAGCATTCTCGCGAAATTTTATCTGCTGCTGCACTCGTTCTGAGAGCGGCGAGTGCAGAATTTACAAATGTGTGCGAAAACAGGAGGCGGTGGAGGTGTATGAGAGGAATTTACCCGTTTGTCCGTTTGCCCCCGAGAGGTGGATACAGAGGCAAAGAAAGACGGCGCGCTTCATTATGGGGCTGGATGAGAATGTTTGAGGCTTTATTCAAGCATTAGCACCTCCCGATTACGCCTCCGCGCGGATGAGAGTGGCGAGGCGGATTGGGTGCGAGCACAGATCGCCTGCAGCAGTAAATAGTTAACCTGGGCGGCCCACAAAGAAATCATAAGAGGAAGTGGGACCACCCAATTCCAGCTCACAGCGCCCCAGCGTACCGCGTGAGACAAGGGCATTTTCAAATGCAGTTCGGCGAAACCCACAAGTCAACGGATCGGAAATAGCGGCGGAGATAGGCCACGCATGCAAAAATGTGGTAGCGAAAGACCTTTGGGGTAAGTGTTTGGCGGTCCGGAGTGTGTTTCAAGTGTGGAAAGGAAGGGCACAGAGCTAATAGTTGCCCGAGTCAAGCCAAAGACTAGCCCCCACACGGGTTATGAATAGTGGGCTGCTTTGTGGCCCGGCCATACATCGAGGGAGAGCCTATGCAAGCACCAAGTAGAGACATCTATGGCTCGGACTCGGTGAATTCTGGTGTACACTTCCATTACTTGGGCACCTTGCCTTTGTATTGTTTGATTACAGTTCTACGACTCTTTTATTTCTGCATCCTTTGTAAGTCAAGTGAGTTAGAACTAGAACGAAACGATTCTGATATGCCCCGTGCTGTCTCCACTCTGCGGGAATAAATTTGTTAGCCAATATGAAAGTCAAGGATGGTAGTGTGACCATCGCAGACCATGAGTTAGCAGCGAATCTAGTGGTCTTGGACATGTTTGATTTTGATGTAATATTGGGCATGGACCGTTAGCGCAGAACCATGCTTGTATTGATTGTTTGAGGAAGGAGGTAGTGTTCACTCCTCCTAGCCAACCTCGCCTACTGTTTGAGAGCACGATAGCGGGAAGTAGGCCTAAGGTAATTCACGCCTTAAGGCCGAAGAAAGTTATTGCATCGGGAGCTTGGGCGTCTTAGCTTGCATACTAGATGCAAGGTGCACGAAATCTCAAAGTGACATCGCATCGAGAAGTGAATGAGTTTACGAGACGTTTTCCCAGAGGACCTCCCTAATACCTCCAATCGAGGAGGTAGATTTTAACATCGATTGGAATTGGGGGCGACCCGATATCCAAGGCCCCGTCTGAGAATAAGCGCGTGCAGAGTTGAAAGAACTAAAAAATACGATTACAAGACTTGCTAGACAAAGGGTTTATACGCCTGCCGCTTTCACCACGGGAGCACACTGTATTGTTCGTGAAAAGAAAGAAGCGGATCCATGCGCTTTGTGTATAGATTACGGGGAGTTGAATAAAGTTACGATCAAGAATAAATACCCTCTCCCGAGAATAGATGATCTGTTCGATCGATTTGCAAGGAGCGGCGCGTGTTCTCTAAGATCGATCCGAGATCGAAGCTACCATCGATTGAGGATCGGTGAAGGGATATCCCTAAAACAAAGATTCGAGATCACGTTATGGGCATTACGAGTTCACGGTGATGCCGTTTGGTCCGACGAATGCTCCTGCCGCTTTCATGGACTTGATGAGAACCGCCTGCTCAAGGAGTTTCTTGATACGTTCGTGATTGTATTCATCGATGATATCTTGATATACTCTGGTGTGATGAAGAGCATGAAATGCACCGAGGAAAGTCTTACTCACACCGAGAGAGAATAAGTTGTATGCAAAATTCTCCAAGTGTGAATTTTGGCTCGAGCATGTATCTTTTCTAGGGCATGTGGTGTCCGGTTTGAGTCTCCGTTGATCCAAATGAAAGTGGAGGCCGTCACACGGTGGCCTCGTCCCCACCACCGCTACTGAGTACGTAGTTTTCGGGTCTTGCGGGGATACTATAGACGCGTTTACGTGCGAGGATTTTGCCAAGATAGCCATGCTTATGACTCACGGTGGCGCGGAAAGGAAACTCATTTGTTTGGGATGATGCTTGTGAGGCGAGTTTCCGGGAACTCAAGCCGCGATTACTAGTGTCGGCCGATCCTTACGCCTCCCGAGGGAGCAGGGAGCTTTGTGGTTTCTGATGATGCTTCTAAGAAAGGGTTGGGTTGTATCGATGCAAAGACGGTAAAGTAATAGCTTATGCATCCCGACAATTGAAGACGCACGAGAGGAACTATCCAACTCATGACACGGAGCTAGCAAAGCGATGGTATTTGCATTAAAGATCCGGAGACACTACTCAGTATGGCGAGAAAATTGATTTTTACGAGATCATAAAAATCCAAGTATCTGCTCACCCGAAGGAATTGAACATGAGGCAACGCAGATGGTTGGAATTAGTGAAAGATTATGATATTGACATACGCACCATCCCTGGTAAAGGCTAATGTAGTGGCCGATGCCCTCAAAGAGAAGCTTGATGCATACTTACGCGCGAGTGACAGAGCCAGCGCAGAGTTACTGAGCAGAGTTTGCTCGGCTGAAATTGCGATCTTAGTAGGAAGGACCACGGCTCGATTAGCCCGATTAACGGTCAGCAACCGACCTTGAGACAACGTATCATTGAGGCTCACCGGTGGACCTCTCGATTAGTAGAAAAGCGTCGCGCAGAACTCTGGTGAGTTGACGAGTTTTCCCTATCCACGAGGCGGAGGATTACTATTTCGTGGTCGATTATGTGTGCGGCGGCGACGACAAATCGAAATCGAAATTTTGAGTGAAGCCCATAACTCACCATTTTCGATGCATCCCGGCGATTACCAAGATGTACCGAGATCCAAAATATCGTTTTGGTGGTGCAACATGAAGCGCGACGTGGCGAGTTTGTCGGCAAGTGTTTGACTTGTCGGCAGTGAAGGCACCTGAGACAGGCCCGCGGATTGCTGCAACCATTACATGTGCCTCGGTGGAAATGGGAGGAGATCTCTATGGATTTCATAGTTGGATGCCCTAGAACTTTACGAGGTTACACAGTGATTTGGGTCATAGTGGGCGGAGTTAACAAAGTCGGCACATTTCATACCGGGAAACCCACCTATTCTACGATATGTGGCGCAGCGGCTTTACTGGAAGAGATAGTCCGTTTGCATGGAATCCCGGTCAAGATTATTTCGCACGAGGATCCACGTTTCACCTCCAACTTCCGGAGGAGTTTACTGAGAGCGTTGGGTTCGCAGTTGAAACTTGATCTGACTTTTCATCCACGCAGCGGATGGGCGATGAACGATTAAACCAGATATTATTAGGAGGATATGTTGCGAGCTTGCACTTTAGACTTCCTGGTAGTTAGGACACTCATTTGCATCGATGGAGTTTGCTTACAACAACGATTACGATCGACCATCGGAATGGCTCCATTTGAAGCTCTTTATGGAAGACGTTGCGAGAACTCCCGTTTTTCGGGAGGAGGTTGGTGAACGCCGCTTGTTGGGTCCGAGTAAATACAGTCACTAATGAGGCAAAGTCTGCAAAAGATTAGGCGCGGATGCGACCGCCCGCAGCGAGCATGAAGAGTTATGCCGACACGAGGCGAAGAGACCTAGAATTCGATGTTGGGGACCACGTATTTCGGGGGTGGCCCCAATGAAGGGAATTCTAAGGTTCGGCCAGAGTAAGGAAGTTAGTCCGCGATTCATCTGGACCTTTTGAGATTTTAGAGAGGATTGGTGCGGTGGCCTCACAGATTAGCACTGCGCCGCCTTCTCTTTCAAAGCGATTCATAACGTATTCCATGTCTCCATGCTGAAGAAAGTATGTTCCGGACCACTCATGTCATAGACTTGAACCATTGCGCTTAACGAAGATCCGAGTTATGGCGAGCGATCGGTGCAGTTATTGCAAGAGATCGAAAGACCTCCGTGCAGTGCGTGAGATCGGCTTAGTTAAAGTGTTGTGGCGTAACCACCGCACTAAGAAGCTACACCGAGGCGAGAAGAGGAGAGTGCACGCGCTAAATATCCCGAACTATTCCCGAATAGAACTTTCGAGGACGAAAGTTCTTAAGGAGGAAGATTGTGGCAACCGCCATCTCGTACTACTATTAGTTATTTTGATTCAACACTCTATTGGTCATTTGTATTTAGTTGGAATGGTGTTTTAATCAAACTCATGAGAGGAGATCGTAATTTTGTTAACTTAGGTGAATTATTCCTTAAGATGAGATTAGCTATGAAATTAAGGGAAAAGGGCAATTTCAAGGGCATTTTGGTTATTAACACTTAAAGGAGGACTACTTTGGCAATTTAAGTTTAACCTAAATTGTTGGAATATAAGTCTCCTTAAGTGAAACCACTAATATTTCCCAAACCCTAACCCTAATGCCCCATCCTCCTCATTTTATCATAACCCTAACCCTAATAGAGTTCCATCTTCTTCTTCTTCTTCCTCTTCTCTTGTTTTGACCTAGCCGACTGCCCCTCTCCTCTTTGTCACACTAACCCTACCGCCGGCAGCCTCTTACACTATAGGTACCCTCGCCGGCGAACGCAAGGAAAGAGGCTGCTTCACCGCTCGCCTGCAACCCACGCACGAACGGAAGCTACTCCAGTGTTCACGTCTGCAACCCGCCGTCGTCGAAGTCGTTCCTCGCCGGCGTGCCAGCGGCTTACACACCGGCACCGGTTGCCGGTTCGCGCGAAGACCTCACGCCAGATCGACGTGCGTGAGCTGCTCGCACCGCGACCGCTGGTCTTGAGCCGCCGCCGCTGCTCGTGAGATCGAGGGGTTCAGCCGTCCGCAAACTCCCGTGCGCAGCCAGAGTCGCCAGCCAACCTCGGACGGAGGTCATTCAAAGAACTCGCGGCTCAAGTCACTAGCCGCCGCCGGCCGCTTCTTGTCGGCAGACGAAGTCCGCCACCCATCGCCGAGGATCGTTCCAAAGACGCCCCCGGTCGAAGAAGCGCGGATCACCCACGAGCTTGCCACCACTGCGCGCGGCAAAGATCCGGTTCGGTTCGCCCATTGCGGACTCCACGCACGCCGGCCGTCGTGACTTCACAGCAGCAAGGATTTGTCGTTAGGTGAGCGTTTGATTCGAGTTTCATACCTAATTAGAATTATTGCGACCCATCGAGTAGATTAAGCGTTCGATTGAGAATTTAAGTACGGGTTCGAACACGTCTTTGTAGGAACAGAACTTGGAACGGAATTGGAGGTCGATTGCCAAGCAAACTAAGGAATTTTGAGTTCTCGCGTTGAAACCGAGGTAAGCGGGACACGACATCCTAATGCAGTATTTAGGGTATCGCATGATTAGGGTTTTAGTGAATGCTTGGAGTTTGAATTCGGAAATTATGTTGTGAATCAGGTTTCACTAAAAGGAGAATAGGCAGGGAGTTCGATTAGGTTTTGGAGAAAAATCGAAGCTCGAGGTAAGGGACCTTGTGCTGAACTTTTAATGGGAGTAAATGAAAATGATTTTCATGATTTCATGCGAAATAGTTTATATTTTTCATATGGAAATACACAGATATTATTATGAGAATACGTGATATTTTATGTGCAAATACTTCGATGTATCATGTGGAAATGAACCATTATTTTATGTGAAAGTACTCTCGTATGTTATGTATAAGTATTCCATTATTTCATGTGAGAATAGATGATGAGTAGTATGAGGATGTTTCATGTTTCTTACAAAGTATGATCTTCAAACCGTCCATGAAAAAGTATGACTGATATCATCGATGATGATGTTTGTGATATGTACTTTATTATTATGTGACCGATGGGACCTCATGCATGTTTTGTATGCCACGAAAATGAATTAGCGAATAGTGTGGACATTGGTTATCCCGAGATCGCTATGTGCATGGTCAAACATACAATAGAGACCTATGGGTCAAAGTAATGCGGTGCATGAGGACTCGAAATGAAATGACTCGGGATGACCAATCGGCCTCACAATTAAATGGACAGCCATGGATTAAAGACCTGGCAATTAAATAAACAGTCATGGATTAAAGACCTGACAATTGAATGAGCAGCCATGGATTAAAGACCTGACAATTGAATAAGCAGTCATGGATTAAAGGCCTGACAATTAAATATGCAGCCATGGATTAAAGACCTGGCAACTCTAGAAAGTTTTAGGTCCCATCTATGTATGTTACGAATGAGTTTAGAGATCATGATTGTATGTGTATGCATATCCCAAACCTCGGTAGCGAGGTTACTTTACTGGTATTGTTTTGCAATACTCACCCTTTCTTTTAAAAATGTTTTGGGTAAAGGGAAGGGCGTGCGGGCGTGTGACGGGGCGTTACTAGGACCATGGGAACCAAAGATGATTTCCGCATTATTCTTGTTTCGAACTGTTGTTGTCTCAATGTTTTAATTGAAGTTAAAATTATTTACGATTTTAGTAGGCCAAGCTGAATTGATATTTCTAACTGATTTTAATGTTTTGTTTTTTTTCTTTTGGGATCCCTGGAACTATTTACGTTAATTGGAAATTGCTTTTAAGTTCTTTTTATCTCTCGGCCTATAAATGCATGCATGTGTAGTAATGTCCCTAGGAATTTGGTCATAGAAAAGTAGGGGCGTTACACGTTTTATAAATGATTTTGCTATACCATTTTGTGTATGAACGTGAGTTACAGGATGTTCAACATTTATCCCAATTGACACACAATAATTATTAAAAGTTTTGGATGTAAATTCACCAGCATTATCAAGTCGAATATAATGGTCTTAATTATATAATCAGAAAATTGTGCTCTTAACTTAATTATTTGAGCAAGTAATCTTGCAAATGCAAGATTTCGACTTGATAATAAGCATACATGTGATCATCTGTTGGATGCGTCAATTAATACCATAAAATATCTAAATGAACCACTTGGTGGGTTAATAGGTCCACAAATATCACCTTGAATTCGCTCTAAAAATGCAGGTGATTCAATCCCCACTTTAGCTGGTGATGGTCTAATAGTTAATTTCCTTTGAGAGCAAGCATCACATGACAACTCCTTGGATTGAAGAAACTTTTGGTTCTTTAAAAGATATCCATGTGAATTCTCAATAATTTTCTTCATCATTATTGATCCCGGACGACCTAATCGATCATGTCAAACACTGAATATTTCTGGATTCATGAACTTCAGGTTCATTGTTGCATAACTTTCGATTACTCGTATATGAGTATAATATAATCCAGAAGAAAAATTATGTTTTTTCACGTGAAACAATAGATGTGATATAGAGACATTCTATATTATTTTTACAATCAGTTTCAACATGATAATTACTTTCACGTATATCTTTAAAAATGAATAAGTTTCTTTTCGATTTGCTAGAGAACAGAACATTATTAATTGTAAATCTTGTTACTCCAGGCAAAATAAAACTTGTTTTTCCAAAACTTTCAATCAGATTTGCAGAACATGATATAGTATTAACTTTTGCTTCTAGCATTGTCAATCTAGTAAAATATTTTATACTTATGAGTATCGTGTGTGTAGTTGTGTAGTCTGTCAGACATAAATCCTCATTGCTCTTTTTCGAGTTACTCAATATATTGAAATTGTCCATATTTCTTCATTGAAAAGAAAAGAAAAGCGATTACAAAAAGTCTTAAATATATATACAAACAAAACAACAAAAACATACTAGAATTACAAACAATACTTAATTATATATTTTCATACAAAGAATCATCTACTTGTTTGATTGCATCAATTCTCTCTCCAGGAGATTCAAAATAATCAGCTACATCAAGATGCATCATATTGGAGGGGTCAAACACATCATCTTCTTGAATGACAAGATTTACCTTCACATTCTTCCATTTTCCTTTTTTCTTCAGGGAAGCTTGATAGAGATCAACAAGGTGTTTTAACGTACGACAGGTACGTGACCAGTGTTCAGTCATTCCGCACTGGAAACATTTATGTTCATCACCTTTCGAACTCTTATCTTGTGGAGCCTTTCCTTTATGATCATCACTTTGTGTGGGTTTCTTAAAATTATAATGCCCATCACGAAAATAGGTATTTCTTTCTCTACCGCGGTCCCGACCTCGACCACGATTATTGAAATTCACAACATTCATTTCAGGAAATGGTGTTGCTCCAGTTGGTCGGGATTCGTGATTTTTCATCAATAACTCGTTATTTTGTTCAGCAACGAGAAGACATTAGATAAGTTTAGAATATTTTGTAAAACCCTTTTCTCGATATTGTTGTTGGAGGAGTATATCCGAGACATGAAAAGTGAAAAATGTCTTCTCTAACATGTCAACATCATTAATCTTTTCTCCGCATAATTTTAATTTTGAACTAATTCTGAATAGTGCGGAATTATACTCACTGATTTGAAGTCCTGCAACCTCATGTGCATCCAATCATAATGAGCTTTTAGAAGAATAACTGTTTTTCGATGATCGTACCTTTCTTTCAAACCTTGCCATAGAATGTAGGGATCTTCTATTGTAAGATACTCCATTTTCAATCCGCCGTGAAGATGATGGCAAAGGAAGATCAGAGTTTTTGCTTTTTCTTGATTTGATGCATCATTTCTTTCTTTAATTGTTTCTCCAACATTTATGGAATCTAAATGAATCTCAGCGTCAAACACCCATGACAAATAGTTATTTCCATTAATATCCAGGGTCGCAAATTCTAGTTTTATAAGGTTTGCTATAATAACACTATCAAATAATATTAGAAATTTATATTAGAAATTTAACATAAACCAAATGCGTAAAATAATAAAAAAAAAATGGCTTACCTATAAAACTTACCTTTAGCAGGAAAAATAACAGATGCTCGTGTTGATAATGTGTTGTAAAATTGGAGGCAAAATCGGGCACCGAAACTTTACCAAAACATATAATAATAATAATAATAATAATAATAATAATAAAGAAAAGAAAGTAAAAATGAGATATATATATTATAAATAAAGATAGTAGAATTATATGACAAAATTAAATAAGCAATAAAATAGAGAGAAAGTGAGAGAGAAGGAGAGAACTTCACCCAATTGTATCTTTTATTTATCTACCAAAAGCCACTATTTATAAGCAATTTGGAGAGCATGATATGGTCCATTTGGACAATGGTCTTTGTGGGACATATAGAAGTCAATTTGACTATGGATAATTTGCCACGTGGCATGGATATCAAAGTAACATGTAGAATTGAGATTTACATATGTAATATTTATCCTAGAAAAAAAGTATTGATTATTGGATTTTAGTTAAATGGGAATCCTATGTGTGGCTCAAGCATCAAAGTTGTATGCATAATTATTTAATTTAATGTGCTATTTTCAAAATGTCAAAGCGTTGAATCATACATAGTGTTTCTCAAACTTTGAATTGTGGGAATGTTGACTACACCTAGATTTATTAATTATTATATTATAAGCAATCAAAATATTTCATAGTCCATCATTTTCATGAATGAAGATAAATTATTAGAAAAAATTATTCATTTTTTAATTAAAATTCAAGAATAATTTTATAAGCAAAAAATTCAAGAATTACATTATAGAAGACTCATTTTCTCGTGGCTAGAATTTTAAATCTTTATATTTATTGTACTAAAAAAATGAGAACCTTTCAAATACTAATGGGCACTGATAATAAATTAAAGATTTTAGTTGATTAATCATTTTGAAGCCACAAATTCTACCTAATATCATCCACTTTCCATCAACCGTATCTTATTAATCATTTGATAGATATTATCCATATTCTATCCGGTAAACTCGTAATGATTATTATCCATCTTGATATATCATTTTTGTAGAGTTTTAGAATAAAAGTTTATTTTATATTTTATCCTATTTTATTTCCAAAACTTTTCACATTTATTCTCTTTTAGTATCTAAACGACATTAACTTATGAACTTTGAAAAAATAACTATGTTGGTCTCTATTATCTGTTAACTATGTAACAAATAGAGATTGTAACTTTAAAAATGAATATTAATATGTTGATGTGAATATATTGTAGCAATATAATTTGGCCAATGTAGACATTTGAGTGAGAAAAAGATTAATGTAAAAATAATAATGAAGAGCAAAAGGTTATTTTCTAAAAAGTAAGATGAAAATAAACCCACCAATAAGAATATAGTTCACATAAATGTAAACTTATGACTAAGAAGTCATGAGTTTAAATCCCCTCATCCCAAATAAAAAGAAGGAGATGAAAACAAACCTTTTAAAAATTCAACTACCACCATTTGAGAATAAGATATTTGGAAATAATAAATGCCTGAAAATAAGATGATTATATTTAATTCTACATGGAATGTTATTAGATTTTTAATAAACAAATAATATTTATATCAAAATAATATTTATATTTATTTGATAAAATTAATATACAAGTCTGATGTAATTGTAATACATTAAATAGTGAATTAATATTCAATATTGGGGTAAGAAGTTCTAATGTTCATACTCGTATTGTACTAAAAAAACAATATAGTTTAATTACTTATAAGTAATAAATTGAGTAGACAATAAACATGTTAAATCAATATTTTGCAAGTTTGTTTTATGAGATGTAAACGCGTTTCAACCACGAAAAATATTCAAAAAGGCAATTATGTTCTATAAATAATGTGTAATTTTAATGTATGAGATTCATCTTATAAATCATAAATAACTATTATCTATTATTAATAAAATAATAAAAAATATATATATTTTAAAAGTAATAATTAATTGTCAATCGATCACAAATAACTCACGAGTAAATTAATAATATTTATAATTAATTGATTAAATATAATATTAATTAGTTACTTAATATTTTCGTAATGGATGTTAGGCTTGTTTTACGAAATTAATCATAAAAATATTATTTTATGAACTAATCAAAATTAATTTCAACCAATAAAATAAATTAATTAATTAATTAATCATAATCATTATATATATATATATATATATATATATATATATATATATATATACACATTTAAATATTAATAAAGAAGCGAGAGAGGTGGATTAAAAAAAATCATTCTTGAAGAATATAGAAAACTTATCCATCATAGAAAAAAGTGATGTATGAGAATAAGTAATACCTTGTCGATGCTAGCAAATCTTGTTCCAAACAAGGAGATCTAAAATTCTTACTAATTCTCATCCTTATTTTTCTCTATCCAAACAACCCCTTAGAAGGGGTAGAAATGTTTTAACTGTTAAGCGTGAACTTCATTGGCTAAAATGAGTACAAAGTCTTAAAACATAAAATTTACACCGACAGGACGAAAATAGGCCCAATAGAGAGAGGATCGACACCAATAAGTACTCATAAAGTCATAACAAGCAAAAAGATGATTGACAGCAATGCAGATACCCATATATCATATAAATCGCAAAGGAACATATGATTTGTCTAAAGCCATTTTAAACTCTGGACCCCAATTTGATTACGATGCAACAGCAAATCTCAAGTAAAAATCAAAGTTGCAAGTCCTACACATTCACATAAAAGACTTTTGATTCGAGGATGGTCCAGTTGAATGGAAAGGGCCATTCAATTATCATCCTGCATGTGGCAGTGCACTACAACAACACATCATGGGGCAACTGAGCCCTTTCTAAGAACACTATTGTTGAATATACCAATTCTCGCTACACCGTCTGACTCTACTACATATGTAACTCGTAAAATATTAAATTCTAAGTAGTAGACGTTATGAGTAGTAGACGTTATGGCGTGTCAACATATCAACTCTAGGAACTAGTTACCTATCCTTCTTGTCATCAAACTTTTATATTCTTCAAAGTTCAGAAATGTCCTCGAGAATTTGAGTCCGAGCAATTTCTGATAATTTTCTAGCATGTTGGAGAGGTTATAGAAGAGAATGGACAGTTAGATAGCCAATGCACCGGAGAGAAGACACTTTTAATAACATTTAACTTCCTTGCGCGAGTTAGATATGTCAACATGCCAAATTATGACCCTAAATCAGAGGAGTAAGTTATTGGATACTTTACACTGAAGATAAGCAGCGGGGTTGACATAATGAGAGGCAGAGTTCGAAGACAAAGTGCTTCTTCTTCTCATTCAAGAAACTTCTGTCATTGTTTAAGGAAGTACTTTGAACGCAAGCTATCAAGCATTTCTGCGTACTCAATTGGAACAGCCTCATCACAAAATACTTCATCCCAGATCTTGAGGAGATCTGTTTCACAAAGCTTTAAAGTTAGAGTACAGATAAATAACACTCGCCATGATAAGCCCTCAGATTTCTGATATTATTTGGGGGGCTGTGTGGATATACATTTCAGTTGCTAACAAAATCTAATGTCTCAGAACTCGGTCTATAGGCATAAGAATGTGAGGCTCTCTAACATTCAAGTTTCTATATAAATTTATCCAGTAAAATATGAATTAAAGCATTTTGCATTCATCTCCTCAACTGCGAATGTTTTTCATGAGCCAATAAGTCTGCTGCCCCATATTCAGCATGAAGCATCCTTGTCCCACATGGGAATTTCTTTTTCTTTTTCTTTTTTGAGAAAAATGATTATGTAAAAAAATAAGGAAAATCAAACGCAAAAGAAAGGAATCCACCTAAGGAACCAAAAGAATACCGAAAACCTATCAAATTGACATATATCATAGAGAAAGAGGAGTAACAAAATGACCAGAAGGCTGGCCTCTTCAGAGTGAACATCTATGTTGTTTAAGGACATGAGTAAGTGCAATACACCAAATCAATTTTAAACAACTTTTTTTATCCGAATAAATTTGGTTGCAAATGTAGATGCTATACTTTCAACCATGAAGGGTAGAAATATGGGGAAAAAAAGTTGTATTCATATAAGATTACCGTGCAAGAAGGGCGTAAAGAGGGAAGAGTTTCGACAACTTACCAAACTTTTCAGAGGGTGGAAGACACATCATGAGTATGCTGAATCTTGGGACCTTAACTAAATTTTCTAAAAAACTGATAGCCAAAGCCGTCTCTTCACTGCAAATTGATTAGCCAGTATGGTCCGTTAACCATTGATGTTTTAAATTATATTCTAAATGTTCCCTCAGGACAAGTTAGAGTTTTCAACTTACGTGAAAAAGGTAGCCACGCACTTGACAATGTCTATTAAAATTGGAGCTGTTAGTGCATTTTTGAATATCTGAGGCAACTTGGCTGGAGAGATGGCCTATTAAGAAAGAAAAACAATTTGTTAAAAAAACAAAAAGAAAAAGAAAAAACTGTGGAAAGAAGCCGTATAAAATGCCAAGTAGGACTCAATGGATTTCCCAATGCGTTCATTTACAGCTATCAAAGTAAAATTCTTTGCTGTCAATGTGCAGACTACTCACTACCACAAAAATGAAAAAGAGTGTCTTTTTATACACAAATATATCAACCAATAGATGATTCAACAGATAGAAAACAGGGCGACAACTATGTGACCTACAATATCAGGTAATCAAAACTAGCGTGTTACTTAATACACTTGACAAGTGGCCTCCAGGGCTCTTCCAGTGGAAAACAAATTGATGATCAAATGATCAAAAAAGATCAAACAATTGACTGACCGACTGACAAAGCAGTCTTTATTATGGCAGCACACTTCTAATATTTATCAGACAACAATTTTAATATATAGGCAAACACCACATATTCATATTTTCTTGGATAGCCAAATGAACACAACATCATTGATAGCATAGTCGGTCTATATCACATGCCTTTAAAAGACAAGCCTGCAGTGCACGATCACCAGAAAATCCTCGCCAAGAAACTTCAAATTGATAGGCAGTAGTTGGGGCTATAATGTTTTTTGCAGCTTCGACCATACTTCTAGAAGCTGCTCGAGAAGCAAGTTCCTGCACTGAAGGCTTTAGTTCCTGCTTTCTTGGAACATGATTTCTCTGTGAAAATATTGGCAGGAGAGTAGAATAGGCGTGAAAACAAAATAATTTAGATATCCTTGTATCACAAAGAATTCATGGAAAAAGTACATAGGGAATAGGCTATGCCATCCAAACGAACATGAGCTGATAACATGGTTCACAAAGTGATAAAAGGTGAGAGAAAAGGTTAAGTAGAAGTCTTTCACCTCCCCATCCGCTCAATCTATGATATAAAGTCCTCTAGAACTTTAGGACTTTGAATGAACGAGCTTCAATTTGACTAATCATGAAGGTAATCTATTGGCTTTTGAATCTTGAATAAGGTTTGAGCATGTCAGTAAGAGATTACCTTCAAAGTAATGCCTCAAAGAAATCTGAAAGAGGAGCACTCTTATTCCTAGTCCCAATTCCTAAATAGATGTATGATTGACATTGACTCTCATCTTAGCCATAAATAGTGGGAGAATTGGTTATATCTGGCCTACATCGGTCAATTTTAGAGCAAGAAGTCTCCCATTCAGTCACAAATTGATAGAGTTGATAGAGCACTTTTCAAGCCTAGCAATTGAGGGCCTTGCTTAAGTCACCCTTTACTAATCGACCCAAGCCTCTTTTACCCTTTTCTTTTTTTAGTAAAGAACGTTTCAGGCAAGAGTTATAGAAAGAACTCACTGCCCAAAGCAGTGAACGTGATGGAAACAACCCAAATAGGAAAATAAGCAAAAACTTCTATTTGATTTCAATAACATTCTTTAGATGAACCCTGCAATGCTAACAATAAAATGGGGACCAACAATCAAAAGACAGTGTACAAGGCAGAAAAAAGAGTTTAAATGGATCTTGAGTTACCTCCAATGCCCCCAAATTTGAACTGGGGTCTTTGTGAAAACCATTTGTTTCTTCTCTTTTGTATCTGATTTCAGCTCCAGTAATTCTGTCCTCAGCTTCCTCTAAACGTGCAGAGGCGTTGACAGCTTTTTCTCCACCATTTTCCTAAGAATATAGTCCAAAAGCTCAGATATCAGATGGCTGACACCCAGCTTCAGAATAAGCATTATTATCTTTATATCAGCAAATTTGCATAAGAAGTGATGTAGCCTAAATGAGACTAAAGGAGATAATTCTCCAAGAATCAATCAAGGATCTTTATTAGAATGAAAGTTGTGTAGAATGCATGGGAGAGATTCTCTATTTATAAGGGATTAAAATACAAATGAGGGTAAAAAATATTAACCTAGGGAATTTATTTAAGTTTACCCTAATCCTACCTTCATCATTCTATCCCTCCAAAAAAAACTCGTCCTCGAGTTTTAAAAAGAAAATGGAAACATAAGAAAACAAACAAAATACAAACAAGCTTTATTCGATGGTTGCCAAATACTCCAACTGAAAATTGCTTTCTGAATTCATCAACATGCCAACCCAGTTGGTCATTGCTTATCATCCTGAAAAATAATTCTTAAAATGCAAGTTCTTGAGTCAGCTGCTTGTGGTACTGCCACAATTCCTCCAAATACACGAACTTGTTCACAAAAATAATTTGCAAAAGAGCATACATGTGAAATTTGTGGAAGGTTTTCCTTAAACCCTCTCGATTTGTCGGCCAAACCAAAGAAGAAATTTTTGGTCCTTTAACTTCTTCCCCAATGATAGAACTTTTTCCAAAATGACTTTCTTGTAAACCCTTATGAGGTTCCCCATTCAATAATTGCAACTCAAGCAAAAAAATTTCATGTAATAAGCCAACATTGGATGTTTGAGAGAATTTTCTTGTAAACCCTTTTGAAGTTTCCAATTCAACCATGTTGGCTTTATTTGTAATTCTTCCAACGTTGACCTCACGGGTTTTGACACAATTCTCCTCAAATTCAACTTCATGAGTTTTGATTTCATAATTCTCCACCCCTAAGGTGTCTTCCATGATAGTAAAAAGTTTATCCAAACAAAATAAAATTTCATCATCACCGTCAAAATATTCAATGAAATTCAAAAGAAATCCATCATCTATTTCATTTGAACTCATCTGATTGTTGTGAGAAATTGGTTTGGCTTCCTTCTCATTTTCCTTCTCAATTTCTTGTTCTGTTTGTACATATTCTTGAAAGATTAAATAACTATGCCCACTGAAGTCTTGCTCTTCAACTTCAAAGAACAATTGAGCCAAATAAAAAGAAGAGTCATCAATTGTCTCTATCAATTCTTTCTCAACTTCATCTTCCTCATCAAAATGATTTTCAAATTTTAGAAAATATTCCTCTTCTTTGCCAGAAAAATCAAAATTGTTAACATCAAATCCATAAAAAAATTCTTCTTCTTTGCTGGAAAATTTGGAATTTGGAACCAAGAAACCTTCATTTTGGCATTCTTGGAGTTTATCATGATGAAAAGGGTTTCTAATAAATCTTGGAAGGTGGGTTTTCTGTTTTTGCAACATTTTTTCTTGATCATCTCTACGATTTTGGTATATATCTCCATGGTAGAAATCTTCTCTTTTCGAACATTCATCATCTTGATTCATGAATCTTGAAAATTGATGTTCAAGAGGTCTTCCCGCTATATTTTCTTGAATCTTTATCATATGATCCGTGAATTCTTCTTTGCGTTGAACTTGTCTTCCTTAAATTTTTCCAAACGACGTCGGATTTTATCCATTCCCTTTTGAAATTCCTCCCAATTCATGGTTTGATCCGAATATTGATGTTTTCTTGAAAATGTTTCAGCCTCTGAATCACTTTCTAAATCATCCAAGTCCAAATTCTCACATCGATTTCTTGAAAAACTTATTTGATTAGATAGTAGAGCTCTTTCTTGATAATGTCGGTTCGTTAGTTTGTCCCAAACTATATTGCAATCTTTGTCGGAATCGCTAGAATCACTAGAATCAAAATTCCAATGCGGATCTTGATTGATTCTTTGATAAAATCGAGCATGAGCAACATTGTGATGTTGAAATTCCTCTTCCGAATCACTTGAATCAAAATTCCAGCAATGATTTTGAGAGTATTTTTTACTTTCTTGCCCATACCAACTGCTTTATTTTTTTTTTGGTCATCTTCTTTGAACGGTAATTATTCATTCTTGCAAATTCTTGGAAAATTCTTCAAGTTTCTTGAATCTATAGGATTTTCCCTAAATAAGGGTGTGTTGTTTGGCAACGAGCACAACTCAGAAAGCTCCCTCTTGCGATCGGCGTCACCAAGAGTTTTCCGGTCTTCCACCGGCGGCAGTCAATGTTGGCCAAGGCGATTGCTCTGATACCAAATTGATGTAGCCTAAATGAGACTAAAGAAGATAATTCTCCAAGAATCAATCAAGGATCTTTATTAGAATGAAAGTTGTGTAGAATACATGGGAGGGATTCTCTATTTATAAGGGATTAAAATACAAATGAGGGTAAAAAAGATTAATCTAGGGAATTTATTTAAGTTTACCCTAATCCTACCTTCATCAAGAAGTCTATCATATTTGGTCAATTGGAGGAAAGAAACTCAATACAAATACAGAACAGGACATTATAGCCAAGATACAAGCAGTATAAGTGATTAATTATCAGCAATTTTTCCCTCCGTTGAGTATTTCAACAAAGGAATAGATTAAACCAGTCATATAAAAGAGAGTAGGGCATGGGAGTTATGAAGTAGCTATACATTAGTATTTTTTATATTATAGCAAGATATAGTTCCCGGAAATCTTGAGAAAGAAAACAGAGAGAGTGATCTGTTGAATATCTATTATTAAAAATATAGGTCGGCTGGATCTTCATTGAAAATTACAGGATGAGGAGAATATTTGTTTATTAGTTTGTTTTTTAATTTTTTTTTTTATATTGCATGCACCTTGACTACTCTCGAAGGACAATTGTCTGACCAATAAGAAAATATAGGATACCATGGGCAACAACAAATTAGTAATCCTTACTTCAATGCGTTTTTTAGCTGCCGATAATCCTATTCCTGGCCTTGGTGTGCTACTTGAGACAGAAGGGATATCCTGAATTTTTGCATTAGAGTCAGATTTTCCAACCGTCTCCTTGTCTTTTGTGGAGCTTCTCGATGCACCAGATGCCTTCTCAAGAATTGCCTGCGAGATAAATACATGTACAAGAAAAATTAAATGAAAATATCTTGTCAACATAACTCGTCTGAAATACCATAATTCCCTCTCCCACATTCACCAGTATGTAGTTCAAGAGAGATCCAGATATTTAACAAAAATAATCTGAAATATTAATGCTGCAAAACTTACTTTCCCAACAAAAGCTCTGAGCTCAGCATGTTGCTTCTTGATCTCTTGGTTGTTAGGCTCCAACCTCTGGGCAAATTCAGCATCTACAATCAGCAAAGTCAAATATATCAGATGGATAAAAAGCATAAAAGATCCACGTGCAATTAAGATGCTTGTTTTAATACCCTCCAAGGCTTCTTTAGCCTTCCCAAGTTCCTTTCTGGCTGTTGCTCGGCGTGAATATGCTTTAATATATCGATCATCTAAATTTAATGCCTCTGTACAGTCATCCTCAGCCTCCTGATATCTGACTTAAGGGAGGTGGAAAATTGGAAATAAGAGGAAAACAAAGAAAACAACAATTTTTAGTGCATTTAATAATCGTAGCTTGTTACATCAAGAGCACTGTTTAATTGGTAAAACAGCTTATAGCAGAAAATTACTTTAAAACAAAGGTGTGATATTTCATTTCAAAGAAATATCACAAACAGATTCCCTAACAATGCATCTAATTAAGAGAAAGCTTTGAATCTATTGACTGAAACTTACCTTCTGATTTTTAGGTAGGCCATGGCCCTATTTGCAAAGGCTACAGCTGTTGGTGACAAAGCAATACTTCTTGAATAGCAGTCAATAGCTTCTTTAAACTTCTTTTGCTTAAAATACTCATTACCCTGAAATATAAATTATATTACACACACCATGTAGTCAAGAGTCGATTTGTTTCATGGTTGCTTTGAATCAATTGTGTCTCTATCATAAAAACATAAACATATGCAAAATAATGTAACCTACCTGTTCTTTTTCTGAAGCAGCATCTAGAAAACTCTGCTCAGTCTGAAAATTTCTTGATAGGCGGTTAACTGCATCATAGTGCTTCAAGTAATCAGCCGCTGAAGCTTTTTCCACCTGCCTTATACCCTGGTTAGCTATGACATCGCTTAAGGTGCCCCTCAAATAGTATCAAGCATTTATTATTAATCTATCCACACTAGCAAGAGCAACAACTATCCTGCTTAACTATCATCCATACAAAACATAAACCAATACAAATATTAACATCCGAGATAGCAGTTTATTGTTCTAAAACGTGCATTTCGCCATCCAACAGAAAGTTTGATATAGTAGTACCTCCTTTTCTTTACCAACGGCCTGTGGCTTCAATTTTTTGTCTTTTCCCTTAAGGGAGAGTTCCCAATCCTGCAAGTCATTCAAAAATCCCTGGAAATCCTGGAGAAAAAGAAAGCGCCGGAAACACACACAACTCAATAAGAAAAGCCAGTAAACGCACCCATGCATTTAACTTAACACACCAAGAATACCAATTTCGTGGCAAACACAAACATAGCACGAAGTCAGATTACAATATCTAACCCCTATTTCAACATATTAAGCATATTAATCACCGCAATGCGAGTGAACATAATTGCACATTATCATACATGATACGCCTATGGAATCCCAGTGTTCGACAAATCGCAAGCTGATTGATCAACTCCATTAAGTCAGGGAAGTTGCAGACTTAGTCAATCCGCTTAGTTTCCACACAGACAATGAATTACACAGCAATTGGAACACAACTCAAAATTACAGGTACTAAACTCTACATTTCTCCTCGTTTTTCAAGCAAGAAAGAAAGAAAGCGTTTAATCTCTGAACTGCAGCAGTTTATGAGAAATGGAAATACCAGAGGCTGATCACGCCCGTGCTTGCCGGAAGAATCGGCCATGTGAAACCAGGGGAAACGAACAATGAAAGAGAGAACAAAGATTGTAGCTCAAAGTGGTTCTCGAAGCGTCCAATCGGAGCCGTCCGCCGATAGCAGTCGCCGGTCTTCGCCGTGGATTCATAATGTGTAAAATCCCAACTGTTTGGGCCCAAATCGAAAATAACATAGCCCATGAACTTATGACATTTTGGACTCGACCCAAATCACTCACCACTTGTTTTTTACATTCCAAATGTGAATTATCGTTAAGTTATATTTATTTTAGTCAAAATAACTCGTTAAAGTTCATACATTTAAGTTTGTTTGATAAGCATTTGATTTTTTAAAATTTGCATTTATTTTTTCATTAATTCTATATAGTAACTTTCATCTTTCTTATATAATTTAAATTGTGAATATTTTGTTTAATCCAATTTATTTGATACAAATTTAGAAAACAAAATTGGCATAAAAAATTCCAAACAATCTAGATTTGGTTCATATAAGAGAATAGAGGTGAAATTTTTAGAAAATGAAAAGATATAATTGAAATTTTTAAGAGAATGGCATGCATATTTTTAATAAAACTAAATTTAAAAGATGGTATCTATTGATTTTGCAAGTAGATGCAAATTCAAAAGTGGTTTTAGATAAATTAAAAAATAATTAATTTTACCTAACAAAGTAGACAATCAAGCTTATGCCATAATTTATTTTTACCTATTAACTTGCTTTGTCCACGAGGGTAAATAAAGGGACAAAAATGTCAAATAGTAATCCTCAATTCATAATGGTCATTCGTCACACATATTATATATATATATATATATATATATATATATATATATTAATTTTTCAAAATTACAAGGTATATATATGTGTATGGCATGGTCATACGTCACATTATATATCTGTTTCATTTTTCAAAAAGTTACCAGGGATATATATGTGTAAAACATATTTGAGAGTGATTTTAAAATGCCCAAAACCACTTTTATCACGTTCAAAATTACTTAAAAACATGCTTTTAATCATTCAAAAACAACTTAGTGTTTGATTTTACACTTTTTAACACAATTCTCATTTCATAAAAAATGATTTTGAGTCATTAAAAAACATGTTTTGGAGATATTTGGTAGTTATTTAGTCCAATTCCCATAGTATGATTGATAGGCCATCTGAAAAAATATTTTTGAAAGAAAAAAAAACAAATTCAATGAAAACATAATTAGATTTTTATGTTTTCATATGTGTAGTTGGTAGTAGATTTATAAATACGATTCCAATTTAAATAATTGTTCAAAATATATTTTATAATATATTTATAAACCATAAAATTAGTTTTAGTTGCAGTAGAATATAAATTAATTTATCAATACATTTTTTGTTATAAATATTGTGTACTAATTATTTTACAATATCTAATAACAACAAATTAAGTTTATAATACGAAATAATATATTTATTAAAGGTTTATATTTTTTAATATAATTTTACATTTTACAAAATATTCACCATTTAGATCACATAATGAGAATGGAGCGTTTGGAGCACCGTTTCAGAATCAAAACCCCTCGGAATCGAAACAATGCGGGAGTTTGTTCTAAGGGGTTTGAAAACGTGAAAATGAGAAAAGGGCGTTTGATGTGTTGAAATTAGCAAAACAGTGTGAAACAAAACTATGAGGATGTGTTTCAAACTCATTGGATTTTGAACCCACAAACCCAAACAACTTATTAAATTTAGATTCTAAAATTATCTAAACTCGAGATGGTGTTCCAAACACCCCGAAATAGTTTTAAAAACATATTCACTAAACTCAATAAATCCAAAAAAACACATAAAACAAAATTTGAGAGTCTGTCTTAGCGATGGAAGGAAGGCCCAATAAGGAAAAGAAGTAAAGGCCCAAGGAAGAGAGAGAAGGCAAATAAAGGCCCATGAAAGAAGAAAGCGACGTGGCGAAAGGAGACGAATTGAGGGGAGTGAGATAAGGAAAGTGTACGAATTAGTCAGAGAGGATACGTGGATGACGTAATTAGATGGGAAGGTCAGCTGTCACATCCACAAACTCGAAACGACCGGTGACATTAGAAACCCCCATCAACTCAAACTCCTCAATCACTCGCTGACGTGGCTGACAGATCAGACACCTGCTGCTGACACAGACCACTCCCTTTTTCCCTCTTATTTATTTATTTATTTATTATTCTAATAATATTATATCTTTTCCTTTTCCAAAACCTCGACAGTATCGCGCGCGATGCGCGGGAGGCCTTGTGGGTCCCATCTCTTTTTTTCTTTTCTTTTCTTTTTTTTATTATTATTTTTTTTATTTCTTACTTTTTGGTTCTTGTGGGACCCTTAACTAACAGTAAATCCACGTCCTACTCCTACCCATCAAACTTCGTTTGTTTGGTTCTTTTTGTTTTTGTTTTTTTTTTGGGGGACAAGATGTATTTTAAGCAAGGTCTTAAATTTGTGGGTATTGTTTTTTTTAAAAAAAATTTGAGAAGTTCGAACTATATAATAATTTATAATTAACATATTTGATATATCATTCTAAAAAAAAAAAATTTGATATATCAATTAAGCTATTGTTTTGTTCATAAATATGTAGATATTGTTATATGTTTATAAATTTGACATCAAGTAAATTAATATTTTTATTATATGGTACAAAAATCAATAAAATAGCGATAAAATGTAGCTAGTAAGAAGATAATATTAGTATAAAGCCAATATTGTCACATGGAATTTAACAATAAAGTCAAGATGCACGAACAAATCGACACCTTGATGAAAACGATCGAAGAAAAATATTCTTAAATCGCATACTTAAAAAGCTAGTTTGAGAGTAAAAAATGCCACTAAATCAAGTCAAACTCCTGCCATCAATGATCAAAATAAGGAGAAGGTCGTCGTGCAAGAAAATCAATCACAACATTATACTTCGTTCACTTTACTATCTGTCCAACAACTTTAGCACATGATCACGAACTCCATTAAAGCTCAATATTGTGGGGCTTCACAAAATTCTCTCTCATACTCTAAACCTTATACAATACATTGATTATTTAAGGATGCCAACTGGATATCACTCACCAAAGTTCCAGCAATTTGATGGAAAGGACAATCCTAAGCAACATATCTCACACATTTCATTGAGACATGTAAAAATGCAGGTATACGAGCAAATCCATCAATCAAACAGTTCTTACAAAAACTAAAAGGGAAATGCATCTGACGGTACACTAATCTAAAACCTGAGTCGATAGAAAATTGGAAGTCGTTTAAAACGAAATTCCTAAATCGCTTATGCTATTCGAAATCAATTATGATGTTGTTAATATTGAAGTGCTTTCTTGTTTGAGCACACGATATCTAGAAGCCAAGACTATTTTACCCCATATGATCTATCAAAAGTTTCCCTTTTAAATGAAGAAAAACATAAGTGCAACTTTAATGGATTTTCTAGGTTAATGTGCTAAGGGACGGCCTTGTGCAACAAAAATCTAAGCTATATGGTATACTTCTTTCTTGGATCTTTGACATTACATGTTTGCAAATTTTACCCCTATTAAGTTCTTGTATAACTCATGTCAATTATATTTTGCACCATCATCTTTAGAAATTAATATGTTAAATTAGGATCTAATAAATCATGATAAAGAACACCCTTTTTATTGGCTATCAATTCTTAAGGTAATCAAGTGACCAAGCATCATACAATCTTGTAAGTGTTTTCTACCCTAAACAAAAACAGTCGAATTTGAAGTTTTGAATATTACTAGTCAATATGAGTATAGTTCAATTGTTTAAGACATATATATCTTTGATCAAAAGATCAAAACCCCAAATCCTCCACTACCACATATGTTGAAATCAAAATAGAAGATGAAACTCGATATACATTAACAACCATAGTAGTTCTTTTATGAACATCGAAAGTTTAGCAATCTGAAACTCCTTACTCTTAAGGTTGTTTGAACGAAAGACTTCATAAAATGATGCTATATTCTATAGTTCTAAGTTTAGCAAAACTTTCTTTTAGAACACGGTTTAGCAACATTAGTTAAATATGCAATGGTCATTTAATAATACTTCTTTTTAGTTCAAACAACCTTAAGAGTGAGGAGATTCAGATTTTTAGGCCTCTTGATCAGGGACATATGTTAATTACTGTTGAGTCAAGCTCATTTTGGCCCATACTTTTGTTTTAAGCTCATGTCTTGAAGAATCCATTCTATGAGATGGAGATGCCTATACGGTGTGTGAGCTTTTCGTTATCAACCTTGTGCAGAAGAATCGTTTGGACGTCCTTCATTTTGTGAGTATGGTGATTTTGTTGCAATTCTATGAAAAAAATTATAAAAAAAAGGATTATTTTTTTAGTTATTTATATTTATGGATTGAATAAACCCGATATTTTAAGTTTCAAAAAGTTACAATTTAGGATCATTTGATAAGATTTTTGAAAATTAAGCTCTTTTTTGAAATTTCTCTATAATAGTTTTCATCCTAACCATAAACCTTTGGATTTTTAGTCAAATTCTAAAACTAAAAATAAGTTTTTGAAAACTTAAAGAAGAAAAAGTTTTTAAAAACTCATTTTTGTTTTTTGAATTTGACTAAAAATTCAAATATTTCCTTAAAATAGATAAAAAACGAGAGAAAATAAGCTTGATTTTTTGTAAAGAAAAACAAAACTCAAATGGTTATCATATATATGGTGGCTTAATAATAGAGTTTTGAGAAATAATTTAAATGGTCAACTTAAGGATCATTTAGAACAAGTTTCTAAATGTTGAACTTGCTCTTTTTTTGAAATGTCAGGGACCAAATAGACACTAGATTGAAACGATTTGGTTTAACTTTTAATTTTTTATTCAATAGATAATTGAAATTTTAATATTGTTCGATTAGTCTCTAAACATTTTTGCGTTGTGTTTAATAGATTATTAACCCACTAAACACTTTTTAAAAGGACTACAAATTCAATATACATAAAATTAGAATATGACAGTCCTATTAGAAACAAAATTTTGTGTCCAAGAGGCACATCAGTTTTGTAAAAAAAATAAGTAAAATAGGTTAAATAACTATTATATACAAAATTATTAGAGAAGAAAAAACTACTCGATACAAAAGTTTAAGGATCCACTACACTTTTAAAGTTCAACAACTTCATAGATATAAAATTGAAAGTTAAAGTACCTATTTGAAACGCTTTAAAGTTCGATATTTTAGTAGACATAACTTTTTCAAAAACTACATTATATTTTAACCAAAATGTAATTGTTTTGGTTCTGGCTAATGATACTAAATGTTTAATGAATAGCATGACCTTAAATATGTGTACTAACATGCTCAAGTGTGCACGTATTTAAGTCACATTAAGACGTTGGTTCCTGCGGAAGAAAGGAAAAAGAATTTCACGTTCTTCCTTTCACTTTTAGGAAGGGTGGCTTAAGAAAATCCTATTGATTGCAGCTTTCTCCAGACTTTTGAGAAAAGTATGAAAAAAAAAATGCCTGAATGGTACGATCCCTCCCTCACTCCGAATGAAAGGGGCGATCTCATACTTGGTCTGTGAAGATACATTGTCAGGCGTTCTATTTTATTCCATTGAGGCCAAACCTAAATATGTGATCAAGAGATATCTATTCATATGTCAATAAAGAATGTATGAATTCTCAAAAAAAGAGGAGTCGAGGTGGTCTCCTCGAACCGTCTAGATCCCACAAGTTAATAGAAAGTTGTCTTAAATATTGAAAGTAAAGATCACAAAGACTATTTTTTTAGTTTGGACTAAAATGAAGTGAGCGAACTAGGATGACATTTAACTAAAACAAATTATTACTTTCCACATATATTTCATTTCTCACTTGATAAAGTCTTTATCAATGATTATGTTTTTTGATGTATGAACTTGCATTGGCCAACAAATAGTGCTTTCAAACTTTGATCATTTTTTTTGGCCAACATTGTCAAGAAAGTTGTATTTGTTGCCATCTCCTTTGTGGGAAGACACCCTTCTTTCAAAGTTACAAGGCTACTTTGCCGAGTTCTTCCATGTGACCCTTCCAAACTCGATTTTCTTTAGTACTTGTTCTTTTCAAATAGAAACAGGGTTGGACGAACGAGCGATCGGGCGAGTCGAAGGATTCGAACTTTACCATCGAAATATGAAAACCAAATGGTTCCTTTCTAAATGTGGTGATTCCTAAACTTCCAAGATACAAAACTGTGTTTACAAACTTTCTCATTCTTTTTTCCTTTCTTCCAACATCTGCTGTTTTTACACTTTTTTTTTTTCTGTTCTCATTCTCAAGCAGAGCCATTTCCAGGTCCACCTAATGTTAAAAACACACCCTGAAGATCATCTCTAAGCTTGACTGGTAATGAAGATGGAGCTGGTTTTATGATTGGAACTGGAGGACTGAGTTGAGCTTGCCTGAAGCTTTGAGCTGACTCGGGCATCGGAACCAACGGTCGTTGCTGCAAGGTTTTTGATGGTTCTACGTGATTCGAGTTTGGGACTGTGTTTGCAGGAAGAGGTGGACTTTCTGTGGCAATGCTGGCTCTTGAGAAGACCCCAGGTCCCTGATTGAACAGAAAACTTTTCAATATCTTGGAAAAGTTTGTATTTGTTTAGCTACTTGAAAAGTAGAAGAAGAAAGTTCGAGTTTTCGGGGATGCTTACGGGTGTGAACAGGACACCTCTGTATACTTTCCCATTGACAGTAGCAGTCATCAAGAAGCCAGAGTCGAAGGCCCCGTCGACTCTTCCTCGAACCTCCGATCCAACCTGAAACAAACACGACGACAGAAGAATTAAAAAGTGAAAAAGATATATATAGAAGGAAGTAGTGTGGTGTGTTATTGAGTTAAGCTACCAGGTTTTGAATGAGGCCAGTCTCCAAGGATTTGTGTTCTTTGACCGGGCGAACAGCATGGAGAAGCGACTGCTGTTCGATCTTTGGCTGATTCTGGTGTCCAAAATATGGAAGATCTTGCTGCGGAGCGCTTTGGACCGCATTTCTGAACTCAGGTTGAGTTCTAGAAATGCTGTAAGGTTCGCTAGTTGAGCTATGATTCACATGCTTAAGAAGTCGTAATCCTTGGGAGCTTGTTACTGAATCGGAGACTTTTCGAACTGGGGTTTGTTCTTGATCTGATTGTGATGGAGATGAATGCTGGGACAGCGACAGAGAATGCTCCTCTTGCTCGGATTCGACCTCCCACACTTTTGGATTAGTAGTTCTCCTCCGTTTTGGATGTAACGTCTCTATAAACATCATGAAAATAAGATCGTTCGGAGCACATTTTGTAATCGAGAAAGAAGACTCGACTTGAAAGGTCAATACTGACCTGACATAAACCGAATAGAGTGTTTTGTCTCCAATTTTGGTTCATGATCTCCCTTTCTAACCAGCTCTATGTTGTTCCCCATAAGCTTAGTCTTCTGCTTATTCAAAGAAAAAACTAACAGATATAACGATTACAACTTAATTGTAAGGCAAGAAAAACTTTTGCAAACGAGTCGTTGCGTTTTCCTACCATGCCGCTCTGATCTTCTCTATAACAACTCCTCCTACTTTGATTATTCCAATGGTTTCCAAAAATTTTGCACATAGAAATGTTGTACCGGCCATTCGGATGCTCCGCTCCAAGTTGCAAGACCAGCAAATCATTGAGAGGCCGTTCATCCTCCCCACACCTGTGAATTTCAAAAAAGCACAGGAAACAAGTTAATCAAGTAACCCGAAACAGGAACTTGGTATGACGATTATGAAGTTTTGCGCTAAACTACCCTCCATAGATGGCAATGTCCGAGTCTGCAACCACGGCCGTGTGAGAAAATCTCCCTTGAGGCTGTTGACCGCATGTATCGAGCTGAGTCCACGAGCAAGTACATAAATCAAGCACCCAAGCATCATTGTAGTATTGCCTATCTCCAACCCCACCTAGTATGTAAACCTGCAAATTGGAAAGATCAGACGTGGCCTCGAAATGAAAGCAACAGACACATGGTTTGAAGATTCTGATTGTTTCTGAGTGTTGTGTGTAGTTAAACCATAATGACTTGCCTTCGTTGCAATATTAACCGCAGCGTGACCAGCCCGAACACCAGGTGAAGATCCTTGAACAGACAACTATTGACAAAAAAGAAGATGAAACAGCCATTGAGAGAAACATCATTTGCAATATCCAAACCAGAATAGTTGAAAGAAAGATCAATACTCTAGACCAAGTCAGTGAATGCATATCGAGCATATCGACGCCCCCTTGATAGCGGTCTCCACAGTCCCCACCATAAACAAACAGCTTTTGACCAACTGCAGTAGCAGAGTGACTATCCCTAGGGACTGGAACATCACCCCTCACCTCAGAATTCATCCATGCCATAGTCTTGAGGTCTAGAATGTGCAGATCATTCAAGTAATTTGATTCACCCTCTCCACTTCCCCCGAAAATAACCAGTTTGTCATCTCCTACGAGCGTAGCCGTGTGACTTTCTCGAGGCGACGGTGGATTCCCTTTGCATTCAGGTTGCACCCATTCCTTGGTACCAAGATCCAAAATATGGAGATCATTTACCTTCCTAGAGCCATTTGTTCCACCAAAAACTATCATCTGGTTTCCAACAATCACAGCGCCATGGCTGTCTCTCGGGCCCGGACCCTGCCCGGTAGTTACCATGTTGGTCCAGACCATGGTATCAAGATTTAGCACAAGCACATCACTGAAATGCAACCCCCCGCAGCATCCCTAGTTTGGAATAATGGATTAAAAACACAAAAGACATCACAAAAACAGCATAGCAATACACACAGAAAGCACAACACATTTCACCATGGAACTTAACTCAAAAGCATTTCCCTCATACACGAAATCAAATTTTCTGTTTTCTATTTGAGTTCAGACCCAAGATTTAAGCCATGGACTCTAAAATTCATAAAAATGCCAAAGATTTAACAGTAACCCTTTTGCAAGGGCAATGAAAAGTAAAGAGAAAACCCCACCCTTCTCTTAGAACATGCATTGAAATAGAACTACCAGGCAGTGATTGGGGCAGTACAGTGAATATGTAGAGCATTAAAAGCTATCTATTCGAAGCAAAGGGGCGTCATTAAAAAGATTTAACAGAATATATCAATATGTGAAGAGATAAAGAGAACCAAGATGAGAAAATCAGGGGGGACTAAGCAGTTTAACTGTCTGTACAGATTTGAGTAACTAAAAACTAAAACCATAGACAGATAAATCTGTTTTTAGCCCAAGACAACCATTGAACTGAACAGAAAAAGAACAGTAACAAACAAAAGAGAGAGACAGAGAGAGAGAGAGAGAGAGAGAGAGAAGAGCAGAGCATCCATTTACTAGTAGAATTGAAGAAGACATATAACTCAAAACAGCACAGAGATCACAGACATCTCAGCTGCAGTCTTTCAACCAACCTCAAAGGAAAACAAACAAAAAAAACCCAAAGAATTGAAAGTTCTTAAGACTGGAAGGAAAAACAAAGGGCCACATACCCCAAAAACATAGACATTTCCCTGGTAATAACAAGCAGAATGCCCCCATCTCTCAGAAGGGGTAAAGCCCATGGCCTTAGGATAGAGCCACATTGCTTTCTTCTTAGAAATCTCTCCTCCTCCACATCCAACAGATGACCCCATTTTCTTTTCTTCTCTAAAATTTTCCTCTCTTTCAGATATTTGAGGATTTTACTTAAACACAGTGCTTGACAAGGAATCAAGGGAGAGAAAAAGAAGGCAAAGAGAGAAGAGAAATAAGGAGTCAAAAGACGACATGAACAAGCCAAGTGATGTATCAACTATCAGTGTCAATAGACATGAAAAGATGGGAGCTTTCAAGTCCAAATCACTGTGGCACCCAACAACAACAGAAGCTTGTGATGAGAACAACATTTTCTTTTTTCTTTTTTCTTTTTTTCACTACATTAGTAAAAAGAAAAGAAAAGAAAAAAAGAGACCCTTTTTTTCACCTAGGCAATATATCAAACATATGATAGGCAAAAGTGTTGGGGAGCTGAGTAGACATATGAATCAACATTAGAATTCAAAGATAGGCTGTTAATAACAAGTAAGTGATGTAATGTCATTGAGAAGGTAACTGTAGAAAGAGAAAGGGACAGATATGCAAACAGAGAGATCACATTACTTTATTGGTTTTTTTTTTTTTTGTTTGGTCAAATTTTCTATCTGAAAATGATGAAGAGAGTGGAGAAGGGGCATTGGGTTATGGGAAGTGATGAAGAGGGCGTTTTGGGTTTTGGGGGTTTAACCATTTGAGAGAAAGAATAAGCTTTTTGGCATTTTTTTCTCTTCTTTTGTTGAAGGTAAAAAAAAAATGCCCACATGGTTTTCTTTCTCAGCTAGTATTATGATATGGGGATTGATGGAGATGGGAAAGAAAGTTTTTTTTTTTTTTTGTTAAAATATTATTTTAATCTAATGTTGGAACTTGTTTCATTTAGCTTCCATTGGATAACTATTTAGATTTTTATTTTTGATTTTTTAAAAATTAAGCTTAAAAATACTATTTATACCAATGAGTTCCTATATTTTCTTACATACCTATATTTTCAAGAAACAAGCTAACTTTTGAAAACTAAAAAAAAATAGTTTTAAAAAAAAATCTTTTTGTTTTTTAAATTTGGCTAGAAATTTAAATGATATCTCAAGAAATATGAAAATCATTATAGTGAAGATAAAAACAATTTGTGGAAAAAAAACATAATTTTCAAAAACAAAAAATCCTAAACTAAATGGTTATCAAATAGAATCTCAGTCTTTATAGTTTCATATGTTCAAATTGGATAATACTTAGCTGCATAAATCTTTTGTCTCTCACCATTTAATTGTTGATAATGAAACTATTTTTTACCTTTCTCTCTTAACAATTAAATGATGAGGAGTAAGGAGATTCATACACTTCGAAGTGCAACCAAGTATTGTTTTTTCAAATTTAGTTTATATACTTCTAATAAATCTTAAAATTAGTTTTAATCATCTATTTGAATTTAATTTTTATTAAACTTGGTAAAATAATAATAATAATCTCTATCCAAGAAAAGATACAACATGAGTAACTTTTCAAAAACTTTATTCAACTAATAGAGACAGATTTTTTCTTGCTATAAACTAATAGTATGAATTAATTTTGTCAACTTAAGTATAAAGTTCGTTAACACATCTATTATAAACCTAAAAGTTAGAGATTTTGAATCATTCCACTCAACATACATGGTTTAACAAATTTATTCAAAATACAGAAATTAAAATTATATATTTAAAAATACAAAAATTAAAATAAAAGAAATTCTAAATTTCACCATCAAAATAGTATTTAACCTAATTTTCTCTCTCATTTCTCCTTCTTTCTTCATAAAATAGGAAAAAGAGATGAGAGAGAGAAACATGGACACCATAACCAAAAACTCAATTTTCAAGGTGGGTATTGATGTGGATCTAGAAATGTCTTTTCTCGAGGGTGTTTTTTTTTTGGGGTAAACATGGAGCTTTGGGCTTTGTAATTTTTTTTTTGTTTAAAAAAATCTTTATATTTCTAGTTTTGGGAAAAGAGATGGTGTTTTGATTACCTCAACTCCTTCTTTAAAAAAAAAAGAGAAAAAAAAAATTTTCTTTTTTTTCGTTGAGAATACCGCACTATAAAAGTAGAGAGTAGTCTCACAATATATAAAATATATGAGTTACTTTTCTCATTATCAATTGATTTTGAGAAGAAATCCCATATAATCTAATATGGTATCAGAATTCATTAAACTCGAACGGATATTCGATCCAAAAAAATTGAAATAAGAGGCACCGTCTTAAGGGAGTATGTTGAGAATCCTACGTTAGAAAAGTTGAGAATAACTTCACAATATATAAGATATATCTTGATTTGTTCATGAATTGTTTCAAATTCCTCCTTTCATTTAACTAATAAAGTTATTTTTATAATTTAAGTTATATACTTTTATTTTGTACGTAATAATGATAAATGATGAATTAATGTCGTATAACACAATTAATTAAAATATATATTATTGACTAAAACGTTAAATGTTTGAACCTCTATGTTCACGTGTATTTGATCTTGAAAGAAAAAAAGAAAAAAAATGGAGGATGAGCTAAAATGTAGATTAAATTATGATTAGTTGTATTAAATTTTAAATTGGGCAAGAAACGGATGAAGAACAAACCCTAAAGTGATTAGTCTTTTTTGTTTCAATTTTTTGTTCAAAAGTCTTGGTCCTCTAAATTCCTTTTTTTTAAAGCACAAATTTAGACTCAATTTTAAGAGAAGTTTGCATGGAAAACTCTTTTTCACGCGAATTAATGTGATTTGACTCATGTTCTGAAATTAATGACATTTGACCCTTTTTGTACTGTGCATTCCGTCCAAATTATCGTAAGGGCATCATACTCTAACTCTAGCTCTCTCGCTCTCGCTCAAGTCTCGTTCTCGCTCTTGCTCAAGTCTCGTTCTCGCTTATGATAGTAATTAAGTTGTCAAAATTCTGGAGAAAAGAAAAAAAAATAAAAATCGCACTATAGTTGACTCGCTCTCTTATTTGTAGTAACGCTCACGCTGACTCGCTCTCGTTGACTCGCTCTCGCTCTATCTCTGCTACTCCAACTCTTCTCTGTCTTTTTTTTGTCATTTTTTCTTTATATTTTTTTCCATTCATTTGAGCGAGAGCGAGAGCGAGACAACGAGAGCGAGATAGCAGGAGCGAGAGCACGAACAGCGTGCGAGAGCGTGAACAAGAAAGACCGCTCCATATTACCCTTATAAGTCATTTTGCGCGCATTGTCACGTCAGAATGGGTCATATTTCATTATTTTGAAATGTCAGGTCAAATGCCATTAATGCATGGAAAAATGGGTTATCCGTACGAATACCCCCAATTTTAACTAGAAAGATAATTATAAAATTTGTAATTTTCTTTAAACTTAAAAGCGCATCTCAAAATGGATCCACCACCCAAAAAAATAAAATCATTCCAAACTTTGAGAAAAAAAAAAGAAAAAAAAAGAATCCCCTTTTCTTACATAAAATATTAAACTCAATAATATAATAATACAATTTAATTAATTTGAAATATATATATATTTTTTTTAAAAAAAGAAATAAAAAAGGTCAAATGTCAAAGTGCGGTGATTTTGGGTGAAAGAAAGATGTAGAGAGAGAAAGAGAGAATGCACGCGACAAACACGGGAGCATTTTCATATATTGAAATGACGGTTATACCCTTCTCTATCCTTCTTTCTTTCACGTGATTTTCCTTTCTCTATTTTTTTCATTGTAACTTGAAATTTCTCTTTCTCTCTTATTTTTATTTATTTATTTATATTATTTTTTTTTCTATTTATTTTCTTGATCTTTCTTTTCGATTAAAGGAACTCTAAAGCAATTTTTTTTTTTTTTACCTTTCAAAGATTCATCTTTTTATAAAGGTGATAAGGTAGTTTGACTTTATGAAGTTGCTTACGTATTGGTTTACGTATTGGTTTAATAAGAGTCGAAGTCCTAGCAAAAAAGGACTTAGGGTTAATAGTACTTATTTATTACTCGATCGTAAAATTGATATTATTGTTACATCTGGTACGTAGAATCGTCTCGAGAACGTTGGGATGGAAAAACTTTTATTTTTAAAATAGACAGTGGTGTATTTATTAATATGCGTCTCAAATCAAGCTTTCATTGCAACACATGCTAATTTTCTTCCTTATTGCTTGTAGCTAGCTTGATGTGTGTCAGATACCTGACACACGTGTTTTCGCCGGTCACTAACCATATGTTAACACACACATATATATTCTTAATTAACACTCTATATTACGTGCAAATTTAAATAGTGAAAGGACTTAGATTATTACTTATTAGTCGAATTATTATTGTTATGCTTGTCCCTGGTGTTGAGAGGGAGACTTTTGTTTTTGGAACAAACAATAATGTTTTTTTGGCAAGTATTGGTTTTAGGTAACAAAATAATAGCAATAACCATTTTTTTCTTTTGTTAAAATAGTTATTTTCTTTAGGAAAAAAAAAATAGAGACTAAAGTTATTTGAAAGTTTATAGGCCAAAATATGGAATAAATCTAAAAAATTTAGGTACCTATATCGAATTTAAACCTTAATATTCATCTATAATCATTTACTCATTAAAAAAAAGTTCACAATATGAATAGTGATCTCCTATCTTATGATGAGAAAAAATATATATTTATTTTCACAAAGACTTTATGTTTTATATAAAAAAATTGAATTTAATATATTATTATATTTCAAAAGGTCCATTTTCTAATACATGTAACAACATAACCACATGTAGATTAACAAAAAGTAAAGTGTTATGCATAAGATACCTTAAAATTTGTTCTTGAAAAGGCCTTTAGTCTCTCTTGACAAGTTTACTATATTAATCATTCACAATCCTTTTTTCTTATATTATATATCTCCATATTAACATAGTAATCTCCTATTTTTCTTTTTGAAGTAAATAAAAAATAGCACATTTGCCCTAATTGAAAGGGTGAAAAAAAAAATAATCATCAAAAGGGCCAAATTTTTATACTAACTCTATGAATAATTTCCCAAAATTTATAAGTTATTGGAGAAAAAAATTTAAAACATCAACTTTATATCTAGTTTATTTTAGGTTAAATAACAAGTTTAGACTCTAAACTTTGAAGTTTTGTCTATTTGGTCATTGAATTTTCAAAAGTGTCTAATAGGACCCTGACAAATACAATTTTTTAAAAAATTAATTGATCTATTAGATACAAATTTGTTTTTTGTTTTTTTGTTTTTTGTCTTATGGAACCTTAAAATTTAAATTTTGCGTCTAGTAGATCCATAAATTTTAAAAAGTTCAAAGGTATAGGGAGTAAATTTGCAAATTGAAAAGTTTTAGGGACCAAGTAGACACAAATCTCAAAGTTTAAGAACTAAATTTGTAATTTAACATTTATTTTAATGAGAACAATTGGGAGGACAATTTCCATTTTATTTTATTTTTTTTGCTATTCCCAATTTGCACTTGGAAATAATTTGTTAGTTTAGAACTTTAGATTAGCTTGAAAAGATTCACCATCTAGAGCAATGATTTGACTTAAGAATCTATTAAAGGATTAAAATAGACCATTGACCAAATCATTTCACTCAATAATTTAATATTGAGAAATGAAATTTTAACTAATAACAATGTCAAATCAATAACCTCAATTTTTTTTTTATTTCGGTTCCCAAACTCTACATCTTTACGAAATGAAATAACATTTTTAATCATTTACTTAACAATCGGGGACGACGTGATATTACCATTCAAAGTTGAAAACATAAAATATATAGAATCATCAAAATGACTATTAAAAAAATTAGAAAAAAATTAGTAGAACCGAAATTTTTCAGTACTATCGTAGACTAAGAAGTAGATACTACCATAGTACCATTTTTTTTTTTCAAAATTGAAGGTTAGAAAAATGAGAATAATTAAGAATGAATAAAATTATGCTAAAGTGTTGAATTCTAAGTTTATTGAAATATATAAAAGGGAATCATGAAAGCAAAAGAAAATTAAAAAATTGGGAAAAAAAGGTGCACGTGCGTGCATGTCTGTGACTGTGGTGCACTTTGTAGGCTTACGAGGCCAACTGGTGCGTGCCCTCTACGAGCCGCTGCTGCCGCCCAACGGCCAATGCACGCACTTTGGTTCACAAAGATTTCTACTTCTTGGCCCTTGAGCTTAGGACTCCAAAAACTCAATCCAAATGTGTGTAACTACTCCTGATTCGGTCTCCGTCGCACTTCGACAAACACGAGTCGGGTCTTTTTACTCATATGTCGATGTGTCGTATTCCTTGACATCAACGGTTGCTGTGTTTCTAGACTGATGTGTGTGGAGATCAGTCTAAGATTGATGTTTTTCCTATCTTGTTGGTCGAGTTTTGTTAGTTCGCTTCGTGGTTTCATCCATTCTTGTCTATTACGATCTATTCAGTTGACTTAGTTTCAGATTGAAGATGGGTTAGTTGAGTTAACCTGTTTTCGACTCCTATGATCTTTTCGAGATCAAGATTGAAAGATGTAACAGTTTGTTTGTATTTAGAAATCCCATTAATGTTACTGTTATTTTCCTTCTCTTAACCTTGAAGAACACAAATCAGGACTTGGTTTTGATGACATGAAAAATGTGGGGTTATGTGCTGAAAGCAGATCTATTCAAGGAGAAGATATGCTATGAACAAATAACCACATAATATCTGCCTCTCATATGTGATTCAGGTCTTTTTTCTAACATGCCAACACATACTCACATCAATTGTTGTTTTCTATTTCCTAATTTTGAGGACTGACTTGATGTTGATGTAGATTTAACATGAAGATAGGTATTTTTCTACCTCGTTGGTCGACTTTTGGTAGTTCGGGCAATGGTTATATCTATCTTGTCTGTTTCAATCAACTCAAGTGATTTAGTTTCAGATCGAAAAAGACCAAGCGAGTTTACGACTCTACACTCCAATTGGGATTGAGATTGTGGTTTCTATTTGGAAAAGTTGAAAGCATGGGTTTTCAAAGAATATGGTTAAAAAAAAAAAAGTAGATTCCATTGCACAAAGGAGAATAAGCTGACCCTTCCTTTTTCATCCCTAGCAGTGTTATCTGTGAACGAACCTTTAAAACCTGGCTGATGAAAGGAAACTGAGGGGGGAAAAAAGAAAAAGCTAACCCAGAAGAGTTAATGGCTTTGAGGGTTTTGAATAAAATTACAATCTTTTATGGCAGTAAAAGAGGCAGTCCCCCCACCCCCAAATAAATGCCAAAATGAGAAAGGACAAGTAAAGTAGAGGGAGAAGGCACTATCCAGTACTAAGAAACTGGAGTCTAATTGGCCACTCATCTTGAACTTTCAGATCATGAAAGCAGCAGAAACCAGAGAAGAGAAATTTAATAAACAAGGTACAATTTAGGCCATTGATGGTTACCATCAAGCAACAGTAATTTTTGTACACATTTATCAGATGAAGATAGAACATGGAAGTGGAATTACACCAGCGCAAAAGCTACTCTCAGTTGTTGCTGTTCAACTAAAAAGAAACTGAAAATCTTCAGTCTACTCAAACTTTTCCCAAAACTCAAATTTCTCAGCATTTTTCCAGATCATGATGATTTACAATGCAAGAATGAGATGAAGAACAATGAACAGTCAACAGTTCTGTAATCTTTGCTATGTCCAAGCCAAAAAGAAAAAAACATCATGATTCACTGGTGGGTTCTGGACCTTTCTTTTTCTTCTTTCCTTCCCCCTTTTTTTTTTTTTTGTTAAAATGGAGTTTCGCTAAAAGATTCTCCACACCATAGAAGGAAAACGTATTCAAGCTAAATGAACTGATTGCTTTACATGATGAACAGGACATGTATGTACAATGTCAGAATTGATATTGAATCTAGTCTAGCTTTCGAAATTTGTTGTGGGGGGTTTGTTTCATTTCACTGTTTATTCATTTACCCACAAAATAATGAGCACATGAAAGAGTGAATGGTATGGACTTGACCTTCCAATTTACATATTAATTTGTGTCCTATGTTTCAAGAATCCAACAGCTCCAGCTTATGTCAAACACAGCTTTAGCATCAGGGCATCTGCCAATATTGAATGAATTGTCAGGCATTAAACAATAATCATTATCTCCAAGTTACTAGCAAATGTTTTTTTTTACTGTTTTGTCATATCCCTCAGTTTTTTTAAGAATTTCATAAAAACAGACTAGCTTTTACTATTTTGAAGTTTTTGGTACCAAATGTATATCCTACATATTTATTATAACCTTACTGTTTCAAATCCACCTATATTTGGCCCTAACTCATCCATATACAATTACAGGCAACTGGCAAGAACCTCAGGTCCATGGGTGACAATTGAAGAACTACTTATATACAGAATTATAGAGACAATCTAGTTACATAGTCAACTGTAAGATGTTTGTCAAGAGGACACAAACATTGGTTAAAAGTGAGGTAGATCCATGAATAAAAGTGAAGGCAATCTCTATGGACTATCGGTATGAGGCCTTTTAGATAGCGATATGAGTAAGGGGGCCTCTATGAAGCTCCATTGAAGCTACAATTTTGAAGATAATGCCATTTTACCATTCTACTCCGGATGCGGACACGTGGCCACTAAGGCTAATTTAGACTTCTTGCTTATAAGACCGATTAGGGCCTTTTATATTTGACATCGATGTTTTATTTTTCCTTTAGTTGGGGTTTAGCCAACTAGGTCCTAGTTTCTATATTTTTGGACAAAGTTTGGGCCTTTAGGCTTTAACATTATTTAAAGTTTTAGTAAATAGTCTTTATTTATTAAATTAATTTAGGGTAACTATTTGACATAATCTAGGTTTTATGGGCAGACTATTTGAGCTTATCATTAAGTAGTTCCATACATATTAGATTTTAATGAATTTGGGTGCCTTTTACCGGTATCATTTAAGCTTAGCCAGAGCCTTTGGAACTTTTTGTTAGTAATTCTTAATCTAGGTTGCAAGCTGAAACATTCAAGTTGGACGTGATCAACCCCTCTAGTGGAGTGTTCAACATTAAGGAACTAGTTTTCCTTACTTCTTGGTCATCGATCACAAGGTAATCTTTCTCTAATTCTCCCTTGGAGTTGTGCTAAATTGGTTTTTGGAGGGTTTGTGTTTGTGAATTAGGGGTTTACATACCCAATAAGTTCTTTTCAATTCACTATGGCTTACATAGCAAATAAAGTCAAGTAGAGTCACGCAGGCTTAAACCCAAGGGAGACAATATCGTACGTACCATTATAAAAATATAGACAAGTTCATTTTCCTAACGAGGAAATGTGAGATAAACTGCAACAAGATGCCCCTGTAGAGCTTGTTAATTAGCTTCCACTCCAACAAAGAGATAAACTCTATGAATTTGATAGGAAGGCTATTCGGATACAATTAGGAGTGTTGTTAGGGTAGTAAGGATATTTCAGTAATTAGTTGAGAAGTTTGCAAAGAGGGATTTGTTATAAAGTAGAGTGAGTGGGAAAGAATGAAGAGAGACAATTATTTGGTGGCTTTAAGTTTGAGTAAGAATGCTTGAGAGAGGGAAGGGTCCAAGTACCTCGAATTTATTGTATTCCTTCATCTTTCATCTTTCAATACTATTTTAGCTATTTGGGTTCTATTAAAACCCATCATTGAATTTTTTGTTTTGTCAATTTCATCCTCCAGTTATGTACTAACTTCAGTTAGTTTTTCTTTCCATTGGCGCCATCAATGTAATGGTCTGTTTTGCATTTGTTTCCCGCCTTTACCAACAGGAATGTAATCAGTTTAAGAATAAAGAATTGAAGGTAGACAACAGCTTCTACTTCTAGGGAGTTTCAGTGCTGCAACCTTCATGAGTAACCTTTAATCCAAATCTTCTCTTCCATTGGACAATCTATAAGCAGTTAATAATGACACTGGAGTCTCTAATCAAATGATGACACAGAAGTTGAACTAATTCAACGAAAAGTTCTTGATGTGGTTTCTATATGACAGTAATGCCACTCCCTTTGTTTCTAATATATATTGCTAACTGTTTACATAACAAGTGAGTTGAAGTTTCAATGGGTTTTAGCTGAGCATTTTGTACTTACCTCGAATTGAGAGCTGAAAGAGAAAAGTTTTCTTTGTTCATCAGTTGGATTCAACAACCACTGGCAGAACATCACTGCTGCTCCAACAACAGATAGAAGTGACAGCATTGCTAGAAATCCGAAATGCGAAGTATCATTGGCAATTATTGCAACTCCCAACATTATAGACTCTGCTAAACTAGCGACTGAGACCTCTGTTGATGCAATGAGGTTTGTTTTGGATGACGGTATCCCAGTTTGAAGAATCTGTTGCCCCACAACATTATATGACATGTGTCCCAACCTAGATAAAACCTGCATAGAGGACAATCATTTAGGAAAACAAAAGATGAAAAAATTATCCATTGCATCAAATTTTAAGCTAATAGCTGCAGCAATTCGAATGTTTAGGTTTCATTAACTTCCTAAACAAGATGAATCTCTCTCTCTCTCTCTCTATCTCTAATACTCTATGAATAATAATAACTTAGATTGCCAGTTATTAACATCTCGATATAAACAAGCTAGTTTTCGGACTACAATTATCTAAAATCAGATTAGACTGCCTGACTGCAACTGATTCTATATAAGAGTTAAATTCTTACGATCATAGACAAGAAGAAAAGAAGAGGGCTCTGCCGGGAAAGAGAGCCACTACAGTACACAGCAACGGCAACTGTTAGAAGTGCAGCCTGAAATATTAATCCAACTGCTCCAGCCTGACAAATGGAATCAGGAAGCGCGTGAGACTATGTCCAAAATATAGAACTGCATGGAATTATGAGATTAAACACAGAAGAAAATATAACCTTCAAAATTCCAAATTGCCTGACCAAATTTGCGGATACAAAAGTTGCAGTAACACCCATGAAAGCACACAATCCGCTAAAACCACCGATAATTGATGGACTAAGACCTGTAAGTTAATACCAATCAGAAGTAGAAATTTAATCTTTCAAAGCCAAAGAATAAATAATAAGAAAACAGGTTATGGAATAAAAGCAATTTTTGCTGGAACTTGAGTTCTGAATAATCGAGTATCAGTTTCTGTTTTCTTTCCTTTTTTCTTTGTTTCGGGGAGCATTGTGGCGATGATGTAGTTAGGATCCACAGATTTATTAAGGACCAAGGAACTAAATTATATGATGTATAGCAATTCGTTAATGTGATCTAGCTAAGGTTTTATATGGATAACAGAACTAATGGTCATAAAAGAGGTGCAAGTTGAAGCTACATCTGCTTGGAAGAATGAACTTAAAAATATGATAATCATATCGAGTAAGAAGTCAAGTCATAAATATACCTTGCTGAGTTAAGAATGCTGTCATCAAACTTCCCGGCGCAAGGACGGCATTGAAGTAGAGGAGCACGTAGGCAAGGCTTGCAGGAAGAACTGGTTGCTGCAAGTACTCCTTCCATCCGTTTCTAATAACTTCTACACCTACATCCACTGAAAGCACAAAAAATGATATTAGAAAAAAAAATTTGTATCAGAACCACCTTTGATTAAATTGCATAATGGTTTGTGAAAGTTTACTTATACTCTCAGAACCAGGTGAAGTTGCTTCAGTGGGATTGCCACAACAAGTTTGCGAACATTTTGCACGATCAAGAACACCGGTGGAGAGTTGGTTGGTTAACCATGTAAGTACAACCTGAAAAAACATGTGTAACAATTAACAAACTTACCTCTCAAGAAATATCTAGTTAGCATGGGAATAAGTAATTACCACAACTGGCAAGGACCATAACATTAAACCTGCGGCAAACTTCAAGCAAGTTACTGGGTCATACTTGGAAAGGAAAATGCCAAATAAAGATGCTCCAACTATCTGCACATTAAGAATATCTTAGTCAATTGAGTGCAAGTTTTCATAGAGATACTCAATCACAACTTCAGGGAAACCCTGTTTAACTGAAGTAGGAGAAAGATATAATGCGACTACCTAAATGGTAATTTTTTGTTAGATTGCATGCATATTAAAACAAACAGAAAATCAAGATAACATGGAGCTGGACAAAAAAAGTTGAGTTCAGAAGACCCATTTACCTCACAGAGAAGATCGATTCTACTAAGAATAGCATTAGCTTCTGCAAGGGCAATAGGCCTATTAATTCCAGCTAACTGTACATGGACAAAGAACGCTAGTTTTAGAGATGTTTCTTGAATAACAACTGATACAAATAATTCAAAAAGAAACATACCAACACAACCCAATCGCGCTCCATAGCAACCCCCAATGCTATTCCAGAAAGTCTCTCTATGGCACCAGCAAAAATCAGTGTAACAAACCAAGGCTGGAGAAGTATGGATGATGATGCAACAGAATGTCGAACAGTATGTGCATAAATTACCATTGAGGCAGATAACAATTGAGCAGCAGCCTGAAGGAAACAGAGAAACCTTAGATTGTAACAAAACTGAGCCATATTCAATTCGAGTTCTAATAATGGCTTTAGCAGTTGTGTTCCATGCATGCTCTAATATCAAACTTATGATTTTAAGAATATTTGAACGTACAAAGATACCTGAACACAATTCAGACATGTATATGCAGGTACTCTGGGAAAATTATCCATAAACTTCCCGACCAAAGGACCTCCAACAATTAATGCAAGCTGTTAACAATTTTTAACATATTAGAGAGCATTTCTCTTGCATCATAATTCAAAATGACTTATCTTGATGAATAGCTAGTTACCTTAGTAAAGAATCCCATAACTGCTACTGGCAGAAGACTAGAATGAAGCAATGCAATGGCAGAAGGCCAAGCAAAATTCCAAAGCTGTTCGACCAAATTGCCCGCAATACATGAGGCATATAAAGCTGTACGGTCAAAGTATCATTTCTAGTCAGGAACAACTACCGAGATCCAAATAAGTCTTATAGTTCATATCTAAATGTATCACTGTCAGACAATGGCTGAAACATCACTCTTTCAAGCATCGAGGTATCTCTAGCACCATATGATTTTGGATTGGGGTGAGAAAGGCTCGAACTCTCACCCTCAAGATCACTCTTTTCAGCTATACGATTTCTAGCACCATACAATTTCAAACATGTTTTCAAAAGTTGAAATCATGGGTAATAATAGAATTCTTATCTATAAATGCCAAATGGTTAAATGGTTTAGGATTATTTATATCACTTCGAAATTAAACCTTTTTTTTTTTTTTTTTGGGGGGTCTCTTACCGTACAATCCAGCTGGATGAGCCGGAGTTGCTGCAAGAACATTCTGCTCCTCCTCAGATAACACCTACAGTTACATAAACAGAATTGATCTAATGTCTGATTTGAACTGCTATCTTCTTCCATAATAAAGTAAAAAACATTAAATCATAGTAGTGAGAGAAATTTCCCAGGCAGCATACAGGCAAAGTTGTCAAAAGACTATCGACATAAGTCCTTTCGGTCAATAAACTCAGAGGTTCAGTCTGTAGAGTCAAAGTATCAGCCTCGAGGAAACCAGAATTCAATTGTACAATTGGAAGTGAACAATCAGCTTCTACAGAGGATAAAGCTTCTTGGACGTCATCTTCAACTGAAACTTTATCGAATTTTACATCGGAGTTGGTTATTGAACATTTTGAAATGACTCTCTCAAGCCTGAAGCCAAAAATTTCCAGTAGAGAGAGAATTAATCAATTCAAAAACGAAAACAATATTCCGAGATTAATTAAAGAGAATTGGTGAACATAAATGTTTCACAATTTCAAGGTAAACTAATGATATTCCTAATTGAGCCAAGTTACTGTAATCTCATTATCTTAGAACTGGATGATGGGTCCAATCAAAATGCAAGACACAAATACAAGACTCCTCAGTTACACAAAACTCTGTTTCACCAATCAGCACATTCAAACTCCAACTCACAGGATCAATCGTTGAGCAAACAGACAGAGCTAATTCATTGGCTAAGCTAAGATATAACAGACAACAAATGCAGCTACGTCAAGTTCCCCATAAAACTAGGCACATAACAATACCAAAATGTTATCATATCTCATAGGCATTACCTGGAGCTGGAAGAAATGCAAGTCTGATTCAGATTCTTCAACCGTCGGCAAGAAATGAAGCGATAGCGAACTCGAGAAGAATGCGACGATAAAGAAGCTTCACGAATTGAAAATTTGAAACAACTGAAAGAGTGGGATTGACTGAGTGCGAGAGTGTAACCAATAGCCATGGTTGCTGCTGCTTTAGCTTCAAGTTCAAGCTCCCAAACTTGAAGAGCCTACAAATGGAGTTTTGCCCACTCATGCAGCCCCTCAAACACAAATCAGCAACTGGGTTTTCTTGAAGCACATCAAAGAAAAATTCCCAGAACGATTTCGTTACCAATTTCAAAACCCCTCGACTCGGCCAATTGAAAATGCTTGAATTTGGGGGCAACCCACAATCTGATTCTTGTTGAACAATCTGGGTTGAGAAAATTTATGGGCAATGGATGGTTTTGGGAGTTGAAACGAAGCTGAGAAAGAGTCTTATCCTTGTGGTGTTTGCTTTTGGTTATCAGTATCATCCAGCGGACAGTTCAAAGCTAGGTGGCGTATGATCGTTTTAAGCCTCAAATTAGGTGTGATTCGGAGACTTTGGGGTTCGTGGGCCATTAGAAATTTTAGAATTTGGATTGCGTAAACCAGTTTAGAAATGAAATTGAGATGGAAATTAGGGTGTGTTTGGCCCATGGGTTTGAATTTGAATGAGTTTGGCATCCAAATCCAAACCCATGTTTGGAGTAAGGTGTTCCAAATCCTTGGTTTTGAAACTCATTTCCACAAGTTTCTGTAATAATACAACCCCATGGAGTTACTGATAGTGTAATCTCATGGAATTTGTTCCATGTTTTTCTCATCCATTTGTCGATTACTTCGACAACTCCGATAAAAACTCTGGCGACCACCGACGACCATCGATAACGACAACTCCGATAAAAACTCCGGCGACCACCGACAACGACAACTCCGATAAAAACTCCGACGACCGCACAGGCGACCACTTTGGCAACAACTCCGGTGATAACTCCGACGACCACTCAACAACTACCGATAACAACGACAACTCGGCGACCATCACGGCGACCAATTTGGCAACAACTCGGCGACAACTCCGGCGACCACCCGACACCATCGACAACGACAACTCCGACGACCACACCACGACTAGCGCTGATCATGACTGCCTCCGAAAAATACTTGATTTTCTATTTCCTCTTCAACAACTCCGACGACTAGCCACCACTGATGGTTGCCTCAACGACCTTTTCAACAACAACTCCGACGACCCGATGACCACCAACAACCAAAAATCTAACGACCACATTGACAATCCCACCACCTCATCAACTTGACCACTCCAACAATCCGACAATCTAGTCAATTTTTTAAAATGTTAAAATAAAACTAAAAAATGGCTAATAAACATTTTTTCTGCTATTCTCAACACGTTTGAATTTTGTGAAATTTTTATTTAAAAAAATAAAAACAACTTGGTATTTTTTTTTATGTGTACACTCAAATGACTCAATTTTGTAATTTCTTTTTAAAAGTTAGAAAAAATGAAATATTTTTTCTTTCGCACAAAGCGTTTTATGTTCTTTTGTTTCGTGTTAGTTGCAACACTTTTGGACGATGTATTTGTATGTGTAAACTCGTGGTAGGGGTGTTAAAAAAACTACCTAAATTGAAAGCTTCATGAAAAAGTTACTTAAAAAATTGATCCATGTTAGACATTAATTTCTACAATTCACATAAGATCAATTACAAAAATTTGAAAGGAATAAAATAGCTAAAAGAAAAAAGGTGAAACAAAACTGTACTCAAACCTAAAGTTCGTAAAATCGCACTCAAGACATGACTCTCATTCCTGTGCTTGAGAACTGCACCCCAAACACACGAGTTTCGATTCCTGTGCTTCTTGAACACCGCACCCCAAACACGCTTTTACGATTCTCGAAGCTTCAAAACCCCTCAGGGACAAACCTCCTCCAGCTTCGATTCTCAACTCACGCCCCAAACAACCCCTTAGTGTTTATATTGGAGGCTGAAGCTTCATTTCATTGAACCAATGTTGTCTTGGAGTTTGTCTTAGGTTTAAAATATCCTCAACTTGGTTTGATGGTTGAGTTTGAGATTACCAAATATTTTGGAGACTGCATTGCATTTTGCATGAATCTTACTTGTTAGTTTGATAACCATTTAATTTTTAAAAATTATGCTTATTTTTTTTATTATTTCTCTTCATTTTCTCTGCAACTATTATCGTCCTTTTTAACATACAAAAGTTTCTAGTTAAATTTCAAAAACAAAAACAAGTTTTCAAAACTGTTTTTTTTTCTTTCAAAATTTAGTTTGATTTTTTAAAACAGGAGTACACAAATAGATAAAAAAATATATATATAGTAACTCATTGGTAGAAGTAATATTTTTTTACTTAATTTTCAAAAACCAAAAACAAAAAACAAAATGGTTATCAAGCGAAGATTATAATTTTTTTTCTATAGTACAAACAATACGGATTATAAGGATTTGAACCTCTCACTTCAATGAAAATAGTACATATCAATTATCAGTTATGTCACTTTGATTTAATATTTTGATAGTGTTGTCAACTTGAGAATAGTTAAGAGAGGCTGTTTGAGGCACTAAGTGAGTTATAATAACAAGGATTATAGTAGTTTGTATGTTATTATAGTCTGTGGAATCATATAATATTATTTAAAATGCAGAGTAGTTATAGTCTGGAATTATAATAGTTCTTGTACCCCAAATAGACCGTAAGTGTTAATCAAAATATATAAGGGACTACCTTCCATAAGATGAAAGTAGTTGAATTTCCATCCATATATTTATCAAACTCAAAAAAAAAAAAGTTATAATGGTTTTATTAAAATTTTAAATTAATATATATGTGGTTGTGGTAACTCATATAGATTTAAATTAAAGTTATAATTATAATATTAAGCTTTGTAGTTATTTTGTTTTGTAACGGCTACTTCCCACGTCTACATAAATGGATTATTTTGTATCTATGGTATCTTATTGTAGTTATTTTGTTTTGTAACATCTTGTTATCTCTCTCAAACTCTCATCGTTTTTTTTAAACTCTCTTCGACTCTAGTTTCTAGTGTGATAGTACTTATTTTTTATTTGATTTGAGTAATAGATTGTTGTTATCTTACTATTTGCTTAGAAATTATATGCACGAGACACTCATCTATTAAATCTCACTTAAAAATGATGAAAAACTATTGATGCATAAATTTGGTAATTTTCTATTAATTTGAAGTTAACCTTGATTTTACTAAACCGAAAGATGTTGAACCGGACCTATCATCTTGTCTCGTCCAGATAAGGCTCACCTAGGCTTCACTCTTGGTTTGGTCGGACTTAGCCAAGGTGGCCTCTTGGACTTTTGGTCTATGGAGCAACTTCCTAAGGCTCGCTTGACCACAGACTCATAGGCATTGGTGGATTTACCATGGGGAGCCCCTCTCAAATTTTTTACCTTTAATAATATGTATAAAAAAAGTCAGATCAAATAACAAAATAGACTTCTGGCATAATGGTAAATATGTTATCAGCCTTTCCTCAAGTCTTAGGTTCAAGCTTTGATTTGTACATCTGCTTGTATGAAGATTGAAATTCTAATACAATTCTTTTATAATATTTACTTTTTTAGGAAAAGAAAAAAAATCTAAAGTCTTCTTCGAGTTCATACAATATACACAACCTTCTAAATCGATACACTGTTTTTGGTTCTTATTTTCCCAAGCTTCTGTTTATATATCTTGATTCTAACCCTTCATTGGCGAGTGCAACGTCAGTATAGGGTGTTGTGTTAAACTTGGGCAACAACCGGCTATAACGATTTAGCACCGTGGTCGTGCCAAAATTGCTTTCAAGGCAGTAGTTCTCCACGACACAACAACGATCTATTCATCGTCTTCACATCAATATTTTAGTCTATGTACTTTCAAATGTCTAATTTTAATCTATGTACTTTCAATAAAACTTAAAATTAGTCTCTATAATAAGTTTAAAGTTAATTTTTATCAAAATTGGTTATAGAATAATAATAATAATAATTTCAATACAAGATAAGATACAATGTAAACATACTTTTAATACTTAGATAAAAAACTAAAAGAGACTAATTTTTTTAAAAAAGTAAAATAACAATAAACTAATAATAGAGATCAATTCGAAAATTTAATAAAATTGAACATTTGAAAATATAAGAATTAAAATGAAAAAAAACTAAAGGGAGCGGAAATGATATTTTAACTAAGATTTTATATTGTGAAATTAAAGCTATTGATTTTACTTTAAAAAAAAAAACCCTTGACCTTTTTCCTAAAAACGGATGAAAGGCCATTCAATTTTAGCTCGGTTGTGAAAGTTTTGAATCGTGGTAAAAGTATATAAGTTTAAAATTTATGTTCAAATGTTGACATTTTTATCAATCTTTTTATATATCTATCAGTCCGATATCTACATAAAAGTGAATTGATATCTCTATTATGCAATAAAAAAACCAACAAAATATTACTAATGCAGACCTAATATTAATAATAAAAATTGTAAACTTGTGTTTTAAAAGGTGAAATAGTTATTTGTTAATTTAAATATTTTTATATTTTTAAATTATTCAAGTAATATTCATTGACATCGAAATTTTATTGATAATTTTATGGACATTTTCATAAAATTAAACCTCCCCATTTCCGTCGATATTAGACATTAAAACTTTGGGTTGAACATAAATTATATATATGGTTAAATTATATTTTTAGTTTTTATACTTTTAGTTGTACTTTTATTTTGGTTCTTATAATTCATTTTAAGATTAAAGATTACTCACGACATGTTAGCAATGGTTTTTAAAGTGTTAAACTCACTTTTGTCATATTCAAAAGGAAAAAAGCATTTTTGACCCATGAACTCTGCATGTTGTATCAATTTTAACTATAAACTTTTAATTTCATCAATTTAAACCTCAAACTTGGCAGATTGTGTCAATTTTAACCCTAAATTTTCAATTTAATCAATTTAAATTTTAAACTTGGCAGATTGTATCGATTTTAACTATAAACTTTTAATTTTATCAATTTAAACCTCAAACTTGAATAAGTGTATCAATTTACACCATCGATTAAGTTTCCGTTTCTATTACCGTTAGAAAAAGTTATCCACATATGCCTAAAGTCACGTCTTGCTTAGAAAGGTTCTCCACACATACCCAAAGTCATGTCTTGCTTAATGATGTGTACTTGTTTGTTATTTTTTTAAACAAAAAAATCACCTAAAAAATTATTAAATCATTCCATATTGAGTTGCAACTATCATGAAAACACGGACTTGACTCTTGAAAGTAGGACTCACACAAAGCAAATGGACTCTTGTGTTTCTCTTGCATTTGGTATTGATACTAGCGACAACGAGTGTGAAGAAAATACAGGTAGTGATGTCATTGAAGGCAACAATGACTATGATGATTTCGTTGACTTCGATGGTGAGAGGAATTTCAGCTCGATTAAAATGCATAAGATAACGAGAAAGACGGTGATGAACGACGTAGTAACGCCCATGAACACAATGAACTGGTCATAGCCGACCTTGTTAATCTCATCATAGTCTTGTGAAATGATTAAAGTGGCAATGATGCTGGAGAGGAAGGAAACAAAGATTCTAACGAGGGTGATTTCGAAATCCTTATTCTATTGTGGTAAATGGAGGATAAATCAAGCTCGAGACTGACGAGAAATTAGAAAAATAAAAATTGGCCACCGATTCATTAATGAAAGTACTCCATTAAGAAGAAATTTGGTGCAGATAAGTTTTAACTGAGTGTGTAAATTGATACACTTATTCAAGATCGAGGTTTAACTAATGAAATTGAAAGTTTATGGTTAAAATTAATACAATCTGCCAAGTTTGAGGTTTAAATTGATTAAATTGAAAGTTTGAGGTTAAAATTGATACAATATACCAAGTTTGAAGTTTAAATTGATGAAATTGAAAGTTAAGCGTTAAAATTGATACAACTTGCAAAGTTGAGAGGTCAAAAATGTTTTTTTCCTATTCAAAATTACACCAAAACATACTTTAGTCCTTCAAAAACAACTTAATGTTGATTTTATACTTTTGAACACAACTTTTATAGATTTTGAATAATTAAAAGCATGTTTCAAAGTGATTTTTAGATACGACAAAAGTAATTCTAACAAATTCAAAATCACTCCTAAACGTAGCCTAAATATCCATGCATATAGTGTATTGTAAGAGTATAAAACTTGGGTATTGCCTCTCTATGCATCTCTTTCATCTACACAATAGAAAAAAAAATAAAAATAATAAAAAAAATAAATAGAATAGTTTCCCACACAACAAATTGTCGAATGGACTGCACAAAGATAGGTGCATCTTGATTTTTTTTAATTTTTATTGTACAAACCCAATGAGTAAGATAAAGTACTGGAACAAACGTGCGAGTAGAATAATATATACAACAGTAAATGTGAGTTAACAAAACTCGCAACTAAGGTAGGTCTATTTAAACAAACTTATACTCTCCACGAGAACCAACTACCCATTCAAAGATATTGATCTATCGGTAAAAATGGTTTTTTTATAATAATAATAATAATAATAATAATAATAATAATTATAATTATTATTATTATTATTATTGTATGCAAAACAATAAGAAATACTTTTCTGTAGAAATTTGAAAAGATTAAATTATCAAAAATACCCACGAACAACTATGAGGTTGATTTCAATTATATCTTGAATTTTGAAAAGTTTTATTTTAGCCTTTAAACTTTGAATTTTGTTTCAAAATAACCGTTGAACGGTTTTTTTGTAAAATTCATGGATAGAAAACGTTATACTTACATTTGTATTGTTGGTGATGTAAACATATTTAAACATATACGTTAAAAAAAATCTTAAAATCAAAACATAGGTAAAAGTCATTTTTCATATATAAATTTAACAAAAAAAAAAAAAAAGAATCTTCAACAGTTATTAAGGATTATTTTGAAAAAAACTGCAAAGTTGAAGATTAAAATGAAATTTTTTAAATTTCACGTTGAAACCAACCAATGGTTGAAGGATATATATATATATATATATATATATATATATATATATATATTTTGATAATTTAACCGATTTGAATATTTTCTAGAAACAGTTTTTTCTGACAAGAAGTCAGTAGGAAGGAACAGAAGATTTTGAGAAAAGTTGCATTCAGAGCCCTAAATTCCTCTCAAGAGAATCCCAAAATCATATGGCTGCGAGAAAATTAGGAGTTGGAAAGGAACTCGAAAGGCCCAAATCCTTATCAGAAGTGGTTTTCGATTTTGCTTCCTCAAATGCAAACCAATCTTCAGCGGACAATTCAACGGCGTTTATCGCATCATCTGCGCAAGCCGAAGGATCTGACTATGGATATTTTTCTCAGGTAACCAACTCAGACTCTGCCACTTTGCACTATTCAGATTTCCACACACATACAAACAATCCAAAATTCACAAGTTTCCTGGCTGAATTCGATCCACGAATCTCATTGTTCTGTATTGGATTGGAAAATTGGGTGAAACGTTAATTAATTAGGGTTGTTGATGAGATATTGGATGGTGTCACTATCAGGTGGATTATCCCATTCTTTTTGTTTTTTTGTTTTTTTCTTGGATATGAATTTCAAATCTCATTGAAATGTAAAATGAACTTCACCTTTCATAGCTTATCTAACTTGTCTCTGTTTATTTTTCATATTTATTAATACTCGTGATGGGGAGAAGTGCGGCAGTTTTGAAGAATATTTGACTCTAGGTTAGTATTAGTTTAGAGGATGGACTTTCAAGCGGATTAATTTAGTCCGGTTTGATATCTATTTGGTTTTTAATTTTTTATTCTTTAAAGATTGTGCTTGTTTTTCCACAAAATTTTTCAATAGTTTTCATTGAAAGAGTTGAATTCTTAGCCCAATTCAAGAAACAAAAGCAAACAAAAACAAGTTTTTAAAAACCACTTTTCTTTTTTAAATTTTGAAAATATGGGTAGAAAGTAGATAAAAAAAAAAAAAAAACTATCGGGGGAAGTAGTGTTAGTAAGCTTAATCCTCAAATACTAGAAATCAAAAGTCAAATGGTTATCGAATGGGCCTTAGTTTTGTTTTTTCTAGCTTTTGTTGTTCCTGGAATTGAATTTGAGCACAAAGTTGAAGAAATGTTAACAACATAAATCATTGAATAATGGATTTAATAATAACTGTTGATACTTGAGATCATGTTCCATTAGAATATAGTTTGTATGTAATAAGTTTGAACACTCCATATGTGGAAGGTTTCATTGTCTCTTTGGATTGGCCTTTGGCCTTTCCTGTGCAGCTTAGTTGGAGGGCGAAGAAGGTCCCTTCCGAGGGACGTACTGTCCTTTTAAAAGAAGAGGAAGGTAACCATTTGCTCTTTCTTTGAATCCAATGTGAGTTCTAATCTGCAAAGAGATTACCACAAGTCATGTGTCTCCATGAGATCCCAAAAGAACTCATGTGTTTATAAGAATATATCTTGCTTTTTGTAGAAAGATTTGAAGTTGGTGCTTAAAGAAGTATCCTTCTAACATATGCTGTGGTGTGAAACATGAATAGAATTCTGAACATTCTTTGTTTATTTGTTGTGAAGCATTTTAAATGCCCAAAAAGAAAAAGAGAAATCTCAATTATTCTATCTTTTTTTTGGACCGAATATCCATTTGGATTTAATGGGCTTTGATACCATATTAGATTATATGGGGGGTTCCATCTCAAAACCAATTGGCAATGAGAACAGTAGCCTATATATTGCGAGCTTACTCTCCACTTTTCTAATGTGGGATCCTCAACAAAATCAGGGCATGGAAGGAAGCAACAACAGCTTTACCTCTCGAAGGTAATGCCTCTGGCAATGGATGTTAGAAGGATATGAAGTAAATATAGCACTAATATCTGTTTGTTGATGGTCATTGAAGGTGATAAACGTATTGGTGCGCCCAGCTCCTTCAAGATAAATGAAAGGTTTTTCTTCTGGGATGGTCATCTTTTCTCTACAAAATGTTTGCCAATGCCGATCACATTAGAACAAATCCTCACTAGTAAATGCATGAAGGTTGGTGCATAGAAATAGGCATATTTAAGATTCGAATCTTAATCCATTGGTTGTTATTAGGTGGAACTGCTTGAACGGTCTGATTTTGAATGTGAGTGGTTGTCAGTTAACACATATTGAATGCGAGTGTATTATCCCAATGACTTCAGTGATTAACATCGTATCAATCTTCTCCCTTTTAATGGCTGCCTCAAATTTCTGAAGTATTCTCGGAAGATCCGTTGATGAATTGCCAAATCAATGCATATATAAATGGCAAGAAAACATGTCAATATTTGGTATATATTCCCTTTTTTGTTTTTAGCTTGTATGAGGCTACTGGCTAGAGCCAAAGAGAGATTTTTGACTAGGGGTGAACATCAATCGGTTGGGGTCGATTTTTGACTCCAACCGACACCGAATCAACCATATGGTCGATTCGGCTGGTCGGCTCATTTCTTTTCTTCGTCTAAAGCTTAAACTGACCAAACTGGCTTTGATTCAGTCGATCGGTTTAAGCGGTTTAGCTTTTTTTTAATATATATATATATATATATATATATATATATATATTTATTAATTTAATTTAATTTAATTATTATGTATATTATATAATACAAATATATAAATATATAAATTTTTTACCGTTTTTGTGTGGTGGTTGTTATTATTATTACTACTACTATTATTATTATTATTATTATATAATTTTTTTTAAAAAATAATTCATTCAGTTTTGCTAAGGGCAAAATCGACTCCGACATACCACCTCTCTAAAATTGCTCGATCGATGTCAGTTCAGTGTCGATTTTCGGGTACATCATAAGGGATTGTTTTTTTAGTTTCAGAGTTGCGGGTGGAAGAATGAACCATCGACCTTTGAAATGGTAAGAGCATATAAGAAAAGTTTTGAGTAATATTGTAAAATGCATTCTTTTAATTAAAATGTATTAAATGATAGATTATGTGTAATCAAATAATAAATTTATTTATTATGTAGCTTAGTATTAATGAAGAAATATCTATGAATCTATTTTATATGATAATGGTATCGAATATTTTCCTGCCCTGTACATTAAAAGCACCTTCTCATCAAATCTTTTATTTTTATTATTTTTTTTTGTGTTTGTAAAGGTAGATATATTTACTGGAGCGACTTCAAGGCTTGAGGTGAAGACACAAAATACAAAAAACCTAACAATAATAAAAAATGAAAACCAAGTCGCAAACAAAAGACCAAAGCAAGAGAAACCATGAAAACAAGATAATAAAAGCTAAGGAGGCCAAGAATGAACTCACAAGCGCCCTTGACCATAAAAAGCATTGAGCAACTAGATCTACCATAATAGCACAAAAAACAAACTGAGGAAATCGATCTACCCACCCATGAGGATGAAGATTACGCTCCTTCCAAATATGATAAATAGACGCACACTAAACAAGCCTCCAACCTCGACTTCGGGGCAGTTGTCCTTATTCACATGACAAATCCACTATAACTCAAAGACCTGAGATAATATGTGGACAAAATCTCCCCAAGTAAGCATACCATTCCAAATAGTACAACTGAAAGAGCATTCAAAAAATAAATGGTCAGGAGACTCCTATGAAGATAAACAAAGAAAGCAATCAATCAGAATAACTCTATCCCATCCCACATGTGAAGACGACTCCTAGTGAACAACTAATCTCACACTGCCAACCAAGAAATAAATGAATGCTTAGGAATATTCCTCCAACCAGAGGAGCTTCTTCCAATGCACTTTTGGTTTATGCGATCTAATCACCTCCCAAACACTAACTATAGAAAATTTGCCCGAACGATCTGGGCAACAATAGGATTATCCTTTTGAGTCATACAAGATTGAATATCATGAACCAAATGTAAAAGCTCATGTAGAACACACGGGCAAACCTAAGAACTATCAAGGAGTAAAAAATCAAACAACATGAGCAAAAAAAAGTACTACCCGTCGTAGAAACTACCCTCTCACGATAATTGGCCATAAGAGAACCCCTGACAGCTAAGGATCCAACAAAAATTGATATCTTTAATCATTGCCTATATATAGAGAATATCGGTCTAATAGCTTATACGACTCTCAAAGACTAAGAATCAACCTCCACTACCAAGATCTATTAGCAGGAGGCTGGACAGATATTCAAATAAAATTAGGGCATTATGAGGTTGAGTTGAAGTTCTATCTTCTATTTGGTTATTAAATGTTTTGGAAATTGGATTGAAACCCATGGAAAACCAATTTACAATTCAACTCAATCCATATTGTGTATGGATTTAGTTCCTCAAATCTTTTTTGAGTCATCGAATTTTTTAATTAATACTGTGATAAAGTTTTATATATATATAAAAAAAATATGTGGGGTGGAGATTCAAACTTTTAAGGCTTGTTTCGGGCACATGTTATAATAACATGTGCTATTATAACCCTTGGAATATTCTACACTCCAAACACAGATTATTATAACCTTAGATTATACTACTTTGCATTTTAATAATATTATATGATTCCACATATTATAGTAATTCATAGACTATTATAATCCTATGTTATTATAAATCACTTAGTGTCTCAAACAACCCCTTAATTTTTTTTTTGTTGAGAATATAATACTTAATTAGTTAATCTAGGTTGACTTGGAGCTAAAGTTTTTAATTTCTTTAGGGTGTTGTTTGTTTCATGGTAATTCAAGATTCTCATGGGATGGATGATAACTCTTTATTAAAGAGTTATTCTCCTCTAATTTATGCTCTAAACTTTGCTAGTTGTTTGTTTAATATCCTAGTTTTCAACTTATTCACTTCCTAATTATTGTAACTTAACAAAGTCTTGAAGATAAAGTAGTTCATGAGTAAAATGTTGATATTTGAGACTTAGTTGGTTGTTTTTGTTTGATTAGGAAGGTTGGAGATGAAGATTAGAATAAAAAAAAGAGCAGAAAAGCATTATTATGTGTTACCCTGCTCCAGCATGAGTTTTGCTCCAACAATATTTTCGGCATTATAGCAGTTTTCACGGGGCAATTAGATTTAAATCATTTGGGCTTTTTACAATTGGGCCCATTTGGACTATGGAGAGTATGGGCACGAATAGGTCTTCACTAAACCCTATTTTCATCACTTGGGGGAGGTATTTAAGCTTCATTAGGGTTGTTTGTCAAGGTAGGGACTTAGAGGAGGAGAGAATTAGAGACTTGGATAGCAAGTAGCTGCTGTCTTCTTCAAGAAGGAGAAGGAGAAGCTGAAGAATTGAGCCAATCTAGCACAAAAGTGTCGCAAAAGCAAGGAGGGATCGTTGTTCTAGCTTCCACTACAAAAAAATTGACCTATTTCGACAATTTTTTATCGAAGGTTCTAAAAAATCTTTGAGAAATATATACATTTATCGAAGGTATTTAAAAAACCTTTGAAAAATATCTACTTTTTATCGAAGGTTATTAAAAACCTTTGAAAAAGATATGTATTTATCGAAGGATTTTAAAACACCTTTGAAAAATATATGATCATTTAACAAAGGTTTTTAAAAACCTTTGAAAAAGATATTATATTTATCAAAGGGCATTACGAACCTTTGAAAATAATATGATCTTTTATCGAAGGTATTTAAAAAACCTTTGAAAAATATCTACTTTTTATCGAAGGTTATTAAAATCCTTTGAAAAAGATGTGTATTTATCAAAGGATTTTAAAACACCTTTAAAAAAAATATGATATTTTATCGAAGGTATTTAAAAACCCTTTGAAAAATATCTACTTTTTATCGAGGGTTATTAAAAACCTTTGAAAAAGATGTGTATTTATCAAAGGATTTTAAAACACCTTTGAAAAATATATGATCATTTAACAAAGGTTTTTAAAACCTTTGAAAAATATCAACTATGTATCGAAGGTTATTAAAAACCTTTGAAAAAGATATTTATTTATCAAAAGTAACTAAGAACCTTTGAAAATAATATGTTCATTTATCGAAGGTATTTAAAAAACCTTTGAAAAATAACTCTTTATATAAGTCATTAAAATTTTTTTAAAAAGATATTATATATTATATTTAACTTTTTATCGAAGGTTCTTAAACTCCTTGAAAAATATATTATATTTAATATTTTATTGAAGGTTATTGAAAACCCTCGAAAAGGTATTATATTAAATATTTTAATATTTAAATATTTAAAAACAAAAATCTAATCACGAATCTTCAAGGACATAATTGAATATATTTAATTTTGATATCGTGATGATGGTGTAATTTAAAAGAATTGATTCGTGTTCGAGTTATTTAATCACTTTTATATATGTGAAGTAGAATTAAATAAGCTATTCTTGTTCAACTTTTTATATTTAATTTTTTTATAATTAAAAAAAAAAAGCTCGATCTCGATTGATAATTAAAAAAAAAAAAAAAAGAGGGGTTGATTTAGGGTTGAAGATTTAGCCGCTTCATCTCCTTCCTTCTCTTCTTCTCCATAGTCACGATACCACACATTGCCCAACCTCTAAACCGCCTTGCACCATTCTTGGAGACAAGCTCGATCGCGGATCTTCGCCTCTCACGCCAGATCTGTTTCTACCAATTGTCGATTAGATTTCGCCCAGTCGCACGCCGAAGAATCGTTCTCTGACAGTTCTCCTTCGATCCGTGTCATTCTCCTGCAACTTAAGCTCATACTTGCACCTCCACTGCAACCACCACCGGACGACGACCTGCTCAACGCCGCAACCTGCACAGTTCGTTGGATCTGACGCCTTCATTGGTGTTGTTGTCGCGTCGTCGTTCTCCCCTGTTATCGCGCATACTAGAAGAGAAGGAAAATTGGTATTACATATTCTATACTTCTATTCTTAATTAAAATTGGTATTACATATTCGAATCTTCAAGGAAAATTGGTTCTCCCCTGTTATTCTTTACTTCTATACTCTGTCATGAATTCTTCGGTTTTTATTTACTACTTGTTTGTTTGTTTTTCCCCTCATTAATTCGAATTCCTATTAACATATTTTGATTTGAGTTATTGAAATGTTTTGTTTTGCAGTTTGGAGAATTGGTATTACAGAATACTGATAGTGATGACTGTTATACTGATAGTGAATACTGATATATTGATAGTGATTTTGATTTGAGTTATTGGTATTACAGAATACTGATATATGAAGATGCTGCAAAAAGAAATGCCTTTAAATCCTAGATTTTAGTTAACAACGTAGAGTGTAGCTCCAGGATCCACCATGAACTAAAATAATCCATACGTGAACTTTGTTATTGGAATTTTTTTGAAAATACAAAACTAACCGAACTAAAAGTCAAATATAAAAGGCCTCTCAAGGTGTCCGTTGCATTGCAAATTAGATAAAATGCATTCTATATTGGGGAATGATCTTAGTAAAAGCCGAGTACAAGAAAGGCAAAAGCAGAATGTTTTTATACTAAAATAGTTTTTTAACCCTTCAGGTTTGCATTCCAATATATTTAGATGCTAAACTATCTTTTTATTTTTGTTCAATAGTAAAGAGGCAAAAGCAGAATTTCTACTGTATATGTATGTATGTATATATATGTGTGTATGTATGTATTATAAATATATGTATGAGTAGTGGCATTACAATGTAAGGTATATGTATTTGTGTGTGCATTACAATATAGAGACCAAACAGATTGACTTCTCTTATTTGCATCGAATTGCAGTTGGGGTTGCATTCACAAATGCCTATATTTGGAACTCTGTAAGAGCTATTCTTAATATTCTTCAATATTTTGTTAGTTTCTAACTCTCTTTACTTGTTCTTTTAACCGTAGGTTTCTTTGTTACATAGCTAGAAGCGAATTAATCATCTATAAAAATATTCCTGTATGAAGTGAACATATTTTGATATGGTATCAGAAGTCTTTAAAAGCTGATTGCTACTTTATTTTATTGTTCTTCAAGTTTGGCAATTTTGGTGGGAGGTTTGGTTTGGCTAGCTTATCATTATGAAATTGAATTATGAAAATTACAGAGAAGAAATGACAAAATTCTTTGGTTGTTATGCATCTTGTTTGCGAATGTTACCACAACTATCTTTACATTGGTTCAAAATCATGAATTCAATTTTAGTAACTTCCCTAGGGGATTTGGACCTGAAAACTAGGGTCATTACACCTTATTTGTAGGCGAGGGAGTGATAGCTAAGATATGTAAGAGCATAGTAATTTCCAATGTGAGGTTGAAGAATGATGATAAAGAACTATTTGAAATGAATTATTATTTGTTGTATAGTAGATAATAAGAGAACTCGAGATCGATAATCAGGCAGATCGATAATTAGAACGAAACCTCTTTTATTACTGTTGTAACCAATTTAGACTTCTCTTTAAGTCTAAATTGGTGCTTCTTTGCGAGACTAGTCTCAATATGGTGGGAATTAATCAATGAAATATTGATTTCTTACAGAAAAAAAATGATCCCAAACTCACGTTTAGTCAATGCCTTTTCCAATTCTAAAAGTGTTTCACTTCTGTATTGTTCTCAAAAGTCATCTGGAATAGAGACCATGGTTTTGCATTGATCTGTTTGAATGATTTCCAAATTTTAATGTTTACAGGAGGATCCAACCACTAGGAGGTGGTCTGCAAATGATTCTTTACACAATGTAAGAATGAGTAGAGTTCCAAAGACTTGAGCAAAGCGTTGGATTTGATCATATGATGGTCAACTAAAACCGAATTGTATGTTTCAATTTTTACATGATTTGTTATATAGTCTCACAGCTTTACAAAAGAATGCTAAAACTTGTTTATTTCTCTGCTGCATTTATTTGTAAGCATTAATTATTGTTGTAATTAGGATGTTGTGTCTGAAAAAGAAAATGCATTTAACTTGAACAATGCCTTTTCGAGTAAAGGAATTATACATGTTCATATCTGCCGATAGAAGTGCTTTTTGTTGCTTGCTCTGTTTACCTTAAATAATCATATTCAAAATTTAAAAACATGTAACATATGAGATTTATGGTTTCTCTTAAAAAAATAATTAATAAATAAAAATCATGTGCATCCATAAATAGGAAAATCGATTTTCCCTATAAATGTGATTTAGTAAAATGTTCATAAAATATTTATCATGTATTGACTTGTGTAAATATAGTAAAGAAATTTCTAATCCTTGATTGTTAAATAACATTAGTCATTTTTTTTCTATCATTTTTTTCCAAATTAAAGTTTTTGTTGAACTTTTTGTTTTTGTTATGACATTTATTCTCATCTAATTACGTTGTTTATAAGTTCATCTTTTTTTACATTGGAAGCGAGAAAAGGTGGGAATTAAAATTTTGCCCAACTTTATCTCTGTTGATCCCGAGAGGGATACGGTAGAACAAGTGCGGGAATACGTCAAAGGTATATGAGAGTCAGTTTTCCATCTATCTACCATACTTGTTAGACATACCAAATTAGTATAATTTTTGCCCTAATGTATTTTAGTTGCTAAGCTTAACGTGAATTGCTCACCTAGATGAATTTTGAGATAATTACTTTGCAATTGTTGTCTATAAGCTTAATTTCACTACAATTTTCTTGACTCCTTGTTTAAGTAGAGTCATGAGCACTTTTGTCTATAAGCTTAATCATTCTTTTTTACACATCAATTTCTAGGTAATCTCTTGCTTTTTACAAAGAAGTATACTGCCCATTTGCTACACGCTTGTAACATGGATAAGAGTTGGATGCAAATTGGAAATCGAGCATTGAAAGAATATAGATATGGAGTTAGAAGTTTTCTAGATTTTGCATTTATGCATGCAACATCAGGTCAAATTTCTTGTCCATGTAAGAGATGTAATAATGCAGTACTTAAAACTCGAGATGACATTGAAGTAGATTTGTTAATGTTTGAGATAGTTCCAAGTTACACTCAATGGACAATGCATGGTGAAGAAAGTTTGTCATATGAAGTAGGAGAAAGTGATAATGGTTATGATGATGAAGACATTTTTGAAATATTAGAGGATCATTTTGGTGTTTTTAACACCAGCAACTGGACTAGTAAAGGAGAATCAAATAAACAGGGTTATGATGAAGAACCTAATGAGGATGCTTCTAAGTTTTATAGATTGTTGAATGATGCAGAAAAAGAGCTTTATCCTGGGTGTAAGAGATATTCTAAATTATCTTTCATTATGAAGTTGTTTCATCTAAAGTGTCTTGGCAATTGGAGTAATAAATCGTTTACTTTACTACTTGAGTTATTAAAAGATGTATTTCCAGAAGGCATTGATCTACCTACTAATTACTATGAGACAAGGAAGATCCTTCAAGATTTAGGGCTTAATTACTCAAAGATAGATGCATGCTCGAATAACTGCTTACTATATTGGAAGGAAAATGCTAATGCAGACAAATGTACAGTTTGTGGAGAATCTAGATGGAAGCCAGAGGAAACAAATAAAAAGAAGAAGGTTCCACAAAATATTTTACGATATTTTCCTCTAACTCCAAGATTAAAAAGATTATATATGTCAAGAAAGACTGCATCAAGTATGACATGGCATTTTAATGGACGAGTAGATGATGGGGTTCTTAAGCATCCTGCTGACTCTATGGCTTGGAAAACACTTGATGAATCATATAGTTCATTTGCTTCAGAGCCTCGAAACGTTCGACTTGGATTAGCCAGTGATGGGTTTAATCCATTTGGAAATATGAGTCTCTCTTATAGCCTATGGCCAGTCATTCTTATTCCATATAATTTGCCACCATGGATGTGTATGAAAGAGCCTTATTTCATGTTGTCATTACTCATTCCTGGACCTAAAGGTCCCGTAATAATGATATTGACATCTTTTACAACCATTGGTTGATGAGTTGAAGTTGTTATGGGAGGTAGGAGTTGAAACTTATGATGCGTCACTAAAACAAAATTTTAACATGCGTGCTGCATTATTGTGGACAATTAATGATTTTCCAGCATATGGAAATTTATCTGGTTGGAATACAAGAGGTACCTTAGCTTGTCCTTCATGTAATTTTGATACTCGCTCACTTTTTTTGAAAAATAGTGGAAAAATGTGCTACATGGGTCATCGCTGTTTTTACCTATAGAACATGAATGGAGACTACAACAAGAGTTGTTTGATGGACTTATTGAACAAGAATTGCCTCCTAAGGAATTATGCGGAAGTGATATTCTTGAACAAGTGAATCAACTTGGGGAACATGTTTTTGGAAAAAGTGTGAAAAAGAGAAAGCGGTCTAAACATTGGCTAAAGAAGAGTGTATTCTTTGAGCTACCTTATTGGAGCACTTTATTATTGCGACATAATTTAGATGTCATGCATATTGAAAGAAATGTTTGTGAAAATTTGATTGGTACGCTGTTGGATATTAAGGGAAGGACTAAAGATAATTTGAAGTCTCGTCTTGATCTTCAAGAAATGGGAATAAGAAAGGAATTGCATCCAAAGACAAGAAGAAAACAAAGTGTACTTACCAAACTTCACGTTGTACATTATCATTGGATGAGAAAAATGCATTTTGTGAGTACTTGAAGACATTAAAAGTTCCAGATGGATTTTCTTCAATGGTTGGGAAGTGTGTCAATCTAAAAGAAAGAAAAATATATGGTCTTAAAAGTCATGACTATCATATTATTATGGAATATTTGCTTCCATATGCATTGCAAGGGTTGATGGAAAAGGAAGTTCGAGATGTATTGATTAACCTGAGCAACTTTTTTAAGATTTTGTGCTCAAAAGTGGTTAAAATAGATGATCTAAATATGATTGAAGATGAAATTATAAGAATTCTTTGTAAAATGGAAATTGTGTTTCCTCCATCATTTTTGATATAATGGTGCATTTATTAATTCATTTACCAAATGAGGTTAGAATTAGTGGACCAGTTCAATATAGGTGGATGTACCCATTTGAAAGGTACTTAAGTAAGCTAAAAGCTTATGTACGCAATCGAGCTCATCCGGAAGGTTCTATAGCTGAAGGTTACATCGGTAATGAATGTGTAATGTTTTGCACTAGATATTTTCATACCATTGAGACTAAGTTCAATCAAAAGAGAAGAAATGAAGATGATGATCATAGTTCTTATGAAGGAATATCTATCTTTAAACCAGTTGGTCGTCCTATGCGACCAGGTAAACAATCAAAAAGGCTAACAATAGAAGAGTGGAGACAAGCCCATACTTACATTTTAAAGAACTGTGATAATGTCTTACCATATATTAGGTATGTAGAATTTACATTAGTTTTAATTTTTTAATATTTTAAAGTAGAATCTAAGTTTCTTGAAAAATTTGTTTAGGGAGCACATACAAGGATTACAACATGTTGGCGCTTGAAAAATGCACAAAGAAAGCATGATAAAGAGTTCGTAGAATGGTTTGAAAGTCATGTAAGTAAGAGAGAAGACATGATAATTGTGATATTTATTTATCAATATATAGTTTCTACTCATTATTAAATATGATAATATTGTCTTTGTAGGTTACTAAATTGTATAATGATGGAAGCAATGAAGTTGAAAAACAAATATTAGATTTATCTCGAGGTCCATCACAAGAAGTAGTATGCTACAAAGGATATATTGTTAATGGATTTAGATTTCGTATCAAGGATGATGATGATTTAAGAAAAACACAAAATAGTGGGGTAGTAGTGAGAGGAACTGACGATCGAGAATACTTTGGCATCGTGCATGATATTATTGAATTGCAATATATGGGCAAAAATAAAGTTGTTCTGTTTAAATGTAAATGGTGGAATATCAACAATCACAGTAGAGGCATTAGAATTGATGATCATGGATTGACTAGTGTGAATACAACCTACACATTGGCTACAAATGAGCCATTTGTATTAGCTTGTCAATCTGAACAAGTTTTCTACCTTGAAGACAGAAGAAATCCGATATGGTATTTTGTGTTGAAAATTGATCCAAGAGATTATTACAAAATTCCTATAAACATAGATGAAGATGGTCAAGAAGAAGATGGCGATGGAGGAATTTAATATTGTTGGGGCATTTTGAATCAACTCCTTTCTTTTTCCCTTGTTTAAATTCTGTCTCTTTATCTCTCCACTTTCAGTTGCTATAATTTCTATAATGTTTAATTTTTTTTGGTACGATTGTTGAATTTAACACTTTTTTGGCCAATATCTTGGGTTTTTTTTGCTGCTTTTGCTCAGTTTTAAGTTTATGCTTTGTTTTTGTTTAAATGATAATGATATTCGACTAGTTAAACCATTATCTAAATTGGCTCTTTTTCCTTTGCTTCTTTGTCTCTACTACTTGATTATTTAATGCACTCATGTTTTAGCATTTATTTATTTCTCTTGCTGAAATTTTTTCCTTGTTACTTGTTTATTTTCTTTTCTTAATTAATGTTATTGCTTGTTCTAATTGAATGTATAATTTCTTCTCATTAAGTGCAATACAACTTGATTGAAAAAGAATGAAAAGCTCCTCATCACATAAAGCAAAGATCAAATTCAATAATGGAAATAGTGTGGATAGTCATGAGAATAGCACGACTACATCTACTTGCAATCAAATAGTTGATGATCAAAGAATCTTCAAAGAAAATCAAAAACAAAAGTTGGTATAGAAGCTTCATCATCGTTTACAGGAGAAATTGGATCAACACAAGTTGGTCATAAAAAGTTTGTTAGTGCAGGTATTATTCTGTTTGAATATATTATTTTTCTTTAATTTGGCTACTAACTTATTTTCTTTTTTTCCTTTGTACTTTAGAATCTTCTTTTGTAGGTCAAAGAAAAGTACGTGGTCCCACACGTAATCTCAAACTGGTTAAATTACCTCGTGGGATTAGATTTGAAGTATCATGGAGGAACAAAAGACCAGTTGGAGATAATGCTGATATTTTCAAAGCCCAATGCACTATCTTAGCTCGACAAGTCAATTTTACTCCTTTACAAGTGAAAAGTTGGAGAGCTATTGATACAACAACAAAAAGAAAGCTATTTGAGCTTACATTGGTATGTATTATAAACATGTAGTAGTTATTTTATTTATTTCTTGCATTATTAAATTACAATTATCATTCTCTTTGTAGGAGCGGTTTAAAGTTGAAGGTCGTGAGACTTCAGTGTTGCTTCAAATTCATCGTTCTTATAATAATTGGAGAGATAGCTTAAAGAAAAATGGTTGTACAAATATGAAACAATTGCGAAAGCTTTGGCCAATATTCCAAAAGAAATTACAAGAGATGATGCGAGAATATCTTGCAAAGTTGTGGAAGTCAATCAATATCGTGTTATATTCTAAATTTTAGTTTCTTGTAAATAAAAAAAGTTTGATTATTGCTTTAATTTGTAGTGATGCTCATTCTTCTATATTTCTTAAATGTAGGAGATGTGTGAAAGGAACCAAAAGAACCGTTCTAAATTGAATGTATATCACACATGTGGTTCACAAAGTATACAACAAAGAGTTGAAAAAGAGGTAAATCAACAATTACAGGAACTTCTTTTAATTTAGTAAAATGATCTAATATATTTTTAACTTAAATATAGGTTCGGGAAACTAATAAAGAACCTAGTCGAATCAGAATTTGGGAGCTAACGCATTTGAGAAATAATGGAATTGCTGTGAATGAAACTACTCAAGAAAAAATGGTACGTAGTGATACTTTTATCTTTAATATGAGACATAATGGAATGGTTGTGTCTGTGAAGTGTTGTGATAAAATTGGTTGCAGTGGAAATAGTACCACATTATCTGCTCTTTTTCATGTCATTGCCTTAATCCTTAATGATGATATTGTGGCATGAGAAGCTGCCTATAAGAATGGTTTAGTCAGTTTCCTCAAATCTACTTTTGCAATGGGATTTTGGATTGTTTGATGGTTTACATTGTCCTTTTTTTTCCTTTTGTTTTGTGTTTCCTTGCAATTACCTATATCTTTTGCTTCTCTATAATTACAAATGGGGTTAAAATTAAGAGTTATGTGTTACGTTCATTCTTTTTTTTCCTTTGAAGTTGTTAGTTGCATATATGTGTTAGTTAAAGTTGTGATCACGTTGAATTCTGCCTTATTTGAGTATTTTCTGATCTTTTGGAAGGCCAACCATTTATTGAATGTAATTTGGAAGAGGTTGGGTTTTGTAAATCTTTTGGAGTGCTTTTATGTTTAAAACAGGTCAGGAAAAATGTGGGTTTTGTCTAGCAATGTCGTTATGCTGTCAAAATTCTGACTCTGATGGTGTTGTTTAGTAACTTCCCTGAGGATTTGGACCTAAAAACTAGGGTCATTACACCTTATTTGCAGGTGAGGAGTGATAGCTAAGATATGTAAGAGCATAGTAATTTTCAATGTGAGGTTGAAGAATGATGATAAAGAACTATTTGAAATGAATTATGTTGAAATTCATTAAGAGGACATGGAAGATAGGGATCTAGATACTAGGAGGAGGATAGCTTGTGAACTTCTTTACGCTTTTATTCCATGAAATTTCTTTACAGTTTTTTATTGATTCATGGTTTACATTGGCGCTTGTTTTCCTTTTGCTTTGTGTTTCCTATGCAGTTATCTATCTTTTGCTTCTTTGTACAAATGAGGTTAATTTTGATTTTTAATTTGTAGTCAAGTCTCAAAATCATATGCTTCTCAAGTGGTTGATGGTACACTTGACATGAACGAGGGACAGATTTTTGTGCAAGTTTTTGGACCAGAGAAGCATGGACGTGTTCGTGGCTATGGGGTAGGTGTTACTCCTTCTGAGTTGTTTGGATCATCTTCCAATGTACGTGATCTTGAACGTCGTCTTAATGAGTCAGAACGACGTCTTCAAGAATCTGAACGACAAAGAAAAGTTGAGGTACAAACCCTCAAAGATCAAATTGTTGAATTAGAAAATCGTTTTGAAGATAGATTCCAAACAATGATGGCGAGATGCGTAAACAATTTGTTATTAATTGATTATGTAGTAGTTAAATGTTTGAGAACTTTTGTAGTTATTTTGTTCTAAGTTGTAGTTATTTTGTCTATATAAACAATTTATGAGATCATGTCAAAAGTATTTTGTCTATATCTTTGTACTTGCAATTCAGGGAATTACATGTAAGTAGCTATTATATTCATGTGCTAAAACATTTTCCAAGAGATTTTTCAAGGATTTATGAATCTCGATAAAAAGTATTTCAAAGGCTTTAAAGTCTTTGAAAATAGTATTATAAACCTTTAAAAATAATAAAACCTTGAAAAGATAATTGAAAATAAATAATTATCGATAAACAATTTGACAAATTTTCAAGATATATGACCTTTGAAAAATAATCATTTTTGAAGGTTGATATACCTTTGATAAAAGCTTTTTCGACAGAATCTATTTCGACACTTTTTGAAGGTTCTGTTAACCTTCGAAAAAAGATTTATCGAAGGTTTGTTTAGTACTTTTTCGAAGGTTGTGACCTTCGAAAAAAGTCAATTTTCTTGTAGTGTTCCTACCATAAACTTTTCTTCTCATCTCTTGAATTTGCATCTTTTTTTCTTTCTTCTAAGTACCTCATTGCTTTGTAATATATTCTATTTTAGATTTTCTGCATCTTTTCTTTATTGTCATGAGCTAATTCTTTCTAAGGCAAGAATTAGAGGAAGTTTTGTAATTTGGGATTGAGCTTAAGCTTTTGTATGCTTAAATTGTGGCTGGATTTTAGTTGAATTTATTATTGATGTGGAACTAAGGTTGGCCATCTTCATTCCATACCGTTTTCTTTGCTTTTGGGAAAAAGGGAGAAAACCGATTGGTAGAATCCACTTTAGGTTTGATTACAAGTGAATACTTGCAGTGAAAATGGGTAGGTTAGGGATAACCATCCAACTAAAGTACAAGAGCAATGAGCTTAACAAGGTAATTGAATGGGAATTTAATTGCTGAAAAATTCTAGGAAAAATCCCGTGTTAATTTGCTGTAGCATAATTTTGAGTCTGCCATTACTTCTGTAATATATCTCAGATTGCATAAAAAACCTCTAATTTAAGCCTATCGCGTTTGCTGTAGCATTTTCAATGCTTTAATTTTAATCTTTATTTCAGCATTCTGCTAGTGAAGTTCAGTTTTCCTTTATTCTTGTCATCCTTAATTTGTTCTTTTGTTAGTTACAACTCCAATTCACTATAATTAATTTAAGCTAGATAAAATTCGTGGTTTAGTCCCTGAGGATTCGATACTCGGTACTCAAAATACCGTTTTATATTACTTCGATCGCGTGCACTTGCGCGTCGTGACAATGGAACATCTAGATTACTCTGTTCTTTTTGTAGTAATGTAAAATGGCCAAACATCCTAAGATATCATAAGACATTCGAGAATAATTTGATGCATACATGAGTTTCTAAGATTTTTATGTTGAGAGAATCATTCATTAACGTTTTTGCCCTTTATTTTTCTTTTACAATATTTTCTTCCATTCAATTTTCTTAATTTATCGATTTTTTTTTTCATTTTATAATTAAAATCAATTTGTGAATTCGTTCATTGATAAACAACTCTATGAAATTAACTATATTTATATGTTTCACTTACCTATAAAATAAATTCCATTTAAATTATATAATATATAGCTCTCAATTGAAAGTTAAAAGTGATTTTCTTTTTTTATTTTACTTTTACAACGATGGTCATCCAATATTTTTTTAAAAAAAATGTATACAACAAACTGATATAATTTCTTTCAAAAAAATTTCTATGTTGATAATGTATAAATATAATTTACTAAAAAAAACACTATTAATTATATAATTATCTTCTCAGAATCACTTCAAGTATTTCAAGTTAAAATCGAAATTAATATTCATTCTAAATCTTTTATAAAAATCTTAAATCAATATAACTTTAACTCATTCTACAAATAACATATAAAGTTAATATAAATTGAATGGATAAAATAAAACATTTAATAATTTAAGATACAAAAAATGTTATGTACATTCCAATTATATATTAAATTAATATATAAATTATCTAAAAATAGGCATGAGTGTTTCTAAAACAATAAATCATTTTACAACATTTCTATACATACATCCTTATAAATTTTTATGTAAAACAAACAGGATAATCTAAAGATGTATGACATCTAAAATTTTAAGTATCGGAGGATACTGAACATCATGATTCCCTGTTAGGATAGAAGCCCACTAAAATAAAGCCCAAGAGAGAAAGGTACTTTTACTATTGTATCCTTGATTAGTTAAATAAGTTAAATCTTGTTATAACTGTTAGGAGTTTTTTCATCTCTATTTTGTATATTAATACCAGAGATCATCTTGATTAATAATATAGAAAATAGAGATTTTTCTCCTGGCATCTATGATTGTGTAAGATCATCACATGGAATCAGAACCACCTGTCTAATCGACTTTTTTTTTACCCTCGTCCACCTTTTTCTTACCTTTCTTTCTCTCCCTTACCAGTTCTCTCTTTTCTCAAATTCTAACGCTTTCGTCTTTGTCTTTCTCTCGTGCCGACTACAGTCTCTCCCGCATGGACAGTTCTGAAACCATCTCCGACGGGGTGGTACTTTCTCCTCTTGCATCAACGTTTGTCAATCTGGGTAGAAAGGTATCCACGATGAAGTTGGGTAACAACAATTTTTTGTTATGGAAATTTCAAGTGGAGTTTGCCCCAGAAGGCCATGGGTTATTCGACTCACATGTTCAAGAAGATGCATGTCCTCCGCCGCGATTTCTTCAAGTCTTAGAAAATGAAACACTCGTCACCAAGCCGAATCCTCAGTTCGAGCAATGGAAGAAATAGGACAAGTTGATCTGTTCTTGGCTTCTTGGATCAATGCAAGAGGAAATTCTCGAACAAATGTTCCACTGTACCTGTGCCAAGGATATTTGGTCCTGCCTTCTCCAGATCTTCAATTCACACAATCTTGCTCAAGTTATGAAGATCAAATCAATGCTACAAAACCTAAAGAAATGAGGTATGTCTCTTAATGAGTACTTTGCGAAAATAAAAAAGTGCGTTGATGCCCTTGCCGCAGTGGGAAAACCAGTTGCTTCTGAAGATCACATCCTCTACATTCTGTCAGGTTTTGGCCCTGAATATGAGTCTATGGTATCGGTAATCTCTGCGAAAATCTGTTCTGAAAGTCTTCAAGACGTCATGGCTTTACTTCTCACACATGAGACCAAGGTTGAAGCGAAGGTAGTCAATTCCGATGGCACACTACCTTCGACAAATGTTATTACTCAGACTAATGTCAAGGAAGGGGACAACCAACGCTATTCTAACAATGCTTATGGAAATAACAGAGGACGAGGACATAACAATCCTTCCAACAATACTCACGGTGGCCGGTCTCAGTGGAATGATCGAGGGAAGCCTCAATGCCAACTCTGCAACAAGTTTGGTCATACAGCAAATCGTTGTTACTCCAGATATGATCCACCACAGCCACATTGGAGACCACCGATGGTTAATACGGTCACAAGTCCATCTTCAGGGATGTATAATCCGCAAGGATTCTTCCCCTATAGTCCATCGTTCCCATCCGTGGCAGCTATGACAAATACGCCAAGCTACAATCACGACTGCAATTGGGACCCTGACTCCGGGGCAACAAATCATGTGACCAATAATCTGGGTAATCTCACGACCAGTTTTGAGTATAATGGCAATGGGCAAGTTCACGTTGGCAACGACACATGTCTGCCTATCTCCCACATTGGTTCTGGTTTGCTTCCATCTCCCTCTAATAAGTGTTAGCCAATTTGCTCAGGATAACTCTTTCTGCTTTGAATTTTATCCTACCTTTTGTCTTGTGAAGGATCTAGCAACTGGCCAGGTACTACTCCAAGGGACTCTCCATGAAGGCCTCTATCGGTTTTCAATCCCTGCTTCAGTTTCTTTGTTATCATCTCACACTAGTAATTCCTTTTCTCCTTCTATACCTTGTCTGCCTAAATCTATTTGTTGTGCTGCTACTTCATCTGATCATACATTTGATTTGTTACATCAAAGATTAGGTTATCCTGCTATTGCTACTCTTCAGCATATTGTAAAAACATACATTTCTCATATTTTGAATAAAAATGAATCGATTTCCTTTTGTCAAGCATGTGTTGTTTCTAAAATACATACTCTACCATTCCGTTAGTCCACTACTGAATATTCTAAACCTTTACAACTAGTTGTTATTGATTTGTGGGGGCCCTCTCATATTCAGTCCAACAATGGCTTTCGGTATTACATGAGCTTTGGTGATGTTTTTTCTCGATATACATGGATCTACTTTCTTCAATCTAAATCTGAAGCCACACAAACTGTTATACATTTCAAAACTCTTGTCGAAAACTTACTTCATACACCTTTAATTTGTGTCCAAACTGATGGTGGAACTGAATTTAAACCTTTAACTTCTTTCTTCCAAACACATGGCATTGAATATAGGTTCACTTGCCCCTACACATCTAAATAAAATGCCATTGTGGAACATAAACACCGCCATATTGTTGAAACCGGCCTAACTCTCTTATCTCAAGCTCACATGCCACTGACATTTTGGGATGATTCTTTCTCCACAGCAACCTACCTCATAAACCGATTACCTACTCTTGTCCTAAATGGAGTCAGCCCCTTGGAGAAGCTCTTTGGTCGGGTGCCAGATTACTCCCAACTCCGTGTCTTTGGCTGTAAGTGTTTTCCATACCTCCGACCTTATAACTCTCATAAATTGTTACCACGATCTCACCCTTGCACATTTCTTGGCTATAGCTCTTGTCACAAAGGCTATAAATGTATTGATAACACTGGCAAAGTTTATATTTCTCGAAATGTTCTGTTTGATGAAAAGACTTTTCCCTTTGCCTCTCCTCTACCTAATTCTCAATCTTATTGTCCATCCCAAATACAATCTAATGTCCCTCTTGTGACTCTTAAACAGACCTCTACCCTTATGCCTTTTTGTTCTAACCAATCCATTCCTACTCCATCATCCAATCCTGTTTCGTTGCCATGTGAACAAGTGCCTCCTCAGCCTATGGCTCCAAATGAGAACTCTGCAACAGAGGACTCTTCCTCTCTACCTCATCAGTATACAAATACACACCCCATGGTGACTCGTAGAAAAAATGGTATTCATAAACCACGAGATCATAATGTTAGAGGAGATAAATATTTTTTTGTAGTTTAAAATTAATACTAGAATAATGATCATATTGTAAGATTTTTTAATCGAGCTAAGAATTCAGAGATTACACATTCATAATATGTAAATGCGACATTAATCATTTGAGAACTTTTTGATACTGCATTTTGGTTAGAAACCATTAACGATCCTATTTTAGTAAATTATGGGTCCTGTGCTTGTCAACAAGATGAACAAGTTTCTTAGTCACTTTTGGCACGTTTGAGGTAAAAGTTATAATAACTTGTGTTTTATTATAACCCGTGGAATACTCTACACTTCAAACACATACTATTATAACTTAAGACTATACTACTCTGTATTTTAAATAATATTATATGATTCTATAGATTATAATAACTCATAAACTATTATTACTCATGTTATTATAACCTACCAAGCGTTCCAAACAATTCCTTTACATTTTTTTAGTTCAACAACATATGTGGATGAAGATTTTGACTTCTAATCTTTTAGTCTATGATATAATGTTTTAATCAATTAAACTAAAAGATTATTAATATTCAGGTTCACTCGGAGTTAATTGCGTTAAACCATCAAATTAGTAATGAAATCTTTATTGATTAAGACCATGGTTCAAAATAATGACTCACCAAAATAATTTACATGACAAAATTTTTATAAATCGCTACCATAAGAACGAAGCATGAAAATGAAATTTGATATATGTAAAAAAAAAAACCCTCTTCTCCAACCTAATTATTGTTAGCTTTACAAGCTTCGATCATACTACGACCATATGTTTTGATGATAACAAACATTTAAATTACTAATAATCTCAATATTTTAAAGTGTCTGTAGTTCTCGAATAAACGATTCCAACGTATTTTGAATAAGTTAATGACTAAAACAAGATTGTGAAAAACTGTTATTTTGCAATGATGCAAACGAATTACATGACGACACGTGACCATTTTTAAGACGTTGGAAACTATTTTAAATTATTTTTTAATCCCTCTTTTGCCATTTTTATCCCAAATTACCTCCACTCTTGATCCATCTTAACCTAGATCAAATGACCCAAATTTTACCCTAAATTTAAACCTTGTTTAAACATCATTTTTCCTCTCATTTCAAAACAACTCTCATCTCAAAATTGCTGAAATTTTCTCTCCACCATTCTCCATGGATCATTCTTCAAAAACTTCATCATTTTCTATTCTTTTTGTGAGAGAATTTTATATGAGAGATTAGATTTTTTTTCTTTAGAGCTCAAAATTGTGTATCTACTATTGTGAGAGATTTTTCTTTGTGAGATTTTTATTTATCTCTTAAATTGAGTTTTGTATTAAGGTGTACGTACACCTTAAGATTTTGAGTGAGCAGTTTAATCTTGAACCCAAAAAAGGATTTGGAGTGGTTTAATCCTAAATCCGAAAAAGGATTTGTAGTGGTTTGATCCTGAACCTGTTCAAAGGGGTCATAGTGGTTTGATCTTGAACCCGTTTAAAAAGATCTGTATATGTTGGATCCTGAACCTGCAAAAGGATTAGTTAGGGGTAACTCTTGAACCTTTAAAAAGAGTGAGAAATCGGTTTGGTTTAACTCTTGAACCTTTAAAAAGAGTGAGAAATCGGTTTGGTTCTCATCCGTAAGAGGACCATCGCAGTAAAATATACCCTAGAAGGTGTTGGAGTAGGGATTTCCAAACCACTATAAAAATCTTCAGTATCATCTTCTTCCTCTATGCTCTTTTACTCTACTTTGTTCAATTATTTATTTGAGTAGATTCCATGCTTAGAAAATTTGTTCTATATTTCTAGAATTTTTTAGGGTGTTTATTTTGATTAGTTGATTGAATTAATCAAGTTTAAACAAAAAAATATTTATAATTTTTTAAACAACCCTATCCACCTCTCTAATGTTGCCATACGTTCCAATTATATGACGAATTTAGAGTTGAAACTAACAATAAATTAAAGTTCTCTGATTTTTAATGGGTTCTATAGAAATATATATTATATACTAAAAGATTTGTCTAAGTTTTAATAGTTACCTGTAAGTTGAAGGCAAGAATGAGCATTAAATTATATAAGATTAAAGCAAAGACACAAAAGCCATGTTGAACAAAAAGAAAAACATATAGTATAAAATAATATCTTGTTTGAAACAATCATTCAAACTAAACAGATAAAATGAAAAAGAAAAAAAAAAGAAATATTTGAATTGGGCATACCTTATCTTATCTCTTTATCCCTCTCTTTTGCAATAAGATGGGCATTTTCAATATGTAATTAAAGGAAAAGAATTTATAAAAAAACCCCAACTTGCTAGCTTTGATCATGATTAAGTGAAAACATATATATAATATAAAGTTTAGAGAAGATGGGGAGGGATATTTTAAAAAAAAGTTGAAAAGTGCTTATATGAATTTAGTTGAATTTAGTTGAGAATGATATGTGAAACCTAAATGACATTTGAGTTCAAAGATGATTTCATTTAAGTTGAGTGAAGTCCTATTTAAGTTAGAAATGAAAAAAAAAAATTATAAATTTATATGGGTAATAAGAATGAGTAAACTTGTGACTAGCTAGTTAGATAAAATAATCATCAATGTCAAAAGAAAAAAAAAACAATGAACTTCGAATATGTCTTGAAGTCAATATGATCTATGGTTGAGTTCTGTTAAGGATAAATGGATATATTTTAAATAATAGGAGTTGACTTAGATCATGAGAACAAAATTTTAAGAAATAATGAATGAATAAATATCTATATTTTTAATACAAAAATGAATAATTGTTTGAAGAGGAGTTTAAATGGTTATTATTATTATTTTTTTTAACAATATGTGGGAATGAAAATATGATCTATCAGACCTTTTGATTAAGGATACAATGTCGATGACTTTTATTTATTTGTTCAAGTTTTCTTTGAATAAGGAATATTTTTTAGTGAATTACTAATTCGTTTTAACTTTAGTTTCGAATTAATTAAGCATTTAAATGACACCCAACCATGAATGAAGAAGGGTAAAATAGGGTTTGATAGAAGTTGAATTTGGTTCTAAAAAAATTAATAAAATATGGAAGGGGAACATTATTATAATATAAAAAGCTTCATTTACAACATATAAAAATATTGCCAATTTCCATATAGATTGACTGAAAGAGTGCTTTGTTTCATTACCAGATATTGTTAAAACTAGTTAATAGAGAGAGAGAAAATATCCCTATACAATAGATAATGATTAAAAAAAAAATCAATCTAAACATAACTGAATTAAATAAGGCATATAAAAATATCCAAAATCTTTTTTAAAAAATTTAAAATCCTAATCATCTTTTTTTTAAAAAATAGACTTTTATATATTATAATTTAAATTATAATTCATATTCTTTTTTTTAGTACATCAACATTTGGGAGTAGGGGGATTCGAACGCATGATCTCTTAGTCATGAGTCATACTTAATGACAGTTGAGCTATGCTCTTGTTGGCATAATTCATATTCTCTATAAAAATTCTTGAAGGGAATAAAACTCCCGCAGCGGAAAAACGATCGAATCGTCGTGGTTTCGTTGTGAAAACATTTTCTCAAAATCATTTCTATCTTATAGAAATTAGGCTAAACATGCATAAATGGAAAGGAAAAACAACAAGATATAATACTTACTTGTTGAAGAACCTTTCTTCACGATTTCCTTCTCCTGTCACGAACTTTTCGTGTTCTCCGATCTCCACGATCACGAATTCTCTCGAACAAAGAACAATCCGGACATCTCCGAAAAGCCTTCTTGGTTGTTCTCCATAGGTAGAAGGATAGTGGTGGGACTCCTTTGGTAAAGGGAAAGGAGAGAAATTGAGAGAAGGTTGAGAGAATTTAAGAGTTCTTTTTGGTGAGAAATCCAAAAAATGAAAGTTCAAATTTCACTTCCTTCTTGCAAAGGAGTTTAAATAATGGTGATAGGTGGAGTTGAAATCTCCACCTATTTACCATTTTACTACAACCATAGGTTATGCAAATCATATTTGCATAACCACATATAATAAGATATCTCCACTACAAGAATTTTGGAATTTTCTGATGCCACAAATGGTCGGAAAAACCCCAAAATATGGTCGGCAAATGTATTTCCGACGGGCAAAAGCTCGTCGGCAAAATGGTCGGCGTATTCTCGTCGGGAAACCTTTTGTCGACCATTTTTTTTATGGTCGGCATTCCTTCAAAAGGCCGACCAAATCTTGTTGGTCGACATATCAAAGAAATGCAGACCAAATCTTATTTAATCGACATTGTAAAGAAATGCCGACCAAAAATGTTTGGTTGAAATTTCAAAGAACTGTCGACCATAAACATATTGGTCGGCATTTCGAAGAAATGCCAACCAATCTGTGTTACTCGGCCTATCAAAGAAATGTCGACCATATTTAAAGCTTGGTCGGCATTTCTAAGCTCTACCGACCACCTTATTTTGGTCGGTAGAGCTAAGAAATGCTGACTAATTTTTAATTATAGTCGACATTCCTTATGTATGCCGACTAACTTAGTTTTGGTCGGCATATCTTCGATATGTCGACCAATATTTTAATTATGGTCGGCATATCTGAAACAAAACTTAGCATCAATCCGGCAATTAAACACATAAAACACAATTACAAACAACACTTAATACACTTAACTAAACTTTTCAAACTTACTAAAACATAGGAGCATAGAAACTTACCAAACTTTTCAAACTTACTAAAACATAGGTATCATTCTCACTCACATAACACAAAAATCACAATTACAAACTTACCAAACTTTTCAAACTTACTAAAACATAGGAGCATAGAAACAAAACCGGCAACTAAAAACATAAAACTCAATTACAAACAACACTTAATACACTTGACTAAACTTTTCAAACTTACTAAAACATAGGAGCATAGAAACTTACCAAACTTTTCAAATTTTACTAAAGCATAGGTAGCATTCTCACTCACATAACACAAAAATCACTATTACAAACTTACCAAACTTTTCAAACTTACTAAAACATAGGAGCATAGAAACAAAACCGGCAACTAAAAACTAAACTAATATTTCAAACGTACTAAACTAACCTAACATAACATTTTCAAACGTACTAAACAAACATAACATTTCAAAAGTTGCAAACAAACAAACATCTTAAAAGTTCTAAACTAAACTAAACTAACATTTTCAAACGTACTAAACTAACCTAACATAACATAAACTTTTCAAACGTACTGACCTAACATAACATAACAAAAATACTAAACAAACATAACATTTTAAAAGTTCTAAACTAAACTAAGCTAACATAACAAAAATTCTAAACTAAACTAACATAATATTTTCTAAGCTAAACTAACATCTCAAATTTTCGGCAGCATAACAACGCTACCCGAAGATTAAAATTTTTCTTAACCTAAAATAAGCTTGTAAACACTTCAAAATAAATCAACTATACCCAACCTCCTCCAAACTACAAAAAAAAAAAAAAAAAAAAAAAAATCACTAGGTTGGGCTTCAACAGAGTCACAAACAACAGGAAAAGCAAAACAACTCAATTAAACTCAATAACTATCTTTACTGCAGGATAGTCATCGACAACATGTAGTAGAAAGAAAATTATCTATGTCGACGGTCATCCCTGTGACATGATAAACAGAAAGAACTAAATGATAATCTTACCAATCGTTTGTTTTTCACATGGTCCTTCAGTTCTGTAGGCACATCTTTCCACTTCGTTATACGTACTGGAAACGATTCACGAACTATCGTACCAATTGCATTACTAAATCTTGTGGCAAAATCGCACACAGGCTTCTCCAATTCATCTGTTATTTCTATTGGAATTCTCCCATGGATGCTAACATATCTATCAAGCTCTTTGTTCCTTGAGAATCCTCTTACTCTACGGGCAGAACTATCTGAAACACAAATAAGTGAACCAATAAATAAATGTAAAATTATTAACAAAAGTGTATAAGAAGGTTAACCTGAAGTCTCGCCAGTAGAAGACACTACTATGGTGGTAGGGTTAGCGCTAGCGCTGGGGGCGCTATTTTCAAAAAGATTTGTCGCCTCATCTTCTAACTCCGCAGAGCGCACCATTTTCTCTAGCACACATGAAACATATGAGTGATATAAAATAATTCAAACAAGAAAAAAAAAGTTTTAAAATAAGCTCAGAAAACCTCTCATGCAAAAATTTGGCGAAAGATAACGACGCTACCCGGACAAATCCAAAATTTTTCATAAATTGAAATAAGCCTGTAAACACTTCAAAATGGTCCAACTATGCCCAACCTCCTCCAAACTACAACAAATCACTAGGTTGGGCTCCAACAGAGTCACAAATAACAGAAAAAACAAAACTACAACATGCAATCCAAACCTCTTGGTTTAGTGATATCCAAGCGGGAAAAACACCTGCGATCCATACGTACAACTCATAGGTTTGTGTATTTTCAAAAGGGCAATATCAAAAGTTTAGGGATATACAAACTAATGCATCTCCAAGTTGATCGATATCCCACCAAACCCAAACAACCAAGCAAATACGAAATGAGATAGCACTTATGAGACATATTACTAACTTAAAAGATACAGATATAGAGATAAAGATGGAGATAAAAGGAAAAAAAGGCATAAGACCAACAATCCAGAGGAACTATTATATATTACAATGAGGCCAAAAATCACTCCATAAACTCCATTAATAGCTGAAGTTAGCTTGAAAGATGACGTTTTTGGTGATTGATTACATGAAAAACAGAATAAGAGAAATGATTGTTGGAGAAGTTTCCTCGTAATTATAAAACCCTTAAAACATTAGGATGTCCAATCAGAGAAATGATTGTGCTGAACTTATTGAAAGCAACTATCCAAACACTTGTCCAATTAAAAATATCAAAGAAGACTTAACTCATTCAATAAAATAAATACAGAGATGCATTTGCTAAATCGAAAAGAAAGGCTAATTGAATTCTAAAACAACTATGACCTTCCTATTACAACCATCGATATGGACCTTGGGAAGACAAGAAAATAAACTCTACCAATTACTTTAGAAAACTCTTCAAATCGATTCAAATTCTCCAATATTTTTATGAGTGAATTTTATGATCATCACAACTTAAATTTATTTCTTGAATTGAATTTGAATGATTCTCCATTGTTGGTGTAACAAAGCCCGACAGACCAAAACAAAGAGGAAAAAAATGAACAAAAGAATAAGAAAACTAAAAATAAAGGATGATTTGGCGAAAAAAAATAAATAAATACCTTAACGAGCTTAACGAGCTTCTTCTATTGACCGACGACAGGCAGGCGAACGACAAACGACGAACACATGGGCGGACGACGAACGACGAACATGCGGATTTAACGAACGACGGCAAAGAAGCGAATGAGATGGCGCGCGAATAGGCGCGCGCGATCGAATGGTAAACGCAGCGAAAGCGGCGGGCGGGCGGGACGGCGGCGGCGATTTACGGCGACAAGCAAGCGACGACGACAACAGAGGAAGGGTTTCGGCAGTGAGGGAGACGGAAATTAGGACAAATGAGAAAGGAAAAATGAAGAGGATCGTTCGTGCTTTTAGTAAAGCAAATGCCGACCATTTCCAAAATGGTCGACATTTGTCATCCTTATTGCCGACCACTTCCAAAATGGTCGGCATTTGTCATGCTTATTGCCGACCATTTTCAAAATGGTCAGCATTTGTCATGCTTATAGCCGACCATTTCCAAAATGGTCGACATTTGTCATGCTTATTGCCGACCATTTCCAAATGGTCGGCAGTTGTCATGCTTATTGCTGACCATTTCCAAAGTGGTTGGCATTTGTCATACTTATTGCCGACCATTTCCAAAATGGTCGACCTTTCGTAATCTTTGGTCGACCAATGATGAAAATGGTCGGGATTAGTCCTTAATTACCGACCAATTATTTATTCGTCGGGAGTTCTGTGCACCTTTCCCGGCTATGGTCTCAACAGTCGGGAGTTGTGTATATATCCCGACTATATTCAAGCGTCGGGAATACCGGCGTCGGCAAAACATTCTTTTCTTGTAGTGCTCATATCTTATAATAAAAATCACATTTGTATAATTAAGGATTTTAAAATTGAATCACATTCAATTTAATTTCTCTCAATCTAATTTTCTCTAAATTAGCCCTTATTAAGCAATTAGGCTAATCTATAGTTTATTATGAATCTCATTCACATTAAACTATATAATATGTCAATCATATCTCATATAAATGACATAAATATCCTTTTAATGGATTTGAACACTTCAAATCCACACCAAACTGTAAACCCTCTATGTATCTAGTTTGAGCCAACCGAGGACCTAATGGACCTATAGGTGACGAGCTCCAATGATCGAGAATAACTCACAAACTTTGACCTGTTAATCAACATTTATTAGCTACGGTAACACTCCACTAAAACCCGTAGTTGCACTCTCGTCACTGTAAGACAAGTTGTGTCCATTGATATAACCAATGCCCGTGAGTCGACCCTTCATAGGTTGTTCGTAGATACTGCTGGGTCAAATTACCGTTTTACCCCTGTGTCTATTTCTTGCTCCTTAAGTCCCCACTGCTCCTCTAATGAACAACAATGTTGTATGGTCCAACCATAAACAACACCCCTCTCGGGCCAGTGAGAGGGTAGGCGCCCGTTGTCCAAGCCCTAGAGACAGCACTTAAGGGAACAACCCCTTTAGTTTCCCTAAAGTCGGGAACGAGTGAATTTCATCTTGCATAGTCAAGTTCCCAGCTCCCTGCGTGGTCCTGTCCCTGAGAAGATAGGCATATTGGGCGAGTAACTGTGACCATCTTCACTCGTACTAGTCAAAGGACAGACCCCCGCAGACAGGAGTCTGTAACATGCTCAGGATTAAGGTCAAGTCACTATTGGTCATCTACGAAATTATTAGTCCTATACTGTCAACGATGTTACATCAGTAGGTCTAATAATTCACGATCCGGTCTTGTACAATCTCATTGCACAGGATGCCCCCACTCGCATGTCAACCACATGAACGAGTTGGATCACCTCGTTTGTATCTAATACAAAGCGGGTCGCATCCACAACATATCCAGGATTAGGTCTCCAACCCTATCCGTATACTGTAGACCGTTCGGGTCATTTACTCGAACGTGATCCTCCTTGTGTGTCCACTACACACCGTTCAAGTTCTAGTTCTCTCATAATTCAATGATCCTAGAGCTTAGTTTATTGGACAAAGTTTGTAAATATGCAAGACACAAAGTGATGAAAAAATAACTCTTATTTATTTCAATCAGTAATATTACAAACAAGTACGAGATTAGGACATACATCCCAACAATTCTATCATCTATAAATATATTATATTATAATTTTTATCTTAATTTTTTCTTTAAATCTGATCTTTTATATCAAATCTAAATGCAAGTTAATAAAAAAATTGAAAATTTTGTTAATTAATTTTAAAAAATTAATTTCATAAAACGAAAGTATAATTCTTTATAATACGAGAAAAATATTATTTCGAATTTGATTATCTTTCTTATATATTTATTAGGGGCACTTGCATGAATAGCAAAAAAAAAAAAAAATACAAATATTGCAACCATGTCCCTGTCGCCACGTACCTGCGACGCGGAGCGGCCGACGTCCTTAAAATAGAGATATTTAAAAGGAGTCGCCACCAATCTTTTTACGGTGTGATTGGGCACCAAAATACAATAAAACAACCTTTCTTTTTTTAAAAAAAAATGGTATGCGAAAACCAGATTTGGATTTGGGAGTTGTTTGTGTATGGGGAATGTGTTAGCACCCCACAACACCCGTTTAAAACGGTGGCCAAATTTAATCTTGAATTGCACAAATTTTAGAAGGACAAAAAAAACTTATTTAGGAAAATGAGATTTTTAAAACAATGTCTTATTTTACCCCTCATTACTCCAATATTTGGAGTCATGATCCCATAAAATAAGTGAATGAAAATCCATCAATGTGGCTACATTGAAATTATTTCCAAGATTTTAGAAATAATATCATCTCAAGAATATGAGAAAATTTTACAATTTCTCAAATCTATCATAGGATAACCTCTTATAAAATATTTTTTTTAAAAAAAAGTTTTAATTAAATTCATTTTTTCTTGGGACCAAGATCTCGAACTCCCAAAGATAATGATCCCTAATTCTAGAAAATCGGACTCCCAAATATTTCTAGATTCCGTCGTCGGCATATTTTTTTTATAAATAAAAAATGATTTTAAAAAAATAAAAAATGTTGGAAATAACATTTTTTTTTAGTTATAAAACATTGTAAACCCCAAAAAAACAAGCAAACTTTAAGGTTTGAAAATAAGTTTGCAACAAAAAAAAAATTGAAACCATGAACGATAATCAAAATAAATTAAGTTTGAAAAATAAAATGCAAATGCAATTTAAAGATAGACCATGCTTAACATAACAAATTGATCATAACAAATAAATATCGTACACAAATATGCTAACAATTACAAGAAATAAAAATATTGAAATAACTTTATTCACCCATACTCAACTAATCTAAGATATGTTACATAACCATCTTTTTTTTAATTTCACAACACTTTGCTTCTTTTTTTCTCTTGTTCTTTTTTTTTCTCTCTCTCCTTTAGTACAATGAACTCAAGAGCCAAGAAGAAGAAATATGGAGAAAAGAAAATGATAAATAAGTATGGGAAGTAAACCATAAAATAAAGTTAGTAAAAATCAACATAACAAAAGATGTTAGACATTAATGCAAACAAAAAATGGACAAAAATTCACATGATAATAAAAGTAAAAAAAAGAGGTAATAAAGAACAAAAATGAAAACAAAACTCATAAAATCCTTACTCAACTATTGTTTTTCAGGGATATTTAGAGATAGAGTTAAAGATAAAGTTAGTAGCAAAACATAACAATAAAATAGACAAAAATTCACATTGTAATAAAAGTAAAGAAGAGATATGTAATGAACAACAAAAATGAAAGAAAAAGCTCATAAAACCCTTACTCAACTATTGTTTTTCGGGGACATTTCGAAATAAAGATGAAGATCAAGAAGTTGGTGTCAAGAACAAACCAACTAGCGTGTTGTTTGAGGTGTGGATCATTGGAACAAAATCCTACCAAATGCAACCTCCAACTAAGCTAGGGTTATTTTGTGCTATGAGATTTTGGAGTTTTTTTTTTTTACAAAAAAAACTCTCCATCTTTATGGTTGTGAAGGTATTTGGCTATGGAATTTTGTAGAGTTGAGAATGGATGAGAATGATGTGTGAGAGTGTAGAAGAAGTAGGTTTTTTTGTGAGTTGTGTTTGAAGAAGAGAATGAGATGTATATAAAGACCAAAATCATTACTCTTTTGTGCATAAAACCAAAACCACAATTTGTTGCAATTTGAAAACCTATGCCAAAAAGAACTTACACCTAAAAAAGACCAACAACATTTTGGTCAATGAAATTAAAAAGCAAAACATACCTAATCAAAATTTTGTCTTTTCTTCTTCTTCAAAAAAAAAAGATTCCCCCAACATTTAAAAAAAAATACATGGTAAAATTAACAAATAACAAATCAACACATAAAAAAAATGAGCAAAAAAAAAATACAAAAAAAAACATAAATAATGATAATCTAACAATTAATTAAAAATGAGTCGGACAAAAATAGGTGGCTACAGTCCCTACTTAATTTAATTTGCAAAAATAGCAACAGAAAAAGGCTCAACCCAAACGGATGGAGTGCAAAGTCAAAAATACCCCTTTATTTTTTGCGTGCGTTTTTCAATCTAAAGTATATCAATAGTCTATCAGTAGTTTATCAATAATATACTGATGATATATTGTTGATATACTAATGATATACCTTAAATGAAATATATACTATTGATATACTACTAATATACCAAATATAAAGTATATCTGATATACTATTGTATCTAAAAAAACTATGGCTAGATTTACTAATACCTTCTTCGTGTTTTTCAATATCGAGAAAATCAGTAGTCTATTAACAATAGATCTAATATAGTTATGATATATCTAACCAAAAAATACTTGCATGAGTGATATACGGTCGATTCCATTGATTTCACTAATATTAAGTAGATATCAATGTGATGCACTACCGATATACTTTATTTAGTATATCAACAATATATCACAAATAGTGATTTATGCTTGATAGTGATTTATGTTGAGATACTTTATTCAGTAATATTAAGTATATCAAGAAAATCTCAAAAACTATTGTGAGATTTACAAATGCCCTCCTTGTGTTTTTCAATATCGAGAAAATAAGTAGTTTATAAAAAATAAATATGATATACCAATGATATATTCAATCAAAAGTAACTATATGAGTGATAATGAGTATATATCCAATCACTATTTGTGATATACTAGTGATATCCGATGATTTCACTAATATTAAGTATATATCAGTGTGATATACTACTGATATACTTTATTTAGTATAGCGGTATATCACAAATGGTGATTTATGCATGATGGTGATTTATGCTTTATGCTGATATATTTTATTTAGTAATATTAAGTATATCAACAGGATCTAAAAAATTATTGACAGATTTGGAAATGTTTGTGTTTTTCAATATCGAATAATCAGTAGTCTATCAACCATAGATCAGATATACCATAGCCGGTAAAGTAGGAATCGATTCATCTAATCCTTTTTGTCACCCATTACAATTCTCCTATTTATTAATACATTGATAAATATAATGATTGATATACAATTTTGGTATCGATTGTATATTTTTTTTTATTGAAACAACCGAATGTCAAAGTATATTATCATTGCATTCAAAATTCTTTTATACAACTCCTCCCTTCGACATATAATTTTGGTTCTACCATCAATACAGATGTACCTAGGCGCTAGGAGCTTACCCACCATTAGAAAAAAATTTAAATATACTTTTTACTACATATATACATATATTTAATTTCCTAGCATTCCTAAAAAAGAAAGAAACAGTGTATAATATATATTGCTAATTAATTCAAACTTTAATTTTTTGAAATTATTTTTATCAATGCTGGCTTATATTATGAAATAATATTTTATTTGATAATATTATAGATAATAAAATTGTTGTTCAACAATTTCACAATATGTGAAAATTTACAGAGGACAGTTGCAATGTAATTAATAGTTTAAATTTCATTTATAATTTTTTTTTATATTACTTGTAAATTAATTTTACGAAATTTTAAGTGAAGCCTCCTAAACAAAAGTTCTAGATTTGCCACCGACGATAACTCTCATTTCACGATCTGAAATAAAATATATATCTTTCTAAATTTCACACCATAATTAAGTGTACTCCTTTTTCCATACATATTCTGACCTATACCCTACTAAAACTCTAAGTTCTCTCCATCACACCCTCCCAATTAATTTAATTATCGAAGTCTGTTTAGCAAGCAACCCAAGACTAAATGAGAGATCTCGATGGCGATGGCGATCGAAAATTTCCTTTATTTTTGTAGGGTTTCAAGAGAGAAAGGGTATTATTGCATTACAAAGTTGTCAATGAATAATAGCATATTTTTTTTATGCGGGTGGTGTGAGGATTTTGAATGGCAAAGAAAGCAAGAAATAGAAAAATGCTTCCAAGAAGGAAGGCAAGCCCATTGTCATGTCATTTTCTTTATTTATGTATATATAAAAAGCTTTCATCTCATACTCATTTTCTTCTTAGTTTTATTCATTTTCTTTTCTACAAAACCAACAAACCCATTCTATATTCTCACTTACAATAATATGTAAGCAAAGCCAAACTAGAATTTTTTGTGAGGAGAGATATTAAAATCTTGGTCCTATTATTACTATTATTATTATTATTATTATTATTATTATTATTATTATTATTATTATTATTATTATTACTACTACTACTTTTTATCTAAGATTATGGGGAGAGGTAAGGCAATTACCATTTTTTAGAACAATAGAGGCATGTTGGAGAGATTCAAATCACAGATCTCGTGATCGTTGATACATTTATTTTTTTTCCTCCACCCTATATGCAATAAATGCACTATCTTAGAGTTAAAAATAAATAAATAATAATAAGTTATATTACAAGTTTAGCTCCTAGACTTTCTATTTGTATCTAATAGGTCTATGAATATTAAAAAACTATTTAATATAGGCCATTGACTTCTAATTTTATGTTCAATAAGTTCCTGAACTTATTGTCAAATAGGTCACCTAACACATTCAAGATTTCTTAAAATGAACAAATTTATTAGACATAAAATTAAAATTTATGTTTGATGAGATATTAAGGCCTCGCTTGATAATTATTAATTCGATTTTTGGTTTTTGATTTTTTATTTTTGAAGGTTAAACCTAAAAATACTATTTCCACCTATGAGTTTCTATGTTTTTTTATCTATTTCTTACCTTCATTTTAAAAAACCAAGCTAAGTTAAAAGTAGTTTTCAAAAACTTATTTTTGTTTTTAAACTTTAGCTATAGAAACACGAATGATTGCTTAAGAAAAATGAAAAACATTATACAGAAAATGAAGAGAAATTGTGAAAAAACAGAAATTGTGAGAAAAAAAAAACAGACATAATTTTCAAAAATCAAATGGTTATCAAACGGGGCCTAAACTTTTAATTTTGTCTTGTAATTTTTTTAAAAGAAATGTAAAGGGTAATCTCACTCTAATAAAATCAACCATGAGTTAAAAAGTTTTTTTTTTTTTTAGTGATTAAAAGTAATTTAGCCCCATCAAAGATGGAAGGTTGTGGGATATTGGAAGGAGAAAAAAGAAAACAATTGAGAAGATTTATTATTGGGAAGCAATTAATGTGGAGGAAACCTTGCCACATCTTTAAAACAAACCAAATAATAGTCCAAAATTAAATCCTCCAAAAAGAGAATCATCATAAAATAAATGAGAGAAAGAGCCACATCCCCCAAAAAAGAAAGAATACATACACCCACATGATTGAAAGTGGCATGAAAACAAAAACAACCACATGCCCTTCTCTTTCTCTTTGCTCAATTGGCTAACATCACCACTAATCATTGCCTTGCATGAAAACAAATTTCTTTTGACACCCACACCCAATTAGTGCTTGCCAACACATCCTTCATTCTCCATTATTATAATAATATTACCTTAACAATAAAAATAAAATATTCACTACCTATATATATAATGTGTTTTAATCACTCTGATTGTTTAAACAAATGTCGATTTAGTCTCTTACTGGTGGTATACGTTAAAATTAGTTGATGATAAACTTACCTAAGATAATAGGTAGTAAATTGACATAATAGAGAGAATGAAAAAAATTATCTAAGACATTAAAGCTTCTAGTTTCCTCTCCTAAATTTTTAAGGAATTGGTAAAAATTTTGAGTTTTTCTTCTCCTGATTCACTATGTATGCTATGTAAGTTTATCATTAATCATTTTTAACATTTACTGGCATTGAGAATTAGATTGAACATTAATGTAATTTTTAGTTCAATAACGTGTGAGGTGGAAAGATTGATCAAACTTCTAATCTCTTAATCGAGAGTGTGTGCGTAAACTAGTTGAGTTATACTCATGCTACTGGCTAAATTAGAAAAAACATTATAACATAAGGAACTAAATTTAAACTTTTTATATAATAAGGACTAAATAAAAAAAATACCCAAACATTAGAATAGAAACTAAAACATATATTTAGAAGATAAAAAATGTATTCCCTATTTGGTCTATATAATTCTAGCTCAATTTCAATTTAGTTTATAAAGTTGTGATTTATCTCCATAGTTTTTGTTAACATTCCTAAATCATCTTTAAAATCATTTTTTACCTACTTGGAAATCCACCCATTTCATCTTGTTTTTTTTTTTTACTCCATCCTAAGCTCTAATATAGTAATTAGCTAACACAATTGACCCTATGTAGCAAAAAGTCAGTTCATTGTCACATAAATAGAAAATAAGTCACATTATTTAAATAATACCCATAACTTAATTTGTACTTGTGGGATGATTTACAAAATTATTTATAAGATCAAAGTAAAGCCTAAATTAGAAGGAAACAAATTAAATGGATAATTTAATCATATAATAAGTATATATATATATGATCCATTCATGATTAAAAAAAAGGAAGATGAACAATTTTTTTAAAACAAAAGATGGGATTGCCTGGCTTTGAAGACAAGACATCGAGACAAAGTGAGGTTGTGCATGTTTTTTGTTTGTAATAATGAAGCTGTTTTAGTTGGCTTCTCATCCCCAACCATTATTTTTAAAACTTAGCAACCAACATTATATATCCTCTTACCACCTAACTACTTTGTTTTTATTTATGATATAATATCATTAATCTTCTCCCTTTTTCCTTTATTTTTTCTCTTTACCTAGTCTTTAATTAGTTTCATTATTTTTTTTTAGTACATCACCAAATTGGGGTGGGAGATTTGAACTCATGACCTTTTTATCATAAATTTTAGGGATTTTCGTACGGATAACTCGTTTTTTCCACACATTAATGGCATTTAACCTGACATTTCAAAATAATGAAATATGTGTTAGAATATGTTGATATAATTAAATTTACCCCAAACTCTCAGCTTAAGCTTTTAGTTTGATTGGTGATTTAAGATGGTATCAGAGCGGGTAGTCCAGGAGGTCCTGTGTTCAAATCCCTGCAATGTTTGGCTACTTAAGCTTTTAGTTTGATTGGTGATTTAAGAATATGGCACATTCTTGTTCACACTCTCGTACGCAGAAACAATCTCGCTCCCGTTGTCAGAGAAGAGCTGGAGTAGCAGTTAGAGTCAGAGTATGATGCCCTACAGTAATTTGGACGGAATGCACAGTACAAAAATAGTCATATGTTATTAATTTCATAACATGGGTTAAATCACATCAATCGCGTGAAAAAGGAGTTTTTCGTGCAATTTTCTCATAAATTTTACTCAATGTCAGTTGAGTTATGTTGTTGTTAGCTTTAATTAGTCGTCAGCGGTGGTAGGGGTCATCGGTATGGTCGTCGGAGTTGTCGTCGGAGGTAGTTGTCAGCGGTGGCAGGGGTCACCGGTGTGGTCATCAGAGTTTCCGTCAGAGGTAATCGTCATTGGTAGGGGTCACTGGTGTAGTCGTCGAAATTGTCGTCGGAGGTAGTCGTCAGTGGTAGTGGGGTCACCGATGTGGTCGTCGGAGGTAATTGTCAGCAGTGGTCGGATCGCCGGAGTTGTTGCTGGAGGTAGCTATTAGTTGTAGTTGGGTCACCGGTGTAGTTATTGGAGTTGTCATCGAAATTGTTGTTGAAGTAATCACCGAAAATGGAATATGACAAATAAAATAAGAAAACATGAAATAAACTCATGGGGTTGCACTGTTATAACCCATGGGTTGTGTTTCAAAACCAAGTGTTTTAAACACATTGAGACAAACATGGTTTTGGATTCCAAATCCAAAACAGGGGCCAAACGACTTAGTTGGTTTGATTTTCTAAATTTTTTTTAGCAACATCTTTTAGGTTGATTTAACGGGATGCATCAATTTTTGTCCGAAATCAAACATAATCTAATTAAAGTCAATAAGTATATAATTAGGAATTAGAAAAAGTTGAGATACCTTTAATTAGTACTATCATTATTGTTATTGTTATAATATACATGTCGGTTAAAAAATTATGTGGATATCTTATTTTTGTTTATTTAATATAACTTTTTTCAATTATATATATATATTAACATGTTCTTGATACCTTACTAGTATAAATTTTAATTTAGGTAACACAAATATACTTCTTTCTTTAAAAATAGACATACATTTTTTTAATGTTTATGAATAAATTTATATTAATAAAGTTGTTTGCTTGTTGAGTTGGTCAAAGATTAAGAAAAGCATTCAACAAACACCCACTTTAAAGTCACAAAATATATAAATCCACAAAGAGAGAGGCCAACAATTTTTTTTTTTTTAATGTTTGATTTCTATTTTGGACTCTAAATATTCATACCTTATATTTTAATTCTTCAACTTTTATAGGTTCTGTTTTAATTTTTAAGTTTTTCATTTAAAAAAAAAACTATATTAACTAATGCATTATTACTATTTTTTCATTCATCATTCCATAAAAATTTGAAATTATCATTGACCTACTACCATATAGCTTCATATATTTGTTTATCATAATCATCTCCTAAATTAAACAAAGGAACAAAAATAAAATTAAAAAAAGGACTCAAATAGCTTTTTTTACAAAGATTTAGAAACAAAAAAAATAATAGGTATAAAAAATCATTTAATGACAAAAGTAGGAATTTAAGCCTTCAAAATATAAATCAATAATGTTAACTTTAAGAAGGGTATAGGGGAATGTCTTTTATGTTGATATTAAATGCAATAATAATCTTACATTTAATATATATTTATATAGCACCTTATATATCCAATGAAGTAGAAATAAAATAATAAAAAGAAACATAACATCACATGGGTAGTAAATAGATCTAATCCCTAGAAAAGAATCTTTCTCATTTGAAAAAGAGAGAAATTGAAACTAGCTAGGTACATTTATACAATATGTTCAAAATTAAATGAAAATATTAATATATGTTCATATATTTTCAGTATATATGAACTTATTAATGGTCTATTGCCTAAATAAAAATATATTTAATTTACAAAATGTAAATAGTGTTCTCTTTATTTAGAGATTATGTTGATGAAGAATTTTGTCAATGAGCAGATGTGAATATATATTTTAAAATTATGTAAAAGTACTTTTAAGGAACATAATCAAAATACACCATTGCTAATAACTTTCTTGAATTTGAAAAAAGTATATATATAAAGATAAAGATTTCAAATTGTTTTATATAACTCATCTTTATTAATTTTTGGAATGAAAAGATTATACATATAAAGTTAGAAATAAAATTGTCCATTTTTCATTTAAATTTTTTTAACTATGTTAAAAACATATTAGGGTATAACTTTAAAATAAATAAATAAAATTAATTTATTAAAAAAAGAAAAAGAAAAAAGAGAAGAATGAATTGAAAAGAAAAGGTTATTGGTATTGTTAAAGATAGATAAAATACAAATTTAGTCTCTCGATTTTTATAGTTGTATTTTATTTTTTAGTTCAACAACATTTGAGAATGAGAGATTCGAACTAATGACTTTTTGATAGTTGTAATATTTATTTTCTTAACTTTAAAAAGTTTTTACATCTCCTTGTCATTGACATTTGTTACTTAAATATTGATGTGAAATGCTAATTAGATGAACAAGCGATTGTTGGAACAACTAAAGTAGTAAAAAAAAAAAGTAAGCCAATTAAGAATACAAATCTAGCAAAGCCTACACTTTTATTTTATCCAGTTATTATACACCTTTGGTTTGGTATTAAATCGTTTCAAATCATCCCTAATTACTTTAATCAATCAATCTTGAATTACTTTAATCAATCAATCTTATCAAGCTAGGTAGGTTATAATGAAACATTGGATAAGTGGATATTATATTAAAAATAATATAGCAAGAATCAAAATGATTAATTTCGGTAAGTTAAGACTCTTTCAACGTCTATAATAGATATAGTGAAAGTTCGTAAAATACAATGAAACGAACTAGAAGGTTTAGGTACAAAATTGAATATTCTAGGGCTTGTTTGGAACACAGTTTATAATAATTTTGAAATACTTTGTACCCAAACACAGATTATTATAGTCACAGACTATAGTACTCTGCATTTTAAATAATATTATATGATTCCACATATTATAATAACTCACAAAATATTATAATTTTTGTTATTATAACTCACTTAGTGCTCCAAACAACTTTTTAAAGTTCAGAAAACGATAATCACAATATTAAATTATAAGTCATTTAACTTTCAAGTTTGTGTAAAAAGTTCTTGAATTAATTTAAAAAGTTTAATAAGTCATTTAACTTTTAATTTTATGTCTAATAGGTTCTGAACTTTCAATTTTGTGTCTAATATACTTAATATATTAAAAAAATAAAATGAACTAATTTATTAGATATAAAATTTAATATTATGTTTAATAGGTCATAAATTTTTAATTTTGTATGTAATAAATTTATGAATTTTTTTTTAAAAAAATTGTAGAATAGATCAAATACTTTTTAGACACACAATTGAAATTTTAATAAACTCCACACAAAATTAAAAATTAAAAATTTTAACAGATATTTTTTAAAATTATTAGAAACAAAACTTAAACTTCAAAAATAAAATAGATACAAACTTTAAAATTGAGCAACTAAACTTGTAATTTAACTTATTAACAAATTAAGTAATTCACCCGAGAATCCCCTATTTTCATATTTATTTCCTTAGAGTTATTTATTGAAATAGTTCCAATCAAAATAAAATCTAAATATTTAACCAAAAAAAAGAAAAAAACGAAAATAATTATTAAAGTGGAAGCTGAAGATGTATATAAATGGGAAGAAAGGGAAAAGAAACGAGCGAGAAGCAATTAAACGTGTTCGAAGGAACTCACTACGCGTGATTTCCCGTGATTGTTTTAAACCCTTCTCTCTCTCTCTCTCTTCTTCTTCTCTGTTTCTCTCTCTAAATTCACTTCAATTTCTCTCACATTTCAACCTCCAAAATCCCTCGCACATTCTCCATCTTCAAGGTATTGTTCATCTCTTTCATCTCGATTGATATATGCACTGCTTTGATTCAATTGAAATGCTGTTTCCTGATTTTATTGTGTTTTTTTTTGTTTCTTGATGATGTCGATTGTTCTTCTTCTGGATTCTGAGACTGATTCTATCGCTGGTAGACTAGTAGTTGTTGTTCGAATTGGCTTATGGATTTTGTTTCTTCGTTTTTTTGCAGACTGTAACTGATTTGTGTGGGGAAGAGACGGAATAGATAAGAGATTTGATTTTCGATTGGTTTGTTTATGGACGCGGAGGAATCGAAGAATTCGAGAAGGTTGTTGCAGCAGCCGAATAAGCGCCGGAAACTTGCTTCTGATGATTGTTCGGAAGGCAGAGAACGGAAGTGGAGGACAGAGGTCGAGCAACAGATCTACTCTTCAAAGCTCGCGGTAGCGCTCCGGCGAGTAAGTAGGCGGCAGTCCTCGTCGCAGATCAACGGACGGCTAGTTCGTGAAACTGCAGATTGCGTCCTCGCCGCCGCGGCCAAGGGGAGGACTCGGTGGAGCCGCGCGATTCTGGCGAGCCGATTCCGCCAGAGGCTCGCGAGGCGTCGGAGGACGAAGAAATTGATCGGCCGTAAACCGTCACGCGCGGCGGAGGCTAAGAACAAGAAAATTAGAAAGGTGCCGGCGGTGCAGAGGAAGGTGAAAATTCTAGGCCGGTTGGTTCCAGGTTGCCGGAAAGTCTCATTCCCGAACCTTCTGGAAGAAACGACCGATTACATATCAGCTTTGGAGATGCAGGTAAGAGCCATGGCGGCGTTGGTCGAACTCCTCGCCGGAGCTCAAAGTAATTTGCTCGGAATCTCGAACGATTCTTGAGATTGATAATCGCTTCACAGACTTGGAAATCGGAATCGCCGCCTGGTTTTTTTTCTCCAATTGAATTTTTTTTCCCGGCGGGTATATTTCTATTTGTTTTTATGTTTCCATGTATCTTATTGTATATGCTAAATTATAAATTTAGTCTCTAATTTTTTTTTACCAAATTTTAGTCTCTAAATTTCTCTCAAATGTGGATAGTCTCTTTTTTCTGTCTCTAAACTCTTATATCTTTCATAGAAAAAGGTTTTGTAATTTTCGATTTTAATTTAATAAAATTTTGTCATTAACCAAAAAAAAAGGGAAAAAAAATACAAGCTATTACTCACTAGTCTAATTGATATATCACAAGTAATGATGATTAACTACTTGGGCGCTGATGATGTGTAGTGCAACCTATTTTTTAATCACTAGTTTTTTTTCCCTTTTTTTTGAGAAAAATGTGTGACTAATAAATGGGAGCACAACACCCAAGTTTTTAACTTATTAAAATTAACTTGAATATAATTTTTAAAAAATTAAAGGGAAAAAATGTATTAATTTTAACTCTAAACTTTTAATTTCATCCATTTAAGTTTCAAATTTAACAGGTTATATCAATTTTAATTCCAAACTTTTAATTTAACTCAATTTAAACTTCAAACTGGAATAAATGTATCAATTTAAACCATCACATTTTTAAAAAAAAGATAAACTAAATAGAATTTTTGAAGAAAATTCGAGTATACCGACCATAATGTTTTTCAATTTCGAAGCATGGTTTTTTCCACTTCTTGTCTTCTCTTTTTTTTTTCATTCCATTAATTGAGGATTTTTTCAATTTTAATGAAAGATTCTACTTGATTCATCGACTTTTAGTAGAAACAAAGTTTATATGCATGATATTTTTTTCTCGATGGAGTACCTTCAATTTGTCCTCCATTTGTCGCAACAGACGTAGGGGATTGCCTACTATCAGTTTATTTATGTTCATGGGCGTCACTTTGTCCACAAATATCTTTTATATTCTCTCATGCATCTTAATCGAGCTCAAACTCCTCACATTGAATTCAACGAAATCACCATGGTTGATCTCGCCTTCAATGACGTAAGTGTCGGGATCTTTTTCACATTCGTTGTCACTCGTATAGACACCAAAGGCGAAGGAAAAATAAGAGTTTATTTATATTCATATGAGTCCTCATTCGAGAGTCGAGTTCATGGTTTTTAGCATGGTGGCGACTCGATTTGGAATAATTTAATTGTTTTTGGTAATTTTTTAAAAAAAATAACAAACAACTGCATATCATAGAGCAACACACAACTTTGGACATGTGTGTGAAACCTTTCTTTGGGTGATTGAAACATGACCTTAATCAAGAGTGTACATTGATATACACTTATTCAAGTTTGAGGTTTAAATTGATAAAATTGGCAGTTTAGATTTAAAATTGATACAATTTGCCAAGTTTGACTCTAAATTGATGGAATTGAAAAGTTAAGGTTAAAATTGATACAATATGCAGGTTTGAGGCTTAAATGGATAAAATTAAAAGTTCAAGGTTCAAATCGATACAATCATCTAAGTTTCAGGTTTAAATTGAAGAAATTGAAATTTCATGGTTAAAATTGATACAACTTGCCACGTTGAAGGTCAAAATAGATTTTTTCCTAAAAATTAAATATACAAATATTAAAATTAATGGACTAAATTTATAATAATCTTTACAAAATCTTGTATTTTTTGGGTTTTTTTTTCTTGTTATAAATGGACTAAATTTAATTGTATATATAAATGTATTTTTCAAAAGTGAGTACCCCTCGAATAGTTGAAATATTTTATCATTACCTTTTAAAGTCGAAAGTTCAAATCCATTCTCCATATATTTGAACTCAAAATTATTAAAAAATAAATAAATAAATAATAATAAAAAACTCATTTTGAATTTTAGTTTAAAAATATGTTTTTTTTAAATTTATTTATCAGTATCAGTTTTTTGCATTTTAAAAGGTAGACCATAAAAAACTGTTTATTTCTTACCAATACCAAACTTGGTTTCCTTTCAACTTGAAATGTACATGAGGAAAAAAAAATCCTTGATGTTAATCCCAACTTTTAAGAGGTTCCCTTTAAAAAATTGAATTTTATTTTTAAATGGCACACTGATTTAAAATTATATCATTTGCATAAAAAAAAAACCTTCTACAATTTTTAATATAAAAAAATCTTCTACATAAACTTTATCAATCAAATCAACATATTTAAATAAAAAGATTATGGTAATATAATCCCATATATTCAACTTTAATTTATTGGGCATCAACGAGAACAATTTGGTTGTCATTCACATTTCTCTTGTAAATATATACCATAAAGATTATATTTAAAAAAATTATTCACATTATAATCAATTTTCATGATAATTTTGGAAAAATGAATACAAGTATTGAGAAACAAAGGCAAATTAAAAGATGGGGACAAGAGGAATAGATTAGCACGTGTGTGTTTTACTAATTGTCTGTCGATTTGTTAGTTATGTATTGTATATTTGTTAAAATGTAATCCGTCATGTCGTTTTTCAAAGAGGACCACACGTTGTCATGTTAAAAAGAAAATGAATAAATATTTTGTATTAAAAGAAAGAAAAAAGAAAATAGAAGAAGAAAAAAGAAAATAGTTTTGGAATTTGCTTGTGATTTTGTCTTCTTCTTGTTTGCTTTTTTTGCCTCTTTTCTACATATCCCATGTTCAACGTGCATCCATGTGCTCCATTTAATCTCTTTTTCTCTCAAGTCCATTGATTTGAATAGATTTTTTTAAAATAAATAAAATAAAATAAATAATATAATAAATGATAGTCGAATTGATTGATAGATGAGGAAGTTAAATATCTTTGTCGATTGAAAAAAAATGTGCAAGTTTTTTTTTTTAATTTGACAATATTTATGAGTTGTTTGGAGCGTGAGTTATAATGTTACTCTGATCCTAAACACAGACTATTATAATCTCATATTAAATAACTTTGCGTTTTAAACAATATTATATAATTCTACATACTATTATAACTCATGTTATTGTAACTCACTCAGGGGTCATTTGGATTGAGGAGTTGCGGGAGTAGGAGTTGCAGAGAGTAGGAGTAAAGAAGTCTGACGAGTTTTGAAGTCTGTGTTTGGGGTGCAGATTTGTTTACTTTTATGAGAAACTGTGTTTGGGGTAAGGAGTTGCAGTGAATATGAGTTGAAAAAAGAGTTATGAAGAGTTGGAAAAAGATTTTATAAATATGTGGAGCCCATAAGAAGGAGTTGGGAAATAGTTAATAAATGTGTGAGACTCACAAGGAGCAGTTAATAAATCTGTGGGGCGCACAAGAATGAGTTAATAACTCCTTGAGCCAAACAAAGAGTTGAGGGAAGTTATTAATTTTCTTCAACTCCACTCCCCCCAACTCCTCAATCCAAACGACCCCTCAGTCTCCAAACATCTCCTTAGAGAGTGAGAGATTCGAACTCATGACTTCTTGATCATAAGTACATACTTCATGTCACTTAAGTTATACTCTTGTGTGCAAAAAAAATGATGATAATAAAAAAAAATCAATTCTTTAGAAAATATCGAGGTAAATTTTAATATACATTTAGAAAAAGTGTAACATTATTTATGAATGGAATAATAAAGCGTTCACACTCTCTTCCCCATTTGAAAGCTCAATAAAGTGGTACAATTTTTTTCTAAATATTTCTTTCTTTTTAAGTTCAACCACATGTGTAGTAAGAAAATTCGTACTTCTAACCTCTTGATGGAATGTACCCATCGAACTATACTTAGATTAACAATTCCTTCTTAATGTTTGAACATAGGATATTTTTATCATGTATGTAAATCGTTCATATATTTAAAATTTTGATTTAATTAATAAGTTAGTACATTTCTATTTTTTAAAATAAATTATTCATTTCTAACAACAATGACATGAATAAAAAAGTAAACCTAATTAATAAGTTAGGGTATTTATGTCAAAAGGGTACGTATTCGATATTCCCCATTTTGATAAGTTATTTCTCTTATTTATCGTTGCCTTAATATAAAAGTAAAAAAAATATTCAACAATTTTTTTTTTTAGTTGAAAATTGACATTATAGTTTCGTGGCGCGTGTAAGATTATATTCAGCAATGTGAAAATAAAAATGGAAATCAGAGATATACTAAAAAAATGAAAATCAAGTTTTTATTTATTTTACACTGTTACAGGGTCTAGAAAATATTTTTTTAAATCTCCAAACTAAAATTAAGCCATTATATATATATATATATATATTAAATCGGTTCAAACTTTAGGATTATTTTATTTTAGTGTCTGAATTTTCAAAATATTTACTTTAGATTTCAAATTTTTATATTTATTTATTTTGGTGTTTGGCTTTCAAAATATATATTTTAATTTTTATTTCAATTTTTTTATAAAAAATATCGTTTTATTCTCGCCATTATATTTGTTAATTTATTATTTAACAAATGAATAAAGTCGAGGAAGTACAAAGAGAAAGGGAGGAAGGAGAGCAAGAGGAGAGAGAGGGGGAAAAAATCCTATTTCTATTTTTTTTCCATTTTTTAAATGTTACATAAAAATTCTAATAACCTAATTGAAGTTTAATCAATTTTCTGTTTGGGGAAAACTATTCCAATTAATGGAGGGACCTTTTAATTTATTTTTTTTAATTTTTTAATTTAGAGATCAAAGTGCTTTTTTTAAAAAAAAAAACTCATGGACTAGGCTGATCTATAATTATAAATCAAAACTTACATACCAAACTTCTATTTTTCCTTAATAATAATAATAAACAAAAAATTAATGCAGTGAGTAGGTTAGGTAAATAATGAAAAATATTATTAAATTATAAGTTTAATTAGTAGGTAAACTTTTAGGGTTTGTTTGGAGCAATTGATTATAATAACATAAGTTATAATAGTATGTGAGTTATAATAGTCTGTAGAATTATATAACATTGTTTAAAATTCGGAGTTGTTTAGTCTGAGATTATAATAGTCTGTGTTTGGGACACAAAGTATTTTGCAGGTAATTATAACACATGTTATTATAATTTGTGCCTCAACAAACAACCTCTCAGAGTTCTATTTACTAGGTTCTTAAATGTTTAATTCGTTAAATTAGAAGACTAAGCTTGATTCGTGGACTCTTAAGTTTGGGTCTAGCTAATCTTTGAACTTTAAGAAATGTTTAATAGATTCTTAAACTTTTAATTTTGTATTGAATAGATCCATTAACTTTAAAAATATCTAATAGGTTTCAAACTTTCAATTTTGCATCTAGTAGGTACTTAACATAGACATAAGATTGAATTTGTTGTGTAATAAGACCTTAAACTTTCAATTTTATGTTTGGTACATTCATAAACTTAAAAAAAAAATGTTGAGTAAGTCATGGACCTATTAGACATAAAATAAAAAATTCAATGTTGTATATAAAATTGAAAGTTTAAGAACTTATTAAATAATTTTTAAAGTTCGCAGACCAAATAGACATAATTTTGATCACCTATTATATAATTTTTAAAGTTTAGAGACTAAATAGACTCAAATCTAAAATTTCATGGACTACACTTGTATAGCCCTTTTAATTTTATATATATGTTTCATGGGCTTAAAAGTGTTTAGTACAATCTTCAATTCTGTATATAATAAGTCTATATATCATATTTATTTTTTAAAAAAATTGTAGATTTATTAGAAAAAAAATTGAAAGATCATAGTCTTCTAAGACATAAAACTCAATTTTTGTCTAATAGCCTTCCAAATTTTAATTTTTTGTTTACATAAAATGGGATAACAACATCTTAAATACAAAATTGAAAGTAGATAACTTATTAGATAGTATAATAAGATTTACAAGATTTATTAGACATAACCTTAAAAAATCATGAACTAAATTTGTGACCTAGCATAAACCTAAACTTTCCAGTTTGTATCTACTTGGTATATGAACTTTAAAAAGTGTTTAATAGATACTTGAATACTGGGATTTTATGCCTTAAACTTGTGTAGTTTGTAAATTTTTTATGAGATTAATAAAGAGTTGTTTTTTCATCGTTTATCGTGTTCTCGCATTTAAAACTTAAAATCCAATAAACTAAACTCCAAGGTTATGGTTATGAGAACTTGAACAGTGTGTAGTAGACACATAGGTAGTATCATGTTCAAGTGTGTAACTCAAATGGTCTATAGCAAATGGATAGGTTTGGGAACCTCATCCTGGTAACACTATGGATGCGACTCACTTTGTATTTGATACAAACGAGGCGATCCAACTCGTTCATGTAGTTGACATGCGAATGGAGGCATCATGTGCGACGAGATTGTATAAGAGGGGACCGTGAATTATTAGCCAACTGATGTAACACCGTTAACAGATTAGGTCTAATAATTCATAGATGACCATTAGTGACTCGACCTGAATCCTGAGCGGGTTACGAACTTCTGTATACGGGAGTTTATCCTTAGACTTGTTTGGGTGAGAGTGGTCAAAGTTGTCGACTCAATATGCCTACCTTCTCATAACTGTAAATGTTCAATTTCGTTTAAAGCAAACTTGAAGTGTTCAATTTCATAAATGAGAGTTATATTAATTATATGTGATATAATTGATATAATATATAGTTTAATGTGAATATGATTCATAATAAACTATATAATATATTTTGGATTAATTTCCAAATACTATCTTAGTATGAAATTGTTTCATATTAAATTCTAGAGGAGATAATTAATTTGAGAGAAAATAGAATATGATTCAATAATGCAATTGTGGAAATTTGATTTGCATAATAAGGTATAGGATGCCTTATATTATGCAATTATGCAAATATGATTTTCATAATGCATAATTGGGATAATGGGTGAAGAATTTATCTCCACCCTCACTCCCGATATAAGAATGCATCTTGATGCATTTTGAGAGGTTGAATGCTCATTTTTTTGGAAATTGAGATTTCCATTCTCTCAAAACTCTCTCTGTCTCTCCAAAAGGATTCCCATTAATCCCCTTGTCAAGAGAACAACAGTGAAGATCTTGTGGAATTGTTTGAGATTTTAGTTCGAGTTGTTCGTAGAGAACGTGTACACGGGATAGGAGAAGGAACACTAGAAAAGGTATCTTCAAAGGTAATATCATTTCCTTCCCCTTCTATAATGCTTAACTTTCTGTTTTTTTGCACTTTCACAACGTAATTGCAGGTAAAAGCGATTTCAATGCTTTTCGCTACGGGATTCGATCCCTTCAACTTAAACTTTTATTTTTATGTCTAATATGTCATTGAACTTTTAAATGTTTAATAGGTCTCAAACTTTCAATTTTGTGTCCAATAGGTCATTGATATATTCAATTTTTTTAAAAATTAACTGATTTATTAGATATAAAATTCAGTTTTATATGTAATAAAACCTTAAACTTTCAATTTTATATCTAGTAAATTCATGATTTTTTAAAAAAAATGATGAATAGGTCAATGAGCTATTAGACGCAAAATAAAAATTTAAAAACTTATTGGACACAAAATTGTAAGTTTAAGAACCTATAAGACATTTTCTAAAGTTTAGGGACAAAAAATAAATACAATTTTGAAAGTTTAGGGACCTTACATATTTTTAAACTTTAGGAACCAAATGTAGACACAAACCTAAAAGTTTAAGAACTAAACTGTAATTTGACTTTTTTTAGTTTTATGTGTAGTAAATCTCTTAAACTTAAAAGTAATTAATAGACACCCGAATTTTTAATTTTGTATCTAATAAGTTTAGGTTATATTTAAACAATTTTAAAATTCATGAATTTATTAATATTATTATTATTATTATTCTTTATATATATATATAATGTAAAGATCATAGTCTTATAAGACACAAAACTCAATTTTGTGTCCAATAAGCCTACAAATTTTAGACTCTATTAGATAACTATTTGATTTTTTATTTTTAGTTCTTGAAAATTAGACTGGTTAGTTTTATTACAATTTCTCTATAATGATTTTCATCTTTTCTACAATGGTTTTCATATTTTCTATGATGGTTTCATCTTTCTTAGGAAAGTATATAAATTTCTAGCCAAATTTCAAAAACAAAACAAGTTTTTAAAAACTACTTTTTTTTAGTTTCAAAACTTGATTTGGTTTTTAAAACATATGTAAAAAGTAGATAAGAAAATCTAGAAGACCATATGTTGAAGTAATATTTATAAGCTTAATTTTAAAAAATAAAAAACTAAATAATTATCAAATGAGATCTTAACTTTTTGTTTATGAAAAATACGACAAGCACACCTAAGATAAAAAATTGAAAGTTCTGAAATTTATTAGATATTATTTTAAAATTTACAAGATTTATTAGTCATAATTTAAAAAAAAATCATGACATAAAAAAAAATATTTTGAATGGGCCCATTATTCACATGGTATATAAATAAACATAAAGAATTAGAAATTGACCAAATAATAAATAAATATTTTTAAAAAAAAAATCTGTAAATTTTAGCTTTCAAGAGATTAAACGTGTTCCAACAAGATATGCCACTTGGAAAGTAAAAAAATAAAAAAATAAAAAATCAATTGAACTATATTCATTTGGTAGGCTTTTTTTTCTAATCTTAAAGAGTTTTTGCCTATGATTGAATGAATAGTCAATGATTTGCCACAATGTTGAAATTGGTGTGACGTAAAGGTTTATAGACTCGTTGAGATAAATTAGAGTGATTTGTGAGTCAAAAAGTTGATTTAAAATATATTTATTTGATTTCTTCAATTGAATTTTTGTTGGTATATTTGCTTTTGTTTTATGCTAAATTATAAAAAATACTCCTAAATTTTGAATTTTGTGTTTAAAAAAATACACTTGAACTTTCACAAGTTTCATCAATACCCTTGAAATCCAAAAAAAAAAAAAAATACTTCTAACGTTAGTTTTGGATGGAAACCGTAATTAATATTTTGTTCCAAAAATACCTCTAAAATTTTCGAAAGTTTTAATTAATATCTTTAAACTTTTAAAATTTTTTTTAAAAAATATATCTTTACTGTTGGTGTGGAGATAGAAATCGATATTACCTTGTGTTTAAAATACCTCTAAGTTTTAATGCCTTCAACCTTAAAAAAAAATTAAAAAATGTTGGTACCATTAGTATAGGTACCAAAGATGTTTATCCTACACCATATTACTTCCTTCTTCCATTTCTCCTTTCTATTGATTTGCTTCAATATATGGCCTAACACTTCTCTATTTTTCTTTTTTTTTTTTTTTCCTTTCTATTTCAACACCCTCTTTACTTTCTTCTTCCAAAAGACCTTAGGACTTAAATGAATGCTTTAACAAATGTTGTACGTTAGTAATTTGATTGGGTAAATTTGGATTTAATACACAAAAAGAGAGACATGTTGAGCAATTGTGTCATAATTTTCAAGACATCCAGTGGGAGGGAAAACTTTGCATTATTAAATTGGTAGCAGATGAAAATTTTATTAATCTTTTTTACCATTCAAATTAGCTTATTTGTTTTAGTCAGTTAATAAGGTTTTTCATGATTGATAATTGGATAAATTGAGGAAAAATAATAGTATCTATATGAAAAAAGATGAGGGTATTCATATGAGTTGTTTTCAAATTGGTTCTTTTTCAACTCAAGATAACTTTAAAGACATTGATCATTTGGGTATTGAAATTTCTTATATTTATGTTCAACATGCTTAGAAATGAGAGAGCCCTTCCTATGTATTTAAAGTTCCAATATTTGAGAAGATAGGAGAAAGGAAAATTTTTAGAGATTGAAAAATGGAAGAGGAGAGTAAGGGATTATTGAAAAAGAAAGGAGAAAAAAAAAAGGAAAAATAAAAAAGTGTTAGGCTATATATTGAAGCAAATTACGAAAAAAGAAAAATAAGACTGAGGTAATGGAGTGTAGATAAACAGTTGTCGTTCATATACTAATGGTAAAAACTTTTTTAACTTTGGTTTTTTAAAAGTTAAGGTAATGCAATTTTTGAAAGTTTAAAGGTATTTTAAAACGAGGTACTAACGATTTTCATCCATCTATTAACAATAAGGATATTTTTTAAAACTTTTTTTTAAAGTCTAAGGGTATTAATGAAACTTTTGAAAATTTAGGAATATTTTTTAAACAAAGTACTTGTTAGACTATGTTGATATAATTAAATTTATCTCAAACTATCAGCTCAAGCTTTTAGTTTAATTGGTGATTTAAGATTGTATCAGACCAAGTGGTTTAGGAAGTCCTGTGTTCAAACCTCTACAAAATCAATCAAAGTGCAAGGTTAGTATCTTTTCTAATTTAGTCTTTGTTTTATGTCAAATCTTTATTTGTTTGTCTAATTAAGTGTCATATATAAGTACTTGCGTAAATGATCAAAACATCTATTTTTATTCTTCAAATTTGAAAAATAACCATTTTGATCATTAACAAATAACAAATGGATAACTTTGCTTTCAAATATATGCATTTACATACTAAACGTTGATTGAATTAAAGTTACATAGCTTCATTTAAGTGAGTATTTAGTAGGCATAATTATAAATTAGATCACATAGATTATATAGTTTAAAAAAAACTATATTTTTTTCAAATTCAAGAAACATTTTTTTCTTTTTTGAGTTCAACAACATTTAAAACTTAAAAGTGGGAGGATTCGAATCTACAACCTCTTGATCATAAAATTATACTTAATGTAAGTTAAGTTATGTTCTTGTTATTTTAAACCTGAATAAATTAAAATATAATAAACCATAAAAATTATGAATCAAAGTAGGCTTATAAACCTAAATAGATACTAGAAAAAAAATACTTATTAAAGAACAATATCAACCATGTAATAATCAAATTTTGTAACGTATGGATTTTTTTTTTTTTTCCTTTTCAAAGTTAGCCTTAGTATAACTTAATATATTTCGATAAAATTGAAAAGAAAAAAAAGGGAGCATGTGAATATTTTAATTGCGGAAATGGACAAGTGATAATTAAAGAGTAGACGACAAAAAAAAATGGAGGCATCTACTCCACTTACTTTTCGAGTGGGCCAACTCGAGGCTAAACCCCACCTCGTTGGGCCCAATAATATTGGGCTGGGCCCAACCAATGCAATAAACGACAAAACATGTGGACCCCACTTCCAAAATTCCAAATAGCCCTAAATTTAAGCAATGTCCTCTTCCCCATATAATACAAGATGGCACTCCAAAAAAAAAGTCTCTTAAAAAGTAGAAAGCGACCTCTACAAAATTAATTAATTGTACACAAAAAAAAAAAAAAAAATTACAATATTGATATTGTATATATTTCGAATTTCAATATGTTGTATTGTATATTATTGTAAAAGACACAAATAGGTTTCTGAGTTTTAAAATTATTTAATAATAACTCTCTAAAACTCTTAATATTGTGTCTAATAAATTCCTGAAATTTATAAAGTATTTAAGATTTTAGTTTTATCTCTAATAAAATTTAATATATTCATTGACCTATTAGACATAAAATTTAAAGTTTTAAGAATTTATTTGACATTTTTAAAGTTTAAAAGTTCATTAAATATAAATGTAAAAGTTTAAGGACTAAACGATTTAACTCATCTAAAAGCTTTAATTTAGTCGTATAGAGTATAGTCTATCATAGTTTCGTTTATCATAGTTTCATTTTAGGTTGTATGGTTTTAAATTTTTACCCACCTAAAAGTCCACTTATTTTTTCCTATTTTTTCACTCAACCTCGAATCTTAATATTATCCGTGAGAGTAGTCAACTAAATAGAGGGAAAAAAATTAGCTTCTTGTCTCATAAATAATAATAATAATAAATGTGTTATGTGTTTAATATAGTAATAACATAGAAGATTTATTAGACATGCCAAAAGTAAACATACCTTAACAGTAATGCATGTACTACCTCTATTAGAATCAGTGGTTCGAATCTCCATTTTCCTATGCACTTTTTCGTTATCGTAGCTAATGGAGGTAACGCGACAATATTTTTAAGAGAGGACGCCCGAAATCGATTCGGTGAGGAGAGGAAGAATGATGTTGCAACACACCAAAGAAAATACGAGGATTTATTGTTGATCCTGCTACAACAAGTTTTTGGAAATTACGTTTTTTAGTTTTCAAAACTTGGCTTGATTTTTAAAACACATCTAAAAAGTAGATAAGAAAACACAGGAAGACATATGTGGAAGTAGTATTTACCGGCTTAATTTTCAAAACTCAAAAATAAAAAACTAATGCCTCGTTTGATAACCATTTGAGTTTTGCGTTTTGGTTTTTGAAAATTATACTTGTTTTTTTTTTTCACATCTTCTCTACATTAGTCTACAATGATTTCCATTTTTCTTGAGGTACCACTTAAGTTTTTAGCTAAATTTCAAAAACAAAAATAAGTTTTTAAAAACTATTTCTTAGTTCTCAAAACTTAGCTTGGTTTTTTAAAACATGGGTACAAAGTAGATAAGAAAATATAGAAACTCATTGGTAGAAGTAGTATTTTTTAGGCCTAATTCTCAAAAATAAAAAACAAAAAACAAAATGATTATAAAACGGAGCCTAGGTTGAGTTTGAAAACTCATTGACCTAAATGCTACCAAATTCAAATCTCAGGGGTCACAATTACATTTTTCCTAATATTTTAAACCATAAATACCAAATTAAAATTGAAACCAAAATATTAGAACTAAATCAAAACTATATCCTAATCATAAAAACTAAAATTGTAATTTAACCTAATTCTGTTCAAGATCACAATAAATATGTACCACGTAATTTTTTTTAAAACATGTTTGTGTCCATTTCCATATAACTTAACTAGTCAATAACTAGTTGATTTTTTTGAAAGTCATGGGTCAAATTTCTTACTTTCGTTTGAATTATATATTCTAAAAATTAAAAAAAAAATAGATAAATATTTTTTTCATTTTAAAAAAAATATGAAGTTGGAAGTCTTGTTTAATAATAATTTAAAAATTTTAAAACCCACATGAGGAAAAAAACCTTCCTAGTTAATAATCTCTTCTATCATCAATTGTTTTTTACTTTGACATAATTTGAATGTATTGTATATATTGTATATACATTACACACTTTAAATAACATATGAAAATTTTATTCTAAAAGAAAAACCAATATACGAAAGATAAGGATAAAAAAAAACATAAGAAAATTTGTTGCTAAAATAATACGTAATTTCCAATTATAAGAGATATTTACCGACAAAAATTTCAATCCCTAATAAACTAATTCGTGGTTGGTAATTGGTATTAATCAACTTTTGACATAAACAATCCATCATTATAAATTGAATTTTACTAACAAAATAATGGAGTCGTGAATCATAACTTTTTTTCACGACGATATTACAAAAATATTATCTTGAAAATAACATATTACATTTTTTAGCCCTTTATACTACAAGAAATAAGCTATATATCAACGTCGCATATTCCGACGCCGCAAAACAAGTCGGCATTAAAACTCTTTGCCGACGCGCTCATAATTCGTCGGCATATACCGTTTATCCCGACGCGGGCATTAGGCACGTCGACATAGACTATTTAAATTGAACCTATGCCGACGCAGAGATGACACGCGTCGGCATAGGTTCGGTAAAATCAGTCTCCTGCCCCATAGAAGGCAGGAACTCTCTCGCCTATGCAGACGCGGTCTTTATTCGCGTCGGCATAGGTTCATTTAAAATCACACTGATCTGGAGAAGAAGGCGGAGCGTCTCGCCTATACCGACCGGTCTTTATTCGCGTCGGCATAGGTTCATTTTAAAATCCCTCTTCCCTTTCGCAGAACGCAGATCTGAAAGGAAAAAAAAAAAAACCCTCTCACCGCCCGCCGTTCGCCTCTTCTCAAACGCAGGTCGTTTGTTCTCCTCCGTCGGTCGTCTTCGCCACCGTTCGTTGTTTCTTGCGGCGACCGCCATGCTCGTTTAAATCGACTTTTCAAACTTCAAGAAATCCGATCCTTTCAAGGTCGGAATCTCGAATTGGTACTCTTCTCTCAACAGTTCATTTTATTTTATTCAGATTAGAACAACATCATTAATTGTAGTTAATCTTAGTATGTCTATCGATTTATGTACTGGATTTGAGGCATTTGTCTGTTGAGAAGAGTTGATTTGAGAATTAAACAAGCTTTGCATATGTTCTGATTTGGCTGATTTTTATGTTGCATGTTTTATTTTGAGCTTTGCATGTTCTAATTTGAGAATTTTGAAACTGTATTCACTAAGGAAAAGAATTGGGATGGAAGAACAGTACTTTAAACGAGCAATTTGGAACTTTCTCTGTTTCTCTTCTAAAGAATTCTAAAAAATATGTAGAAATGGTGAATAAACCAACATAATTTTGAAAATTACAAAAAACCCAAAACTAAATGGTTATCGTCAAATGGGGCCTTAATGGTTATAATGTAAAGTTTTTCATTACCCAACTTTCATAAATGAAAACCAAATTAAATTTGGAAAGAAAAAAAAAGTAATTTTCACAGACTTAATTTAATTTTTGAATTGGATGATTGTATTGGTGATATTTAAGTGAATTAAAATCTCAATAATTACACAGCCTTATCACTATTGTTGGGTCTTCACCACGTGGAAGCATCGAATCACAACACTCACCCACCACTTTGCACTCACTTTCTAACACACATATGACTTATCAATGTCTACTTAGATGAGGTGGTCAAATAAAGTTTCATTTTGTTTGGAAATCTGAGATGGTCCCACTGTTAATTTGTAGTTTGGGGGGCGTCTTGTGGAATCTGGCTATAGAAGTGTGTTTTATTTCTTATCAGGTGTAAAAAAAAATTATGAGAACATCCTACTTACGTCGTTATGCTGCCGAAATTTTCGGAGCATTTCAATCTTAATATGTTTAATAATCATTTTTAAGTTAGGCTGAAATTTGATTTTGTTAAGAAAAAAACTAATGTATTAGTAAGTTAGAGATATACTAGAATTCAAGGACTTTTACACAAGAAACTAATTAACTTCTTGTCTAATTATACAGATCCCGACTTTCCACAAAATAAAGTTGGTTTGATTGTGATATACAATTAAGAATGAGTAGTAGAGAGTGGATTGAAATACGAAATAGGTTCTCAACGGAGTATAAGGAAGGAGTAGTTCAATTCTTAAAAGTACCGAAACTTCATCTAAATAATTTAGGAAAAACAAGATGCCCATGCAAAAAGTGTATGAATGCGTTGTGGGAGTCATTAGATGGAGTAGAACGTCATCTAATAGTAAATGAAATTTCTCCCACGTATAGTTGTTGGATATATCATGGAGAATCATTTGACTTATATAGCGGGTTTGAAGGTCAGACAAGTCAATCAAATACTATAGAGCCTAATGTAGTTAATGAAGAGAATGAAATATTGGATCTTCTATATGATTTACAAGTTCCTATTGGTGAATATGTAAATCATGAGATAGATGGTGATGAATAAGACATGAGGAATGAGTCGCCTACTAATGGTCACAATAGGAATACTTCAAACATATTTAAGGACTTAATAGTTGAAGCAGGTAATGAATCGTATCCTAGTTGTACTAAATTTTCTTCGTTACAATTTTTGGTGAGGTTGATGCATATTAAGGTTCTTAACGGTTGGACTAATAAGTCGTTCGATATGTTGCTAGAATTGTTAAAGGAAGCGTTTTTAAGTAGCACATCTATACCTAGTTCATATTATGAAGCCAAGAGGAAATAGTGTGACTTAGGATTAGGTTATGATTCTATTCACGCTTGCAAGTTCGATTGCATATTATTTTGGAAAAAATTTACCAATTGCCAAGAATGTTCAGTATGTGGCGAGAGTCAATATAAAACTAACGATAAGGATGGTAAGAAGATTCCTCATAAAGTTTTACGTCATTTTCCACTTATACTGAAGTCTTTTGTTTTTTTTTGTCTTAGACTCATTTCGTGCTCGACTATACAAAGCCTGAAGTCGTTAAATTTGTCGAACGACAAATGCAGAAGACCTTCAAGGAGTACAGATGTGAGGTACACAGACATTTCAAGTCGTTTGGCACTCCTGAGGAAGCACGTGCAAATCCTCCTAAACGATTGAGGGAAAGCATCGAAGACTGACACTTTTTATGTGATAGGTTTGTGGATCAAGGATTCAAGGTATGTATGCGTTCACAATCATTTTTTGTAAAATCTTTAGTTTGTTAACTCATATTCTATTTGAATAGGACAAATCAAAAAGTTGTCAAGAGAGTAGGGCGGCTCTACAATTCAACCACACATGTGGCTAAGACTTTCATTGTTGTGCAACAAGAAGAGGTAGGTTGAATGTTTTAAACATTATCCCTTTCATTTGTTTGCTACTTTTTGTAACATATTTTTTCTGTTTTTGATTTGAGTTATAGAAAGAGAAACAAGGTCGCGATATAGGATCTGTCGACCTATTTGCGTTGACACACTCTAGACATGGGAAATGGGTCAATCCAGCTGCCGAGGAAGCTCATGTAAGTTTGTTATAATGTTTTTATTATTTCCATATTCAAATCTTGTCATATATCTTGAATATAACAATTATATAATTGCAGAATAAAATGACTCAATTGCAAGAGGCATCTAGTCAAGGAGAGGGTGAAACACGTTCCGAAGCAGAAATCTGTGCGTCGGTGTTAGGGACGCGTCCAGGATACGTTAAAGGCCTTGGTTGGGGACCCAGGCCCGCTAAGTCAAATAAGAAATCGAGTAGTAGTTTATCGACCAGATCCTCATCAAGTCGAGAAGTTGATGAGTTAAGAGCTGAATTAGCAGAAACAAAAATAAGTCATCGAAAACACAAACTCAGTTGTCAAGTGTTGAGGAAAGAATGAAACAACAGATGGATGCACATATGCAAAAAATGGATGAACATCGACAAATGATGGAAATGGTTAAGAAAATGATGGAGTCACAAGGAGGACCATCGAAATAGGTACAAATAGTTTTTTTATTATTGATTATTTTAATGAATTTTGTATATAAGACTTGTGGTAACTTTCTGGATCTAAAGCCCAACCTGTTTGTGAATGAAGTTTGGAGGAGGTTGGGCATTCTTTTATGACTTAAGAAGTGTTTTATTCTTCTATACAGGTTATACAAATTTTTGGTTTTATTTAAATCATGTCGTTATGCTACCGAAATTTTTTCAATAGATGTGTGTATTGTGTATATATGTCTATTGTGTAATGATTTAATATATTGAAATATTTGTTTGTATAGGTTGATCATTCTTCAGTGGTAGAGAGCTTTGGAGGAGGTGGTAGAAGAACATGAATATTTATGAAATCTTTGTTTGTATGTGTTCAATTGACTTTGATATTTGTTTGTCGTTTTTTTTTAAGTTAAATTACTATGGACTTTGTTTGGTTTTAAGTTAATTATTATGGATTTTGTTTGTATGTGTTTAATGAAATTATTATTTTTCTTAGTTTATGTTTTTATGTTTTTGAATAAGAGTTAATTTATTTATAATTTTATGTTATAATTAAAGAAATAAATAATAAAAAAAAATAAGATGCAAAGGAATGGTGGAAGAGAATGTATGAGATTTAAAAAAAGTAAGATACAAAATAAGAGTATGTATGAGATTAAAAAAAAATTAAAAAAACAAAAAAAATACATATGCCGACGCCGGTCAAATGTGACGTCGGCATAGGTCATCCGGGTGTGATGCTGATGCGAGTTGACCTCGCGTCGGCATAGGACGACCTATGCCGACGCACGTTGACCAGCGTCGGCATAGGTTACGCCCCCGGATGAAATTCGCAGGATAGGCCTATGCCGACGATGGATCAAGAAGTGCGTCGACATAGGACTATGCCGACGTGGATGTCCCGACGTAACACCCGACCCACAACTCGACGTCGGGAAATGGCTATGTCGACGTTTATTAGCCATATGCCGACGTATTTGTGCGTCGAGAAAACCCATAATTCTTATAGTGTTATATTCAATTTTATCGAAACAACAAGATTTTTACAAATTAAAACACAAATAGTCAACCATTTACCACGTATTTGTAAGTAAATATAACAATGGTAAAATACAAATAGCCATAAACTATTCAAAATTTTCAAACATTAAATTCGTAAATAAACAACTATTTTTTAACCTTTTGAAAATCAAAACACTATTTTTCACAAATTTGCAACAAAATCCAACCTTTTTATTATTTTATGATTTTATATGTAATTAATGGTAGAATTATTTACTAAAATGAATGATTTCATTATAGAAAAATTAAATCACAATAATATTATCATTATTAAAGATGTGAGTAATTTTCAATAGTCTAAATGAAATAAAGTTATTGTAGGAAATTTTAGTCATATAGAAATAAATGATCAATCAAACAATCAAAGAGCTGCTAACAAGAACATTTTGAATAACTAGTTAAACTGGAAAAATTATTAGAGACAACCACAACGTGACTGATAATTTCATAATTGATTGTATGACTTATGAGACAAGAATTGCAACAATACTTCAAATATGTATTGAGTAGTTATTAGTAAACATGAAAATTTTTTAATTTATTCTAACCGTTATTAATAGATAACTATATTGTGAGAGTCTGAATATATATATTTATATATATATATATATATAGGAAAGAAGGTGGATTTTTTTTTTTTCCATTAATGAAGTAGGGATGACAGTTATACAGACAATAACTCCTGCCAGCCTTAGAATCATAGAGAAAAATGGGCCACGTTTGAGCCCAGCCACCAACCTCTGTGGGACACTCAAAATTATTCATAAATAATCGTACCTCATTGAAAAATCAAATTAGTCCTTTCAAATTTAAAAATATAACTCAATTGAATTTTTTTTTTTTTTTTTTTTTGTAGAAAATAAGAAATATAAAATATTTTGATATCTAATTACAACTATAACATAGATATAACTCAACTGGCATAAAACATGTATCCTCAATCAAGGTGAACGACAGAATGTAACCAAATTTAAACTTCAAAGGCTAAAATGTTGAATTTGAAAATGAAATGACTTAAATGTTACCAAACTCAAATTTTAATACTAGAATTTTTTTTTCGTATTAAAAAAAATAAAAAAATATTTGTTTTTCTAAAATGAAAGACGAATTGGTATACAATTTTAAAACTTCATGAAGACGAAAAAACGAACAAACAAAATACTTTTTTAACAAATTTTGACATTTTATTTCCAAACTTTAAATTTTCTTCAATTTTTGTTTTCAATATTCTAAATAAATATCTATTGTAGTCTCTATTTAAAAGTAATAAATAAATAACCAAAAACAGATCTTGTTACTTTTTTTTACTGTCTAATTTTCGGCTACTTAAATATTCTCAGGTAAAGAAATAACAACCAATTTACTATGTAACTCTATTTTTAGTTGAACACCCTTTTGAACAGACCAACCAACAAAACTATAGTTCAAGTGACATCAAGACTTATAACCAACAGGTCAGGGGTTCGAAATTCTCCTACTCCAAGTGTTGTTTTGCACTTAAAAAAAATGAATAGATCCTATCATTTACGGTTGAACTAAGCTTGCTTTAACATAGTTAATACCCCTGAATTAAAACAGTTATTTTCTTAAGTTTAAAGACTATAACCACCATAGTTTAGAAAAGGAAAAAAATTATAACCACAGTCTACTGGTCGATAGGGACCCATCTAAAAGAGTTAAGATAATCATTCGAATCATGAAGGCTACCTACTCGACCATATATAGAAGAGAAGGCATGCTTGGTAATGCATATTCACGAATATATCAAAAAAAGAAAAAATTATTGAAAAGGATATCCAAACAAATTAGCGACTATAGTAACTAATTTAAGATTTCAAGACTACAACATTTTAATTTTATATCTAATAGGACTAAAAATTTTAAAATATGACAAAACCTATTAAACACTTTTAAACTTCATGTTAGACATAAAATCGAAAATTAAATCTATAAATACTACTTCCACATATATATTTTCTTGTTTTGTTATCTATTTTTTACCTATATTTTCAAAAATCACCAAAAAGATTAGTTTTTAAAAACTTGTTTTTATTTTTGAAATTTGACTTAGAATCAAATGTTTTTAAAGAAAAATAAAACATACGGTAAAAAATTGATGAGAAAACAAACACAATTTTCAAAAACTAAGAAATAAAAAATTGAGATCAGGTTTGATAATCATTTAATTGTTTAAAATTTGACTTAGGAATATTACTCCCACCTTATGGGTTTCCTTGTTTCGTTAGCTATATTTTCAAAATCAAACTAAAATTTGAAAATTAAAGCACATTCAATAATCATTTATTTTTTATTATTTGATTTTTATTTTTAAAAAGTAAGCTTATTTTTTCTATCAATTTCTCTAAAAAAAACAAAAGAATATCAAAAGAATTTTAAAAACTAAAAGAAATTATGTTATCTACTTTTTTTTTTTTTTTTAGTTTTCAAAACTTCTTCGATTTTGAAAAAACAAATATAATTTTAAAAATAAAAAAACATATGCTCCGTTAGACAACCATTTGGTATTTTGTTTTTGGTTTTTTAAACCTATAAATACTATATTTACTTGTTTTGTTGTTAATTACTTTTCTATCTATGTTATAAAAATTCAAATCATGTTTTGAAAACGAAATAAAGTGTAGTTTTCAAAAACTAGATTTTGTTTTTAGAATTTGACTAAAAATCCAACTGTTTCATTAAAGAAATTATAGAAAAATTAAAAGAAAACAAACTTAGTGTTAAAGAAAACAAACTTAGTGTTTAAGGAAGTCCTCGCATTCTTAGCCAAATTCTAAAAACAAAATCAAGTTTTTGAAAATTATTTTTTTAGTTTTCAAAAGTTAGCTTGGTTGTTGAAAACATAGGTACAACGTATATAATAAAACATACAAACTCATTGGTAGAAATAGTATTTTTAGACTTAAATTTCAAAAACTAAAACAAAATACCAAATAGTTATCAAACGAGGTGCAAATAATTATCAAACATAACCTAAATAGTTAGTCATACGAACTTAAGAGACCTACCAATACTTTTTAAAATTCTAACGACCTAACCTAAAAAATTCAAACTAATAACAAATAAATAAAATCCTTCGTCACTAAGCTTTAACGTGCATCCATTCAATTATACGCGCTTTATTTGGATTATATAAAATTACGTACCATACCATGATTTTCACATTATCATTATTAATTACATTTCCCTTTTTTTAAGCTATTTATATATATATATCCAGAAAAAGAAACATTTGAATTTGAAAATTAAAATAATTCCTATATACAAACCAACAAGAACATTCTACAAAATGCCCTAATGAAATGACTACTGATTTGAAGGAGATTAATCAACTTAGGGTTCGTACTAATTACGGTCCCACTGACAGATTCAACAAAAATCTTCATCAACAAGAGAGTGCAAAAATCGAAAAACAAAATCAATAAATTAACCAAAAAAAAAATTAGGAATCTCAGACTCTGCGCTAGAATGATTCGTTCTTAATCTTACCAGTCAAATCTCTTTCTAATGCCGTCTTCATCGCCGTTGAGGAAGCGACAAGTGTTGGAAATGGAATCAATTGCCGGCCGGAAGAGGAGTACACGTACGCACGGTTTACAAGTTGCAGCCGTAGAAGACAAAGAAGAATCCGATCATGGAGACTAAGGCGACGGATTCGAAGGCGGTCATGACGGACCAGACGAGGTCGTCGACGATCGGAGTGTTGAGAAGGCCGCGAGGCCAGCGGCGGAACCAGGCGGAGCTCCAGTTCCATGAGAAGAGAGAGGAGAGGACGTCGGTCCACCGGAATAAGGAGGATCTGAGGGAAAATTCGAATTCCGGCCACCGGAATGCCGATCTCGATGACCTTCCCGCCATTGCTGCTCCTTCGCCTTCCTGAAACTCTGGCGAGATTGTAGAGTCCGTGGGGGTTATAAAACTAAGCATCGAGTGGGAATTATCTGGTGTTGCCGTGTGTAGACGAAAATTGGTGCTCCCTGTCTCACTTGTTATAAACTTATAACCGAAGTTTCAATTTTCTAATACGTCTTTTTTTTTTCTCTCTTATTTTACAAAAGAATACCTAAGGGTGTTAAAAAACTAACACACCCATCAACTCAACCTAATTCATACGAGTTGAATTATAAATTTATTTGGATTGAGTTGAGTTCACATAAATAAAAATTTATGGGTTGAATCAATTTATGAGTTTACTTAAAATTGATTTGAATTGATCCGGCTAACTCGAATTTATTATTAATTTTTAAAAAATACCTATTATACAATTATATATATATGCATTTATTTTTTAAATTTCATTTCATAATTAATTTTTAATTATTTTAGTTTTGAATAACTCTTAAAAATACATTTTTTAGTCTTTTCAAGTGAAATTTTTCATAATATAAATTAAAACGACTAATTTTTAATTAAATGTTTGAAAATAAAGTAAATAGATGATTTACCAATTAATATTTTACTTTTAAAAAACTAAAATTTTTAATAATGACCCAAACAACTCGAACCAACTTAACCTATATGTTTCATGGTTGGGTCCTCATTATTTAATAAGAGTTGTTTGGGTTGAAAAAATTTACCACTCAAACAATTAGGTCGTTTGGGTTGAAAAATTTTACAACTCAAATAATTGGGTCGAGGTCTAAAAATTGTGTCAACCTGACTCAACTCAACCCATGAACACCTTTAAAAATATTGTTCATTTCAATTTTATGGAGCGGTGCGATAAAAAAACGTTTATTCTTTTGAAAATTACAATATTATCCTTAACTTTTTATAAAAACTTTAAAGTATAAATCCATTAAAATGTTAGATGGAAAATTGATGTGACAGTGACTTAAAATGACATGGTGTTAATCTAGACACTTGCCTTGATAAGTTTATAAAAACAACATATAGACATGCCAACTTTTCGTCCAACATTCTAACATTTTTCTACTTTAAAAGTAGTTTTGAAACAATTTATGACAAGTCAATAGTAATATTGCAATTACTTTTGAAATAATATGAATATTTTGTTGGTAGTTTTGAAACATTTACGAAAGATCAATGGTAGTATTACAATTATCTTTGAAATATTATTTTTTAAACAAAGAGCAAAGTTCAAAGTTTATATCTATAATTTAGCTTAGTATTTATGAGAAACGTAAAAATAAAGACATCTATATGTATATATTAAATTTGTTCACACGTGATTTCAACAAATAAATAGAAACAAGACATGTGCAAGTGTAATTGGTTTGAGAACTTTGTAGTTTGTTATCAGACATAAATTTGATTCAAGGGTTTTACAGCTTGTTTTTTTTACGTAGATTTGATTCAAGAGTTTAACAGCTTTTTCTGAATGTGAATTTGTCTCGAGTGCTTTGCAACTTGTTTTCGAGTGTGAATTTGTTTTGAGGGCCTCACAACTTATTCTCGAATGTGGATTTGTCTCGAGGGCTTGCAACTTATTGAAGGTATTCGACTTGTAGCCTATTGAAAGGTTTTCAACTTGTAATTTGTTCAAGGTCTTCGGTTTGTAGTTTGTTCAAGTTCTTCAGCTTGTGCTTCTTGAAGATCTCTGACTTGTACCTCCTTGAAAGTCTTTGGCCAGCTTGTTCTCAATCTTCAAGTTGTTCGAGGGTCTTGCAGCTTGTTTTGTTCTCGAATGTGAAGTTGTCTTGAGGGCTCTTATAGCTTGTTATCGAAATTGAAGGATTTTTTGAATCTCGAAAAAGCGTTTTTGGTCTTCAAGGCAGTGTTCTTCGTTGTTTGATTTTCAAGAATCCAAATAGTCTTCTGGTCTTTATTTATTAATTATCTTTAAATTTTCTTTGATAAGAGTATAGGGTTTCCAAAGTGGACTTGAGCTTGACCATTAGATTAAGCCTATGGTTGGCCTTGGGCCTAAAGCCTTTTAAACTGATATAATTGACTTTGAACCTAGCTTCTTCGGGTGGAACTTTGTTAGATTTGGGTATGGTTTACAATTGACCCAAATTTCATACAATCCAATTGCATAATTGAATTTACCTTAATTTAATTTATGGATACTTGTAAATTTAATTAATCCTAAATTAAATAAATAATTTTGTCACAAACTTTAAATAATGTCATATAAATTTTTGATTGGCCAAAATTTCTATTACAACAAAATCTAATTTAGATAAACTTAGTAAAAGACATTATAAACTCGTCGAAAATGGTCAAATCACTCCCTCATATACTATTGAACTTAAAAAGTATTAAATTACAAATTTAATCATGAACTTTCAAGTTTGTATCTATTTAAACTTTAAATTGTAAGAAATATCTATATGTCTTTTAACTTTACAACATACTTAATAGATTTTTAAACTTTCAATTTTGTGTTTAATTAAATATTTAACAGTGAAATAACTAATTTTGTAAAAGTATAAATATTTATCTTTATAATTTTTGTCATAATTTAAAGCCCATATCATTTTTATTCGTGTTTATATATAATTTGCATTTAATTTGAATTTAGTCCTATAATTTAGTTAAATTTCAAAATTCGTCTCTAAACTATTATTTACCTACTCAAACAGTTACCCATTTTTGGTTTTTTTTTTCCTTCTTTTTACTTTGCCATAAGCTTTTATATAGTCAATTAATACAATTACCAAAATAAGATATTAAGAATATCAATTCATTTTCACATAGAAAAAAAATGTGATACGATAACACCAATGATGCTTTGTAAGTGTTTTTTGTTAAACTGCATTTATAATAAATTGAAAATTTTAAATTTATAGAAATTAAATTGAGATTAAACCTAAATAATAAAAACTAACTTGAAACATTTTAAATCAAATGATCAAATTGAACTATACTCAAACTAAATGTTGTAATATTCAACTTAAATAAGGCTTCGTTGAATAATCATTGAGTTTCGTTGGATAATCGTTGGATAATCAAATGATCAAATTGAATTATACTCAAACTAAATGTTGTAATATACAATTAAGTGTTTTTGATTTTTTGTTTTTTAAAATTAAGACTAAAAATACTACTTCTACCAATGAGTTTCTAGGTATTCATATCTTATTTGCTCTTGTTTTCAAAAACCAAACTCAGTTTTGAAAAATAAAAAAAATAGTTTTCAAAAACTTGTTTTTTGGTTTTTTAAATTTGACTAGAAACTTAAATGTTATCTCAATGTTATCTCAAGAAGATGAAAATCATTGTAGAGAAAATGAAATGAAATTGTGGAGAAACAAACATAATTTTTAAAAACCAACGGGGCGTAAATTAGTATTTTTCATTCTCAAGATTACTTTAAAAAAATGGTTCATAAATGTTATGTTCTAAATATTTTTTAGATAAGATTTGTATGGTATCATATAAATATTGACCGACTTCTTATATCTATGTCTAACTCATGTACATATGTTAGTAATATCAACGCATTAATAAAATTTAACTGTTTTTTCTAAAAAATGAATTAATGTCAACATGAGCATAACCATCTATCCACAGATATTTTTGGATTCTTCTTCGTATATATTGTTAAATACATTAAAAAAAAAAAAGGGAAAAAAAATCCATTTACCGCGCCTGGTATACACGCGCTGAATGGGTCGTCGGGCTGCGAACTTATCCCGAGGGTATGGGAAAACGGGGCCCACATTGAGCTTGAATCCGATAACAATAAGCTCTAATCTGGACGAGAAATCACAACCGTACATCCGTAATCATCAGATGAGGAAAAGAGAATACGGTTTGATGTACGGTTGTGATAGTTAGAAGACTTTGGGTGGGTGTTTGGTTATGGCGCTTCCAATTTAAATAATTGGAGGGAAAAACTTTTAAATGCTATGAGTAGAGCAATCATATGGCTATTTTGTCTTGTAATGCAATTTTGAAATAAAAAAAGGTTGATTTCAAATAACAATAATAATATCAAAGTATAAATATATTTTCGATACTTGAAGTTGAAGTTTGATAGTATTTACTTTTTTTTTTAAGTATAATTAGGGTTGAAGGATTCGAACTACAGATTTTATGGTCGTTAACACATTCGTCATGTCAGTTGAGTTATGATTTCTAAAGGGCAGATTTACCTTGGGTCGGGGAGTCTCGAGCTCCCCTCTCAAATTTTTAGCTTTAATAATATGTATAGAAAAAATCAGATAAAATAACAAAAAAGATTTCTAACATAGTAGTTAATAGGTTATAAGCCCTCCCTCAAGTCATAGATTCAATCTTTGGTTTGTACAATTTAAAATAATTTTTTTCAATGTCATATTCAAACCTCTACTTGATACAAATTTTGGATCCGCCCTAGATCTGTTTAGCATTTAAGTATCTAAATTTCAAACTCAATATTTTAGCTTATTTAAATTTAATTGTATTTTAGTTATGTTGTCAGTTTTCTATTAATTACTAATGAAAAGTTAGCACAAATGCCATGACATCTATTTGTTCTAATATTTTTAATTAAAACAAATATTTATAATGTTTTTTTTTTCTTCTTTATCCCTCCCCCTATTTCTTATTTCGTCTCCTTCATAGTTCATTTTGTATTCTTTCTTTGTCTTCTTTCCCCTTCCTCCTTCTTTTACTAATCATTTATTAAATAGGAAAAAACCCATTTGCTATATGATTTCACACTGTCGGTAAAAAAATTAGTTAAGTGACTCTAAAGACGGGAAATTTCAACTAAGCATCAACTTTCAAAATTGAAGCCAACAAAAACATAGTCCAACGACATAGAATGAGCTTATAACTAAAAGATTATGGATTTGACCCCTGGTTGAACTCAAAAAAAAATAATCAAAATTGAAAACTTCACCTTTAAAATAAAATAATTAACAGTAACTAAATAGAAATCCTCAAATAGAAGCGTCACAACAGTATTAGGAACAACGACCCTCTACATATCTCCACATTGATATGATACTGTCCACTTTGGGCATATGCCCTCATGGCTTTACTTTTGGTTTCACCCAAAAGGCCTCATACCAATGGAGATACTATCCCTCACTTATGTACTCATGATCTTTCCCTTCTCTAGCCAATATGAGACTTTGGTCGCACTCCCACACAATCATTAAACTAAACTATGAAAACATATTTGCTCCATGAATAAAATTTAAAAAAAAAATCGATTATCACAAAGATAAGGATTAGTGCAACCAAGTAGTAGAGATCAAATTGGATTGAAATTGCCAAGAGCTTGCAACTCCTTTGACCCTCTTTGATTTTTTTTTTTTTTTTTTTGAGAAAGAGAGCGTGGAAATGAGAGTAAAAAAGGAGGAGGGAGGAGAAAGAGAAGAAAATTATGAGAAAAATGAAGAAGGAGAAGGCGGTGACAGCGGGCGGGAGATGTGTGTGCACGCGCGTGCGTGTGTGTTTTATTTCAAAAAAATTAAAAGTATATGTTTTAAAAAATATCACGTCAACTTTTCGTTAGCAATTAACAGAAAATTGAGAGCATGAACTTAGAGAAATTTGAACGAATGACCCAATTTCATACGCTTTAACGTTATCTAACTCGCTTTATGAGATTAATGATATATGACTCATTTCGTCATGACAATGTGCGAAAAACATACTTAGGAAGTCAACATTAGACGATTTTGACATGACAATGTGCGCAAAATTATCCAAGAAGTCTGCATGTGGCGCTTTCACTTGCTCGCGCAATTTCGTTTATAATCGTGAGGATCGAGAGTGAAATGAAAGAAGAAATGATAGGAAAGAAATAAAGAATATGAAATTAAGTTAGAGAAAAGCGAGAATAGGATTGAAAAATAAAATATTGAAAAAATGAAAGAGAAAATAAAATTAAGTAAGAGGAGCAAACCATGCAGTAATCAAACTATCCTGCCGAATCCAGCTCTCATACTCTGGATTGATCATCGATGTGGAGGATGATTCTTCAGTCGTCTGTAGATACTTCGTTGGCCTTCCATTATTTTATTCGATGAATTTTTGTAAACCATGGCCTCGGAGAGTAACCAGAACTTGAAATTTCCACATAAGGAAATTATCTTCTAGTTTCGGAGTAGCAATCTTACTTCTAGGATTGACAAATTTCGAAGGAGAAAAAATTGTTGATTCATTCTCAAAAATCGAAGAACTCATCGTAAAAAAAAAATGAACAAAGAAATTTGCTTTAGTCGGTTAGACTTTTCAGAGTCTCTGATACCATGAAAAGGATCTGAACAGAGTAATCATGGTACACTAAACATCTGTCCTCTGCATTATTAAAGTGTGCACAGAAGTCCTTTTATAGACTTTCTGTAAATACAATATAATGGATTACAACACATCACTAACAGATTAACCAATCTCTTAACTAACTTAGTTAATTGTACAACTATTCACAACTAATCATATTCATTAATGTGCTCTCTTAACAGAGAGCAAGATTAAAAAAGAAAATATTGAAAAGAAATAAATAATATAACATTAAGTCAAGGTCATATGTCATTAATTTTATGAATTGAGTTAAATGCCATAGGGGCACGCAAAAAGAGTTCATCCGTATAAATTCTCTCTGAATTAAAAAGCAACAAAATCCAAATTTTATAGACTAAAATATCCCATTTGAAAATTCAAGAACTTAAATGTTACCAAACCCAAGAACTAAAAGTATATATTTTTTTTCCTAATAATAACCATAATAATAAATTCCAAAAGCTTATAAGCATTTACAGTTTTTTTTTCAATTTATTATTTAAAAAAAAATAAAAAGCATCATGTTTTTAAATAATGCCTTTTGTTTTCTACTTCTTAAAAATAGGAAACTAAAACTTCGTTAGATAACTATTTGATTTTTAATTTTTAGTTTTTAAAAATTAAGTCTAAAAATACTACTTTAAAAATTAAGTCTAAAAATACTACTTTTATCAATGAGATTATATGTTTTCTTATCTATTTTGTATCTATGTTTTCAAAAAACCAAGTTAAATTTTGAAAAAAAAAAAACAATCTTAAAAAATGTGTGTTTGTTTTTTAAATTTAGCTAGAAATTTAAATAATCATTTTGAGAAAAATGGAAATCATCCGTAGAAAAGATGGATAGAAATTGCACTGGAAAAACAAATATAATTTTTAAAAATAAAAAACTAAAATATTATCCAACGGACTTAAAATCAGTTTAATAATGGCTTGTTGTCAGTTTTTAGAAGAGAGAGAATCGAAAGTATATAGAGAACATTTTAGAGAGATTAAAAAAAAGGTTTGGGATGAAAATGTTAGAGAGAGAAAATATAAAGAAAAAAATTAGAGAGGAACAAGTTTTTTACGATAAAAATGTTAGAAAACAAAGGGCATGTTTGATAGGCAATGCAGATTTTATTTTATGTTTTCGAATTCACTCAATTCAATACATGTTTGATAGATGTGTTTTTGAAAACTGTTTTCGGATTCTGTAATTCAAATAGTAGAAATTATGAAAACAACATTTTTATGTTTTCATTGTATCCAGATTCTGAATTTGAAATTTTAAAATGCAGAATTGTATTAAACAAAGATAAAATCTTAATAAATATAATATTTCATGTTTATAAACTTAATTTACTTTTGTTAAATTAAAATATGTATAATATAATATATTATAAAATATAAAATATTATATTATAAAATAATAATTATATAAAATTTATTAAAAAAAACACATGTTTGATAAATTAATTAATAATGTTTTATATTCAACTTAATATTTAGCTTTCCAACTACAACTAGTTTTATGATCTATAAATATATTATAGAACATACTTTAAAGTATTGTTTAAAATTAAATTAAATTTCTAAATCTGCTACTAAACACATATTTGAAAACATGAAATACAACTCTGTTTTTATTGAATCCCTTGTTTTCAAATTTCTGTTTTCGGATTGCCTACCAAACGACCCAAATTTTGCTGGAGAGACGTGTCCAGACGTGTCCAAAAAGAAAAAATGAGCATGGAAGAAAAAAGTATTTTTTTTTTTTTTGTTAACTCTCTCAAAGGAGAGAAACCACATTAGCTGAAAAATGAGCTTTCCAGATCAGAGAATTTTCGGAAGACGAGGCCAAAGCTGCTAGATTATGAATAGTTTTATTCTATGTTTTAGTAATTTTACAAAAGGTACAAATATTTAGAGAGGGTGCAAGAAGATACAGGTCGCCCACAAAAAGACTAACTTCATATAAGCAAACAAGAATATACAAGAATATAAGCAAACAAGATTATGAATAGTTTTGTTGTATGTTTTGTTCTATGTTGCATTTATAAAAGTCCAAACAAGAATATACTTATATGTAATTCTCATTATAACAGAGAATTTACTAAAAATACTCCATCCTTAATAGGTTCAAAAACAAGAAAAAAGGTAAATAAAATTAATTACTGCAATCATTTAATAGAGTTCTTCATATAGTTTTAGTTTGGGTGAGTATATGTTTGCATATCAGACACGTAGCAAACCACTTTACAGATTCCTATGTTTGTTAAATGTTAGAGAATTATTAGATTATATGGGGTTCCATCTCAAAACCAATTGGCAATGAGTGGAGTATCTAGGATCCTCAACATGCCCCTTAAGATGGTGCCTCTTTGGGTTCACCATTCTTGAATTGGATAACTGGCAATGAGTGGTCTTAGTGAAGTTTCTGTCTACTTTTCCAATGTGGGATCCTCAACAAGAATATTAAATTTTTTTTTTACAAAATCTTAGGGTGGAATGGACTGCCGGTAGATAATACGTAGGGTAGGATGGAGAATTATTTTTATTCATTATTTTTTCTATAATTTTTTTTTAGCATTACTCGCCATTCCTATTTTTTAAAATCGACTAAAGACATAATTTAAGATTAAACTTATAATTTAAGTTATTGCATTAAAAAAGTAAGTGGGCCAATGAGTCCAGTATTTCCTCTATGGGAGGGTTCCGCCCTTTCCAAGTGGAGTCAACAATCTTGAAGCCATCGTTGATGGCCTTCGCCCTCCAATACTTTCATCACCTGTCTAGTCTCTAATGTGATTACGTTTTTAAGAAACGAAAAATTGAAAGTTAACTTAATTATCAAATAATCTTATTTCTTTAAAACTAAAGACCAAAATCTAAAACACATCAAACTCAATAGTTATCAAACTCTCAATTTATTATTATTTTTAATCTAATTGAGTGTACAATATATCTCCAATATCAAAAATAAATTCCCTCCCCATAACGGTTGAACTAAAAAAATGTGAGAAAATTTAAACTCCCGTTTGATAACCATTTTGTTTTTGGTTTTTAGTTTTTGAAAGTTAAGCTTATTTTCACCTAATTTCTCTAAAATAGATATTATCTCCCTTAAGTAAACATTTGAACTCTTAGCCACATTCTAAAAACAAATATACCTAATATGAAGTACATTAGTGATCTACTACTGATACGTTTCATTTATATCAAAATGAAATGAGACATACGTAATATAAAGTATATCAGTGATATACTACTAATATTTGTATAAAGTTTATCAATAGTCTATCAGTAACTCATATACATAACATAGATAATATTAAGTATATCATTGATATACTACTGATATACTTTATTTTAGTTATTTATTTTATTGATGGTTTGTATTTACTCGTTTTTAGTCAATAGACTTTTTTAATTGATACATTTGGCTAGTAGTATATGAGAAATTCATATTTAATATACTCGATATACTTAGAATGAAGTATATTACTGATATACTACTATATACTTAATATTATACATATCAATAAAATAAATATAGCTAAAATGAAGAAAATCAACGATATATCAAATATTTAAATGATGCCTAAAAAGAAGTGTGTCGATAGTATATCAGTAATATACAACTAATATTGTGATGTCCGAAGAGAGACCACATCCGAATGAGAGCGATCTTGAAGTTGTGAGAGGATGAAAAATGCTTACGAGAATTGATGTACCAGCAAGATGCACCTTCCTAATTTTCTATGACTCAATCATAGGAACTCCAAACTTAAACGTGTTTGGTTTGGAGAAATTCCATGTTAGGGCCAAATATGGATTCCAAATCTTGATCTGAATCCTAGGTCTAGGGCGTTACAAATATATAGATATATACTAGTTGATTAATATATACCAAATATAAAGTATATCAGATATACTATTGATATATCAATTATTAGTATATCAGATATCCTACTGATATACTACTAATATACCAAATATAAAGTATATTAGATATACTACTTATATACTATTGATATACAAATATTAAGTATATCAGATATGCTACTCATATACTGTTGATATACCAAATATTAAGTATATCAGATATCCTACTAATACACCAATGAGGATAAAATTGGAATAAAAAAAATGAAAAATTAGATTTTAAAATTTTTTGGTATATTTGCAAATCTAAAAAATTATGGCTAAATTTGAAAATATCCTACTATTTTTTGCTATCCATTATAATTCTCTAAAAAAATATTTATGGTAAACATAATATATTTTTATAAGATAATTTTTATTGATATTGTAAGTTTGCAAACTTAGGGTAAGAATATAACATGTTTCAAATTATTTAGGAAAATATGTCATTTTAATCCCAGGTAAAGCATTATGTTAAAATGTATGAGGTCGTTGGTTTAAATCTGATACAAGTATAACGCAGTTTTATGTTTTTTTCTTTTCTATTTTTCTTTTTTCTCTCTTTTTTTCTCTTTTCCTTCGTTCTTTATTTTAGTTCCTTTAAAATTACACATGATTATTGTTTTTTTATTCGTAATTACCATTTTTTTAATTCTATTTTTTTTTATATCTTTTAATATTTTAATTAAGTATTAATTATTCAAATATTTTACTAAATTAAAAGAAATTAATATTATACCAAAAAAACTATAAATAGCTAAGTTTAAAGAAACAAAAATCAATCTATAACCATTTTCATTTGTTTTTTTGTTGGCATAATTTCATTTGATTTAATTTAAAATCAATTTAAAACTACATAAATATAGTTATTCTTTTTGAATAATGTGATACTTTCCTTACTGCTTTCATAAGAGTTTGAGAGTTAAATTAAATCAGATGAAAATATGCAATGTATATATAATTTATTTTTTTTCTCTTAAACTTATTTATAGTTTTTTAGTAATATTAATTTATTACGCGTGACACCAGGCTCGAACCCACAATCCCATGTAATTCAAATTACTCCTTAAGCGGCGATAATTTTTTTTTAAAAAAAAAAAATTACTACAGTTGGCAGCATGTTGTCTCTTGGAGAGACGACATGCTGCCACGTGACAAGAGACGACCTTCAACCACCTAATTAAAATTGCAATATTTTCCTAAATAACTTGAAACATGCTATAATCTTATAATAAGTTTGCAAACTTACAATATTAATAAGAACATTAAGTTTTTTTTTTAATGAATTGATCGCGATATACTGGTACAATTTATTTTTTAGTTTTTATAAAAATGTAATCTTTTTTTTTTTTGACAATTGATTAATTAGAATTCATTTTATTGATAAAGAATGCTTCAAAGTAATTAACTTGAGGAGAAAATGCATTTTTTTATTCCCTAAATGCATTTTTTAACCTATGAACGTAACATGTTGTATCAATTTTAACCATAGACTTTTAATTTCTTCAAATTAAACATCAAACTTGACAGATTGTGCTGATTTTAACTAAAAAGCTTTTAATTTCATTAATTTAAACCTCAAACTTAAATAATTGTATCAATTTACACACTAAGTTAAGTTTCCGTTTCCATCATCGTTAGAAAGGTTTCTCACACACGTCCAAAGTCACGTGTTGTTTTACGATATATGTACTTGTTTGTTTTTTTTTAAAAAAAAATATTGCCTAAGAAATTATTAAATCATTTCAGATTGCCCCGTCACTATCATGAAAACCACGAACTCGACTCTGGCAAGTAGGACCCACACAAAAACAAATGGAATTTTGTGTGTGCACTCGCCTTTGGTATTTATATCAACGACCACGAGTATAAAAAAGATCTAGACGTTATGTCATTGAAAGCGACAACAACATGGTTCTTTGGTTGACTTCCCTCAAAATTAAAGTTTTCCTTTAAAACTTATCAAAAAAAAAATAATAAAATAAAAAGCCCGAAGTAACTTAAATGGGTCAGAATCAATGTCTGGATTTAAATGAATAATTAATGCTCGACAGTAAAAATACTTTAACTAGTTAAATATATTAGTAATTAGTCTATTCATATATTTGAACCTTAGTTTTTCTAGTTTAATAGTCGTGAGATTGTTATTTAGTTCAACGACATTTGGGGAGGTAGAATCCAAATTTTAACCATTAGATTAGTGATACATGTCAATATTACGTTAAATTAGGTTCAATTTGATATATCTAAACTTACGTTATCAAATTTATAATTTAACTTTAAACTACTCATATTTCTATTTTCTAATAATATAAGAAAACAATATGCTCATAGTAAAATCAAAAGATCATTTTAAACTATTTAACCATTTGTTCTTTCTCATTAAAGTATAATTTAGACCTCATTTAATACCAATGAATTTCTATGTTTTTATTATTTATTTTCTATCTATGTTTTCAAAAACCAAATTAAGTTATGAAAACTATAAAAAATAGTTTTCAAAAACTTGATTTTGTTTTTGAAATTTGGCTAAAAACTTAAATGGTACCTTGTGAAATATGGAAACGATTGTAGAAATGATAAAGAGAAATTGTGAAAAAACAAACCTAATTTTAAAAAATCAAAAAAATCAAAAACCAAAAACCAAAAAACAAAAGTCAAAAGCCAAAAGCCAAATGACTAGAAATAGGGACTTAGTTATTCGAAACATATTTTAAATATAAGAAGATGAATTATTATAACTTTTAAAATTTTATTATTTATTTACAAATAAAAATATTATTTTCCCCCTAAATTCGGTTAATTTTGATTTGTCCATAGTTTTATTTTTTATTCTACACAAAAAGTCTCGAGGTTGTCTTTCACTTATATAGGGGCATTGTTTAACTAATTCAGGGACAATCTTCTAAGTATTAAATTTTAAATTATATAGGTGCTTTATCCATTGAGTTGTACTCAAATTGTATTAGTTTGATTTTTTATCAATAAAAAAAGCTAAGTATGTATTTTAATTGGTCTATAATTACTAGTTTCTTTTATTTTTATTTACTTATTTCTATATATTTTTTAAGGTTTCTTCGTCTTTTTAGTACAACAAATTTTAGGACAAGAATTTAAACCTCTAATTTTAAAAGAATGATTAATTATCTTATTCACTTAGCATGTTATCTATTACTAATTTACCATGATTAAGTCAATCTAAGCGTATCTCACCTAAATTGGCATAATTGTTTAACCTGCAAAAATTGTTGTGATTAAAAATTAATTGCATCAATTAATTTTGATATACAAGAAAATTTTGTAAGGCGAGTTAATACCTTGTTCTAAATTAAAAGACATCTATATAATTGAGTAATAAAGTTTTAATTATGCACACGTTTTTTCTTTTTTTTTCCTTCTTTTTTGAAGACATGTGTATGCGGAAGTTAACATTTTGACTATAGTTATGGTAATTATGAATTAAATTAGTCTAAACGGTAGACATTGTCTCATAGAGATGTTGGTTGAGAAAATTTAAGTTATTTTTTCACCTTAATATTATATCTATATTATTTCAATTTAACTTACAACTTCAATTAATTGTTACAAGTAACCACATGCAGTATAAACACAACTTTTACTATTTTTTAACACTCTCTAGTTAAGACATTGCTTAATTACCTCCCTGAAAAAAAAAGTACATGAAGAGAAAAATGTGAGAGTTAATTGATAGAAGATAAAAAAAAAATTATAGTGAATAAATATATAAAAGAAAGTTCTAGTTATGAGTGGCTAGAGATAAATATTTAAGAGAAAATCGTTTAATAATCACATGTATTTATTATTCAATTGGAAAATATTGCATCTAATTTTTGTTAACTTTTCTAAAACACGTTTCTAACATCGTAATTAGCACATGAACATATGTGGGAGGCATTACAAATAACATAGGAAAATAGAGTAAATATTGAGAAACAAACACGTATGTAAACAATTAGGTTGAGGCGCGAGTACCTCGCTCTGTCTTTAAGAATATTCAAGCCTGTGATGTATATTTATTTATCAATCGGTGCAACGGTCTATCCCCTTCAAGGTACAACAACCCAACTAAAAACATTATGTAATTCAAACCCATTTACATTGAGAGATTGAACTCAAACTCCACAACAAAGAACACTTTATTTTGACTAATTGCTCTTAATAGAGCAAAGTAGAGATATATTTGTAGGATTTTTTATATCTAGAAAATAAATACACAATAAATTTCTTAAACTTTGAACTTTATGTTATTCTCTTAGAAAAAAAAAGTTAAAATTCATAATACATAATAAATATTAAAATGGTTAAGGTTAAAATGTGGCTTTAACTATTTGAAACACATTATAAAATTCAAAAAACACATGAATTTTTTTTAAGTAAACTCAATTATCTTCTAAAATGCATGATATGAAAATTAATAATGGTTATTAAAACAATTTTTTTAATAGACTAAAATATTTGAAATTTAAAGTTAGTATATAGGTTAAATAAATACATTCAGGCACATATGTTCAATTATAACAAGCAAAAATATTATCATAAAATTTAACGATGAATTTAAGTATGATTTTATTGATTAAGACATATACCATTAATCAAGCGGTCAAATGTTTAAATTATATTTTCGTAAATGTTATAAATGCCCATAGGGCGAGGCGAGGCTGGAATGTCTTTCCATCCCCGCCCTCCATTTTATTTCCCATCTCTATAAATTTTTCATTTAATTTAACCAAATGTAGTGAAGATTTTCTGCATAAAATAATTATCCATTTTATTTTTTTTAAGAAAATTATATTTAAATTGTTAATTCTTAGGAAGTTTCAAATAATTTTATTTTTTAAAATTTCTTAAGAAGAATATAATGATATCAAATAAAAGTTTATCATTATGATTAATTATACATACACAAAAATATATATATATATAGATATATATATATATATATTAAAAATAAGAAAAATTCGGAGCGGGGATGGAGGGAGAATGTATTGTCCGTCTCCCGTTTAGCTAAGGAGAAAAAATTATTTCTCATCCTCTCTCTCATTTTCCGCCCACTTGAAGGCCTGTCGTGAAAATAGGCATCTTCAAAAAGTAGTTGATATTATAAATATTAATGAGAATGTCTATTTACGACCTAAACTATAAAATATATTCAATACCATTCATATATATATATATATATATATATTATTTTGGTTTGATAATAAATTATTATCGTTAACATGATTATTTATATATTAATGTGGTGTGGCACACTAATTTAATAAACGAATAATAATTTGACACAAGACTAAGTTAAATAGATAAAATAAATGAAGGTGGTTTCGATAAACTTTTTTTTCACCCTTGTTTCATACCATTAGTTTACCTTCTAATGCTATATGGTTGCCATAGAAATGTTATTAGACTAAATATATCTCACGAGTTAGTTCATGATATTGAGTTTTTTTTTTTAATTTAATCTATATTATTAAAACAATTTCAATTTAGTCCATATTATTTAAATAGTTTTATTTTAGTTCTCTCTATTTTAATATTTTTCAATTATATCATTTTGAATTTGATGATGTACGTTGATATAAGTATAAAAGATAAAAGAAAAAAAAATCTATTTTTTCATCTAAAATTATAAAAAAATTTATAGAAATTTCAACACTTCTTTCTCTTTGAGTGGACTGGTCTATCTTTTAAATTTCTAGCAATTCACTAATTATTACATAAAATTGACCTTATTTGACAAAAAGTATATAATTAAAAATATTAAAATATAAGAGATTAAAGGGAAGAAACACTTAAACCAAATAGCTAGCACGTACCATGAATTAGAAATGGACTCAAAACGTATTCTCTCCCATAGAAGCCTGAGACTAAAACCCATTTATTTTGGCAAATTAAGGTACCAAAGAATATTTGACATTATTTATTTATTTAAGATGTTTGTGATTGTTCAAGATTTAAATGAGTAAAATCCATTGTGAATAGCTAAAATAGCATATCTCAACTGAAATATCAAATGTGTTAACGACCACGCGGTCTAGAAATGACAAAAATACTTGTGAGTTCTCATTTCGAATAGGGCATAAAACCCCCTGCATAAAATCCCGAATTGAAAGATTATGAAGGTTAAACCTAGGATCATTTTCGAGTCGTCGGGACCTATTCCGAAGATTTTTTTTTTATTAATTATAATTATGTATAATAATAATATTATTAATATATAATATTACGTTGTTAATAATGTATTATATACATTTTAAATTTTTTAACTTATACTATTTTAAATTTCATTATATATAATAATAAATTTTAATATTAGATATATATATATTTTAAAAATTAATGATTTAAATAAATAAATAAAATAATAATAGAATTCCTCACCTCAACTCCAACCCCCAAAATGGAGAATTCAAAATCTCAAAAATTTATGAACATAATAATCAAAGTCCATAGACTAGAGGGACTAAATAGTCTAAACTGTAAAAATTAATGTAAGAAACGATAAATTTCGATAGGTTTTAATTTCTTTACTTTACTTGATTTTATCTTAAAAGAGAAGTTTAGAAGAAAGACTTGTTAGAATCAAAATTAAAATCTATCAACATAATAAAAAATTAATTCATAAAGTATAGGGACTAAATAGTCTAAACAAAAAAATCAAAGACCAAATTGGTAATTTAACCACTAAAAGAGATTTGAAAACACAAGAACTGAAACAGAACTAGAGAGTAAAATGGGAGAGTTTGGAAGAGAAGAAAACAAATTCAAAACAATTTGACTGTAGGGCTGTTCCTGTTTCCTCCAAAGTCTCAACCGATCCATCATCCATTCATTCATTCATCCATTCATCAATCCATCCACCAAATTGCCAACCAGAGACTGCCCATTTCGCTCACACACACCACAGCAAAGCAAAGCAAAAAGCCCGACCAACAACAGCTCAATCCCGACCCCAAGCCCTCAAATCGCCCCCACACGCTCTGTTTCTAACTTCGAGCCACCCCATTTCTCATCGAAGAAGAACCCACTTCACCGGCGGCAATGTCTCTCCGACCCACCACGCGAACCGATGTCCGCAAGAAGTCTTATAAGACTGGCGTCGACGCCGATGAGGCTAGAAGGAGGAGAGAGGATAATCTGGTCGAGATCAGGAAGAACAAGCGCGAGGATAACTTGCTTAAGAAGAGGAGAGAGGGGCTTCTCTTGCATTCCCAGCAATTGCTCGATGCTGCTCAGAATGCCGCCGTCGTCGAGAAGCGCGTATGGTTTTACTTGTTTGTTTGTGTTTGTGATTTGAATTGATTGGAGTTGTTTTTGTCACTTTTCTTATGTGGGGTTTCTTTGATTTGGTTTATTCTTATTTGGGTTTATGCGGAAATGGCGGATTGTACTGGCAATTTGGATTTTGATTCGTAGGTTTTGTCAAATCTGATTCTGGGTTTGCCGAGTAAATTTGTTGATGCAATAGTTTTGAACTGGGGGAAGTGTTTTGGAAGTGATTTCCATGTTAAAGGAAGCAAATTTCTCTAATCGTTTATTTCCTTGAGTCACTGTTGAAGTGGCTTTCTGTTATTCTGCACATTTGTGCCACTTGTTGGAAGAGAGGAGATGTCTGAAACAAGGAAGAGGGAGAAAACCCAGAACGAAAAGTTTTTTCCCTGCTCCATGTTCTCTCTCACTTTCCTCTAAATAATTCCGGCAGTGTGTTTGAGTGTTGAACTGGTATAAGTATATTTGGACCCTGAATCTATAGGAGATTTGGATGTTATTTCACGATGGGGATTGGGGAATCGCAAGATTCATATGATATGTTAAACAATATAAACCTTTTATGATTGCTGTATTCTCACGTCGTGCTTGCTAATTCAATGAAGGGTTCAGCTGTCCATTATGACAATAAAGATGAGCATAATTCTTTTGATCTTGTTTATGTTTGATCGCTAACTTTGTTGTTGTTTTGCTCTGTCAGTTGGAGAGTATTCCTGTATTGGTACAAGGAGTGTGGTCTGCTGATCCAGCAGCACAGCTGGAAGCTACTACTCAATTTAGAAAGCTACTATCTATTGGTAAGGGCGTTCTTAAAATAACTTAAAAATTTTCCTTTCTATTCTACATCCAATGTGGTTCAATCTTGATTTGAATTTATGTGCAGAGCGTAGTCCCCCAATTGATGAAGTAATCAAAGCTGGTGTAGTTCCCAAGTTTGTGGAGTTTCTTGGAAGGCATGATCTACCCCAGTTGCAAGTTGGATTCCTTGAAACATTTTGTTCTCTTTCCTTATTGTACCTTTTGGTTTTAATTGAATGATTTCAAGATACCAATATGATTGATAATTTGAATGGATGCAGTTTGAAGCTGCATGGGCCTTGACCAATGTTGCATCTGGAACATCAGAGCATACACGAGTTGTTATTGACCATGGTGCTGTCCCTATTTTTGTAAAGCTTTTAAGCTCAGGCAGTGACGATGTCAGGGAGCAGGTTGGCACAGATTCTTTCTTTTTCCTCTTCTTCTTTTCAGAGATAGCAGTAGTTTTTCATTAGGCATTATGAACTGATAAAGTTTACAATAAAGCGAGCTAGTTCATTTTGTGAAAACCTATAAGGGGTAATAAGTTAATAACTACACAAGAAACTTGGTCAGAATATTCCATTTTTAGGTAAAAAGTGAAACAATAACTAAGTCCTATGGATCGTCTTTGAATATTCTTCTGTTTCTTTCTTTCTGGTGACTGTCAACAATCCCACTAGAATTGTGTTTGTCCGATAGAATCATGGAAGGTCTTTTCAGATTATGACATGCTAGGCTTTGCTCAAAAAATGTTTTACTGAAAGGGGCAGATCCATTTGAATTTAACTCTATTTAAAATGTTTCTCCAAGCCTCCAATGGGTCTCAAAAAATTAATGTGAAGGAAGTGGTGATTGAGATCTTCCTCATGTTTTTTAGACAACACCAGTTTGGCGATAAACTTGTACGGAAGAATTCTGTCAGTGGTATTCAGTTTTTCAAGCATAATGCCCACGAAAGATCCTTAATCTTCTTGGGAAATTTTCTTCCCTAAATGCACTCAGTCATTGAGCTGTTAACCGTAGAAAGAGTGGGTGAAAGCTGCAAGGTGATAAAGTATAGATTTAATTTACAGGATAAAATGCTACTTTTATGTGTATCCAATTTGGCAGTTTCCAGATTCTTTTGTCATCACCCCTTGAAGGATTGAAGGCACTGATCTTTTCCATTATCTTGAAGGCACTGATCGTTTAGTAAATCAAGTTTCTCATTATCTTTCACTCACATTCCAGCTTATTAGTTCATTGTTAGGGTACTAATAGGAGTTTATGGGAAAGAGTAAGATGGGTCTAGTAAGGGTATAAGAGTAATTAGTTAGGGAGTTAGTTAGTGCTTTTAGTTATAAATAGAGGGAGTGGGATTGAGGGAAGGCAGGCAATTGTTGAGTGATTTTAGGGCTTGGGTTAGCATACTCGAGGGAGGTTCCAAGTGCCTTATACTTGGTTTATCTTGTTACGTTTTTATCCTTTTCATTGCAATATATCTCAATTCTTAGTTCTTAGTATTTGGGTTCCTAACAATTGGTATTAGAGCACGTTCATCTTGGGCATCGTTCTTAGTCTTAGCAATGGATCTGGATCAAGATCGTGTGTTGAAGATACAAGGAATCCTTGAGGAAATGCAACAAACATTGAAAAGAATGCAAAAACAGTTTGAAGTAAGTGACCGCCAAAAGATGATGAGAGAACAAAAACAAAAGATGGAGAGAGAACAAAAATGGAAAAGGGAGAATGAAGACAGTAGCCGAATGGGAGTAGTCGAAGAAGCAGCGAAGAAGAAGAAGAAGAAGAGCAAGAAAAATCAGAGTAGATCAAGGTTAGGCAGCAAAATCAATCGAAATTTTCGTAGTCGAAGGGTGGCGGGAAGGCGACGATCTTATGTCAAGGGCACCTCAAAAGCTCGAATTCTAGAAGTGAATTGCAAGAAAACCATGAACATGAACAAAGACTATCAATATTCAAAAGGAGAGTGGCCAAAGAGAAGAGAACGGGGAGGGTGTAAGAAGGAGCGACTCCGACAACGAAGAATCTGCAAGAAATATTACGAGAAGCGATGGAGGGGAGGTCGATCTATTTTTTTCCGGAGTTCGAAGAACGCGCACAAGGGGGTTGGATTAGCACTCGGGGAAACAAAATCGGAGTCTCAAGGAAGAAGTCGCCGGCGAACACTATTGGAGCCAAAAGATCGGGGGCGGCGTCAACAACAAAAGAGTTCTAGTAGAGGAAGAAAAGAAAACAGCCGGTTTGTTGAGAACCGAAGGAAAGCGGCCGTCGACGGGAGCTATTCTTGGCGGCAAGTATCGATAAGATTGGAGATGAAAACATGGGAATGTCGACTGTATTATGGTGATAGGGCGGCAAAAGTGGGAGGCAGTCACGAAAGAAGAAACAAGGAAAAAAGGATTAACCCTAATTATATGGGCCAGATGGTGTGGGGTGGGCCTTGTCTGAAGACAATAATTGAGGCCCATTATTGTACAGTGGGAATATATGAGTTTTGGGCCAGAATGCCTTTCTTTTCAACACTAGAAGCAACAATAAAGTGGGCTGCTTGGGCTTTCTTCCCGTGGGTAGGACTTTTCAAAAAAAAAAAAAAAAAAGATCATTACTTAATTTTGGTTTGAGTCTTGTAAGCACACCTTGAGGACAAGGTGTTTTGAAGGGCCCGGTAATGTTAGGGTACTAATAGGAGTTTATGGGAAAGAGTAAGATGGGTCTAGTAAGGGCATAAGAGTAATTAGTTAGGGAGTTAGTTAGTGCTTTTAGTTATAAATAGAGGGAGTGGGATTGAGGGAAGGCAGGCAATTGTTGAGTGATTTTAGGGCTTGGGTTAGCATTCGAGGGAGGTTCCAAGTGCCTTATACTTGGTTTATCTTGTTACGTTTTTATCCTTTTCATTGCAATATATCTCAATTCTTAGTTCTTAGTATTTGGGTTCCTAACATTCATTTCCCCCACGGTTGTTGATCTTGCTGTTTCTATTTCTAGCAATGGCTTACGTATCAAGGAAGGAGCCAGCAACAGAGTTATTTTCCAGCCAACAATCTTTCCAGAATCTAATTTTCTCCCCTTTTTATGTCTTGAAAACTATAAAACAAGTTCAGAAGATGCTCATTTTTCTTTATGAAATGCATGGGGCTTATAGTACTGGTATTTATATCAAGAGGACGCCAGCTTGATGGATGAGATAACTATTTGTGGTGATAACATGACCAGAGGGTGTGCCTTGTTCATTTGGGTATCTCCAAAGCCACTTTGAAGAGAGTTTGATTGCAATAAATTAAGTTACCAATTATCATTACCCAACAGCATCTATCATCAATAGGAAGCTTTACCGTATTTCAATCCACAAGGTGCTACGGCTATCTTTAGCAATAGAGTCATCCTGTCATGCTGCAGAAAGTCTATGAAGAGCTTCTTCCCAGGAAATAGGGATTTTGAAGATAGAAATATAATAAGTGAAATTAGATACTGAGTTATGTGAATTTAACTCTCTTTTATAGCTGACTGTTTTTCCATTTGCTAAGTCTGTTCTTAATCTTGCTTTTCCACTGGATCCCAAAAGAGGGAGGGTTTGGGTGCTCCTCCATACATTTAGATAAAGCATCAGCCAATTAATTTTAGTGCTCTGAAAGAGTATTGCCTTTTGCTTCAACCTCACTACTGCTGCAATCAAGCCCATTACTGCTGATATAATGAGCTTCAGCCCTAAAATTATTTCAAAGAGGTCAAGGACATCAATTAGATCTTTTAGTTTTTCTTTTCCGTAGCCTGTTGCTACTGAAAATGAGAGTTTTGTCAGTGAATTGTGAGTGGGTTGTGCGAATGACATTGCTTCCAGTAGAGGAGAAGCTTTGAGTAGGCTTATTCAACTCTTCAAATTTCAAATAATAACCTTAGAACTGAAGGAAACAATCGTACAACCTATAGAACAGATCCTATTCATTCTTTTTCTTGTCGACATTACTAATGTTTGTTATGTTTCTTTATGTTCTAATAATATGAATGGAAGAATTACTGGAGTAGTTATGTTTGTGCTTTCTTTAGCCTCAGCATTATTGAACTCCATTCTTTCTGGAGGAGTGGATATACTCTGCTCTATACTTTCCATATAGAAAATTGTTTCTGTCTGATTATGCCTTACACTTGTTTGAAATCGCCATTAAACACTATGTTGCTGTAAAATAAATGGCATGTTTGACTTGACTGCACATTTTTGTATCGAAATTCTCCATTTTTTTAATTGTTATGGTTTTTTTTTTTTGGGAGAACACTACTATTACTTGGTTTGTTTATACAACAATTTCTTTTTTCTTGCACAGGCTGTGTGGGCCTTAGGTAATGTTGCTGGAGACTCTCCAAGTTGTAGGGATCTTGTTCTTGGCCATGGTGCACTAATGCCATTACTTTCACAACTAAATGAGCACTCAAAATTATCCATGCTGAGGAATGCAACATGGACTTTATCTAATTTCTGTCGTGGGAAGCCTCCAACACCCTTTGATCAGGTTTATATTTCGGTTGACCTTGCGGATTCAAGATCCAACTTAACCTTTTCTTGTCTATTATCACGAATGTTGTTGGCGATTAACTTGCATTTACTCAGGTGAAGCCTGCTTTACCAATTCTAAGGCAACTGATTCACTTGAATGATGAAGAAGTTCTAACAGATGCCTGCTGGGCTCTCTCCTACCTTTCAGATGGCCCAAATGAAAAAATTCAGGCTGTAATAGAAGCAGAAGTTTGCCCAAGACTTGTGGAGCTTCTGCTGTAAGTTCATGTATCTTTTAAGCTCTCAAATAAGAACATCTTAATCTTTTCATTTTTTGATAACTGAGGTGTTGGTTCCTCATTGCCTTATGTTTATGGTGTACCTCACTAATTTTGAGGAGGGTATGTCCACAACATATCTTAATAGCTCTGACTGCCAGCACATCTCAATGCCTTTGCTTATAGTGATTATGCATAATTTTTTTTTTGTTGTTACTGACCAAGGTTTGTTTTTGTTAAGTCACCAATCCCCATCAGTTTTGGTGCCAGCTCTTCGAACAGTTGGAAACATTGTTACCGGTGATGATGCTCAGACACAGGTACCTGTTTAAATTGTTTTTATTTGATGGTCTTTCCACCAGTTTAATTCCTTGATGTCTGGATCATTTTACTAAAACGGAACAGACAAGTGGTATTTGCCCTTTTCTGTTGCTAATCTTGTCCTGGAAATCTGCTTTTTCTCTTGATCTTCTCCCCACTTTTCTTGCAATTTCAACGACTTTACTGAATGTTGTTTGTCCCCTCTCCTTTTCCAGTTTGTGATTGACAACCAAGTTCTACCTAATCTCTATCAACTTCTCACTCAAAATCACAAAAAAAGCATCAAGAAAGAAGCTTGTTGGACAATCTCAAACATCACTGCAGGAAATAGAGCTCAGATACAGGTACCAATTTGCCTTTGGTCATAGATTCTGTTTTTTTGAAAGAAAATGGGCTGAGTTTATAGGCAGGTCTTTGTTTGTTTGCATTTTCAAGTCTTCCATGACCTGCAAATTGATGATTTTCATCGGTTTTGTGGGTAACTTCGAAAAAATGTCGCAGAAACATAGTGTTCTTCTTCCTGGTTTCTGCATACACCTGTGACAAAAAGTTTGAGGTGTCTGTTCAACATGATTATAATGTTGAATTGGTATGTGCAGGCAGTTATTGAGGCAAATATTGTCCATCCTCTTGTTCATCTTCTTCAACATGCAGAATTTGATATCAAGAAGGAGGCTGGGTGGGCTATTTCCAATGCCACCTCGGGAGGATCTCATCAGCAGATTCAGTAAGAAATAGTTTGACTAGTTCTTGGTGCTTTATGATTTACACTGCTATATAAACTCTCTGTCCTTCTCTGAAAAACATAGCTTTCATTAAGAAAAATGAAATAATACAATCAAACTTAAAAGAACAAGATGAGAATAAAATAAAGCCTAAACAAAAAACCTAAATTATAGCATGAAAAAAGATAATGGGGCAAGGCATTAGTAACTTCACGTAATGGTTGTAAGCTCAACTCTCCACCATTTTGTATAGTAACAAAAATAACTGCAATGGATAAGAATAAGAGATCAATGATAGTTATAAAACTACTTACGTTAAGAGAGATTTACCTAGCTAAAGACCGGATCTTAAGTCAAATACCTGTGAAATTTCTCCTATACATCTCAAGTCAAATACTCCACAAAACGTTGAAAAATTCTACAAGCTGCCATAGAGCTCCTTCCTTGTACCAAAATAGTGGAAGAAGCAAGATCTTATCCATCATTGATCTTTGTTATAAGTCAAACATGTCAAACATCTCAAAAGAAAAACCATCACAAATTAGATACCTGAATCGATAGCCCCCATAAGATGTGATCCAAATCCTCAAAAGCATTTTTACTAAGAGCGTTCCAACACGGCCCCAATTCCTCTGAATACAGTCAAACAGTGTTAACCATTCCATGTAAGAAGTGCCGAGCAAAACATTTGACTTTCTTGAAAAGTCTAAACCTTCCGCAGCAAGGAGAATAAAGAGCTCCATGGAATAAAGATTAGCCTGTCTTTTATACCCTTTACCATATAATTGTTGATGTGCCCACTGCATGCTATATCTTCTTTGGATCAAAAAATCAAATCAATTGAACTACGACGATGTCTAAATTTTCTTTCTGGCTTGTTCTCTTTCAAATATATAGTAAGATGGATTTAATTTTAGTTGCTCCTGGTCTAGTATAGTAGATAACACATTTCAGAAATAACATGCTAGGCTTATCAGATTGTATGGCATTGGTCATTGACTCATTAGTTTAGAGCTTTAGCAGCGTTTTTGCTGGACGAAGCTGTGGATTTAGCATAGTCATTATTTGATGCAGGTTTCTGGTAACTCAAGGTTGCATCAAACCGCTATGTGACCTTTTAACCTGTCCGGACCCAAGGATTGTGACAGTGTGCTTGGAGGGGCTTGATAACATTCTCAAGGTTGGTGAGGCTGACAAGGACATGGGAGTGAATGGAGGAATAAACGTTTATGCACAAGCCATCGATGAGTGTGAGGGACTCGATAAGATCGAAAACTTGCAGACTCACGACAACAACGAGATCTACGAGAAGGCAGTGAAGATGTTGGAGAGATATTGGGCAGAAGAAGACGAGGAGCAGGAGCAGAACCCGCAGCAGAATGGAGATGTGAATCAACATGGCTTTGCATTTGGTGCAAACCAGCCAAATGTTCCTCCTGGTGGGTTCAAGTTTGGGTGAAATGGGTGGTAGCTTGAGAAGAAACTGTTATATCAAAAGATTTGTAGGTCCCTTGTTCCTGTTTCTTTCTTGATTGGTGGTAGTGAAGTTTCAACTTTTTATATTGTTTAGCTCGTCTTCTGGTTCACAAGGGTCAGGGTTTTTGATCTGGTCCACGGCTGTTACTTTTCTGGAGTTTTGTTTTTCCTTTTCTTTTTTTTTTTGGTCAGCCAGCGTTATCTATGTCAAGCCTTTTCCTTTCATTTCAATACTATCTTGCTTTCTTCAGTATCCAAAACTTGACTTTGTATTTATTTACACAGAACATATATACATATTGGTCTGTTCTGCCTTTTGTTTCTATTTTATGACAAAACTTTATATATTTTTAGTTTGCCAATGGCGGGACGAGAGATTGAACCATTGACGTTTAAGATAGTAATTGGTGCATTATCCATTGAATTATGTTTGAATTGATACAGTTTCAACTAACGTCCGTGCTTGGTTGCATTGATATTTTAATGGTCTGTGTCGTAAAATTATTTTAGTGTGAGTAATTGAGATGAGTTTGGCAAAATAGTTCGACGTTTAAAGCATTTCTACCTCTTCTAAAGGTTATATATTTACATATTTACCATATATTTATGATGGAATATTAAGGAAAAAAGAGCGTCATAATTTAAAAACATTGAAATTTAATCAATAAAGCAATCAAAATATGAAAGAATAAATGTATTAGAAAAATAATAAACAGATGTTAATTTATTTAGGTCGAATAATAAATTTCATCTCTGAACAGTAAAATTGTTATTTAGTTCCTATACTTTAAATTGTATCTAATATTAGATACTTGAATTTTAAAGATGTGTCTACCTTGTCCATGTATTTTAAGATGCTTTTAATATGTTGTTAGATTTTCAATTTTGTATTTCACAAATCATTAGTTGTTATTATGCTTATCTTTTTTAAATGTTAATATTGTTTTTTGGTTAAATTACAGGTTTAGTCCATGAATTTTGAGGTTTGTGCCTATTTGATCCCTTGACTTTAAAAAATATCTATTTGGTCCCTGAACTTTTAGACTTATGTCTATTTGATCCCTGAACTTTGAAATATGTCTGATAAGTCCTTAACCTATAAATTTTGTGCCCAATAGATCCCTGAATTTTCAATTTTGTGTCTAATATGTCCTTGACCTTGTTGACGTTTTTTAAAATGCATGAACTTACTGGACACAAAATTGAAAGTTTAGGGTTTTATTAGAAATAAAATTCAATTTTATATCTAATAGATCAGTTAATTTTCAAAAATTTTGAATGTGTCAAGAACCTATTAGATACAAAATTAAAAGTCTAAGGACTAATTAGACATTTTTAAAGTTCAAGGATTTATAAGATATAAAATTCAAAGTACATGGACTAAATAGACGCAAATTTGAAAGTTTATGGATTAAACTTGTAATTTAATCTTTTTTTTTTAAGTAAATAAACGTTCGTATTGTTAATTCTATTAATTTAATATTTAGGGCAATTATAATGGGCAACAAATTAGAATATATTATTTGTAAATATAGCAATTTCTAGAAAGATTTGCAAGTATGACAAATCTTTTAAATAAAATTTTGTTATTCTCTTTTTTACCCTTAAGATTGTATATGAAGAGTGAAAAATGACCACAAAAAAGATGTTTAATTGTGATTTTTAATGCCTCCAAATGCTTTCATTGAGATTTTTTTTTGTTTCATTTTTTGCATTTTCTTTTAATTTTCTTTACCTTCATCTTCTCCTCCTTTCTCCCACATGTGCCCTCTATGCATTCTCTTCATACACATACATTCTCATTCCAACTTCTTATGCAATTTAGAAATTTCATGATTTAAAATCTTTTTAAAAATTACAGTTAACAAAAAAAAAAAAACAATAATATCTAGCTATACTAGATATTATACAACGAGAAATCAAAACCTATAACAATCTTGTCACTCATATATTAATTAGGGAAGTAAACAAAATAAAGAGATGACATATTAATTGAAAAATGACCTTTGATAAAATATCTAATTAAAAAACGCTTTCACATTCGAACCGAGTTTTATATAAATGATTAGCATATCTCAATCTCACCAGTCATATCTCATATTCTCGTAATCCTAATAGTCTACTCTAACAAGTAATATATCAAAATTTTACTGTCCGAAATATTCTCATTACAAATTATCCTAATTATATCTTTTTCATTATCAAGCACTATTAATATATACATCATTCTATCAACATAAGTGTAATTCAACAGTAATTGTCATGTATCGTTTTTATCATTTTCAACATGCCAAATATTGAGAATTGCAATGATAATTTTCTTTAAAATGTGCACGAAAACTCTTTAGTCTTAATATAGCAGGTTTATAATACATATAAAAACAAGTTAACTCAGGAGGATGTGTTTGATTTAGAAGCTAAATTATTGTGTTTGATTTAATTCTTACTTTTTTGTTTGCTAAACTCATTTGTTTCCTTAGATATAGTGTTGGTTTTCATTTTTTGGATACATATTTTTCAACAATAAATTGATATCCCTCTATAATATTAGAGAGAAAAATATGACTATTACTGACAAATCTCTGATGAAGTCCATTATTGATAAACTGATATATCTTTCGAATATCAATCTATCATTGATAGACTAATATTCATCTTTGATATCAATTTATCATTGATAGACTCAAATCATTAAAGACTAACATTGATACAGTGACATTTCTCTATATTACATAGTGATATCAAAGAGGAATATTGATCTATCAATACTTTAATATGAGATTGAAGTTGGAAAAAATCTAATTAATATTAGTATCATTAACTTATATAACTTTTTTTTCTTGTTCTTTTTGCAGTAAATTAAAATTATGGTTAAGCTTGCTATGAAAATTATAAGACTACTGAAGTTTTGAGTGATAAAATGATGGTTTTTAGACTTTTATAAGTTTAATATTGAAGCAATTAAATATCAAACAAAACAAAATAGAAGATTACATTTACTAGGATTACTTCATCGGTGATAGAAACCAATCATTGATAAACTTTTGTTCACAACATATAGTTGTCTCTTGTATAAGTCCATCAGGCATAACAATGTATCACTTCTATCATTGATAGATTACATTAGTTGTGATTTGAGTCTTTAAATGATAGATATCTATCACTGATAAACTTCAATCACAACGTTTTGTAGTTTATCAGTGATAGATTGTTATAAGTTATCACTGATAAATTGCATTCACAACATATAATAAGTTTATCTGTGTTTGCAGTCTATCACTTATATCACCAATAGATTACATGCATTGTGATTGGAAATTATCAACTACAATGCATGTAATCTACTAATAGAAAACTATCGTTGATAGACTAGCATCTAATCAAGAATAATTGCAACTGCGATTGAAGTCTATTCGTGATAAACTTCTAATATCTATTACCGAAAGACTCCATTCAGAATGACAGTCTATCAACGATAAATTTCTATCCGTGATAAAAGGGGGTTTTAGTCTTTTTACCTTGGTTGAATTTAATTTTTGTCATATTTGCAAATAGTTTTAGAGTTTTCTATTTTTGCTATTATTTTGGCCGATTTCGCCATATCTGCTATCATTCCTAATATTTATGTGTTATATTATTATATTATCTAAAGATTATGTGGTTGATTTTATTTTTATTACAACAAATATGCGGTCTAAGAAATTAAACCTCAAACCTTAAAAAAAAAAACATATGAACTTATAGTTTACTGTTAAATTATGCTCATATTGACAATAGTGAGGTGATTTTACATAGCAAACATTTAGGGTCTGTTTGGAGTGCATGTTATAACAACTTGTATTTATAATAGTTTGTGAATAACTCTTACTCTAAACACAAATTATTATAATATATATTAAATAATTATGCATTCCAAACACATATTATATAAGTTCATAGATTATTACAATTCAAAAACTATTATAACCCACCAAGTGCTCCAAACAACCCATTAGTGACATAAAGTGGGTAAACAACAAAGTCAATAACAAATATCTAAATACAAAATTTAAGATTTAGAGACTACTTAAAAATCTTTCTACAATATAAGAACTAAATGAATACAACCTTTCTTTTCTAGTTAAACAAGTAAAGACGAAGATTCATATTTTAGTTGAGAATATATACATTTGATAGGTTACCCGTGGTTATTATATTATTTAAAATATTATAAAATATAAAGACTAATATGGACATAGCCATTTTCTTAGCTATCTAAAGTACAAATTCAACAGTGATTTTTGTAGCTATTTTCTTGTCAACACGAGCATAACTAGGCATCAATTAAAATAACTCCTGCCTTTAAAATTGAAGTCGGAGGTTCAAATCTCGATCGCATCAATTTGTTTTACTTAAAAAAAAAAACTCAGTTTCATAACTATTTAGTATTGATTTTTGATTTTTGAAAATTAAGCCTATAAATATTCATATCTAAGGAATTTACTTATTTTGTTATCCATGTTTTGAAAACTAAAAAAAATAGTTTTCAAAAATTTATTTTTATTTTTAGAATTTGATAAAAAATTTAAATATTTTGGAGATGAAAATGATTGTGGAGAAATAGAGAAAAAATAATTTAACTTTTCAAAAACAAAACACAAAAAAATCAAAATGGTAATCGTGGCTTAATTAGTCATTAATTAGATTACCATCTAAAATCTCGACACTTTCACCCGTCCGTACAGTCTGCTCTTGATGGTGGAGGCCGGAGGGATTTGTGCATGAGGAAAAGCTTACTCAAAACGCCGTGTTCTTCGTGTTCATGTTGTAAGCGAACGATCGGAAGTGGGTCTGACCTAAAAGTTAAAGGCACTCCAAAGACCCAAAACTCAAAAGGGTAGCTTCATTCTCCATTTTCCAAATTGCAGGGGGCAGAAAGGTGCAATCTTGTTCATAATCTAGAGCCAAGTTGCTGGAACAAGTCAAGGAACAATGCAGAATCTAGTTCAGAGACTTCTGCCCAGAACAACGTTCAAGCAAGTGCGTTGTTGTGACTCTCTTTTGTACCCCATCTGCAATGAATTATCTATTGTTGCCTTGTTTAATTGAATTGAATTCTTCTTTATATGTTGTAAGCTGGGTTGTTATGTTGCTTATTTTCAGAATCACTCATTCTTTCTCGAGTTGAGGTGTGTGTGATTCTCGAAGTTGAGCTTCTTGGGAGACATTTTTATCCTTCTTTCCAATATAATTTTCTAGAAGTTCTTTCATATATCAGTGTTGGATGGGATTTGGACTTTTAGACTTTTTTAGTTGCAGAATTCGGGGAGGAGTTTTCTATGCTTGTTGGTTTGTTGTGCAAAGCTTTAGGCTCGAATTAATTGTCTCCCTGATCAAAGATTGTGGAATTTAGACAGTTTCAATAAGTATTCATGTAGGTTTCTTTTCAAGAACCTCTCAAGAACATCTTCCAGGCTCAACAATCAGTTTCCCAAGCCTTTGTGGAAGCAAAGCTCCAAAGAAAATCGAATTTTTTCCTTCTTTGGACTTTGGCATTAGGTGGATTCAATACTTTGGACTGGATTCAGAAGGGGAATCTGAACTTGCACCTTTCTCTCTCCTGGTGCATTTTTGCAGTAATGCTTTGGAGGATTAATGGGATCTCATCTTCTCTTGCCCAAGTTTAATAACTGGTTTAAGTTGTTTGATAGCTTCAATATGAGCTGCTGTCTTTTGCAAACTAATAGAGTCTATAGGCTCTTTTTCAAATTCCTCTTTGATCAGAATATTACAGACGAGCCTAAAATTCTGTTGTTTAACGTGGTAAAAGTTCCTTGGGAGATATGGTGGGATGAAATCTTAAGAGTTTGGAAGACAAGTCTAAAGAAGCAGAAAACATTTAGCGGGTGTTTGGAGCACACGTTTCGGAATCAAAACCCTTGGAATCGAAACCCTGAGGGTTTGAAACCCTGGGAATCAGGAAACGGTGTTTGGTATGTAGTGTTTGTTGTCTGGGAATTAACGAAATTGTGTTGGAATTAGCGAAACAAAACCATGAGATTGTGTTTCAAACCCATTGAGTTTTGAACGCAGTAACCCAAACAACATTTTGGGTTTGGATTCCAAGACCATCCAAACCCTAGACAGTGCTCCAAACACCCCCTTAGGAATTTGCTAGATCCTCGGGTGCCAATTGGTGTAATTCGTCTATATTAGTTTTATGATTCTAGCGAATTGGAATGCCTTTTTCTTGGCTCCTTGGCTCTTGGGTAATCTTGTCTCCCGTTTTTATTTTTTATTGTATGTGTTTGTGTTTTCTTCAGCTTTGTGTGATGAAAATTCATTCCCATTTGAACATAATCACTTTTCAAGTCCATTTCAAGATGTGATGATGTTGTTGTATTTTGGTTTGTAGGTTGTTGCTTTTCGGGCATATTGTACTAACAAGATACTTGACATTGGACAGCCTACTGCTTCTTCTCATCCAGAGGTCTGATTCGACATAAAGTACTGAGGGGATGTGCTAGGCATGCCTCTATTATGGTTAATATTTAATACTTAAATAAGGATTATTTGCTAGAGTTTCAAGAAATATATTCATTTAACTGCTGGACCTTGTAGTTGCTGAAAGAAGAGGAAGTTACTCCTGGAATAACTGCTGAGGAATACATTACAAGAAGAAAAAGGTTGCTAGAGCTTTTACCAGAGAATGGTTTGGTAATTATTGCAGCTGCGCCGGTGAAAATGATGACTGACGTGGTGCCTTACACGTTTCGACAAGACGCTGATTACTTATATATCACTGGTTGCCTACAACCTGGTGGCTTGGCGGTTATGAGCCATGAGTTTGGATTATGCATGTTCATGCCTGAAACAAAGCCTTACGTATGTCTAATCTCATCCATTTTATAAAATTTTACTTTTTGCGCCAACATTGAGGTTCTTAGGCAGCAATCACGTGGTAGAATAGAAAAATTAAGGAATACGGTTCAGTTTATAACCAAATATTATTTCTTACACCTCTCTTTTAATGTTTTATGTAACTTTATTATTGTGTGCACGTCTGCATTTCGTTTCATTTTTCAAGTATTCACTTTCACTGTAATGCCATCATCTTCTCATCCTTACTGGCTACTTTAGGAGTACTTTATCCATAAGGAGATAATGAATAAATATAAATATGAGGGGAAAAGATGGAAAAGAAAGATCAAAGATTACCAAACCAAATTAGGTTTGCTCCATTACATAAAACAAACTCGACACTTGGAAGGAAAAAAATGAGACCTTGTCACCTTGAGGAATGTATTTCCGTGGACAGTGATTAGGGGTTGCTTGAATCAGATAGGAACCATCCTGTTTGAAGCAAAACATATATGTTACTTTGCAAAAAAGAAAAAACATATATATGATTAATAATTGACATGCAGAATAAATAACTTTCTTGAGGAAATCACCAGAGTGGCTTATCCACCAAGCTCTGTTTCACTGTATTAAATTATCAATTGCTGATCCCTTTCTATTCTAGAATCAGTAACTATTTTTTAATTTTTGATTAGAGACATTGGAAACTTCCATTGAGCTGAAAGAAACCAGTACAAAAGGGAGAGTAGGGAGATAAGACATCTTCCTCTCAAAACCTAAGCAAGGTGATGTTAGGTATCTAACTCACTCTTCACCTGCAAAACTAACAAACCAGAGGAAATACTCACCAACAGCAACACAAAATGATAAACCACTGTTATATTGGAAGTTCTCCAATATACAGTGGATTCTTCATTAACAAGAAAAGATAACAGCAGTCCACAACAAGAACATCAAGAAAATCCCCTTCAGCAAGTTCGAGAGTGCTGTGACCTCTCCCCTTCCTAAGCCAAATGCTTACACAAAAGATGCCCCTTACCCAAGCAACTACTCCTACTAAAATCTTCCGACACTAACCTGGCCGTACAACACAAACTCCCACGCACCCATTTACCAACCTACTAACACCCTATTTCCCATTTTTATCCTTTCTCGCACAAGTGTGCACAATTGGAGGCCTCACAGGTAATTACAGAAAGGAAACCCCAATCAAGACTAATGAGAAAAGCAGAGAAATCACAGAAATCATTAAACATTGCTATCCAAGAGGAAGCAATGTACTGTACAATATCCGAATAAGAACAAAAAGCTCTACACTGACCTTGAATCCTGTTGTTCCAAAGGAACAAGAACTCTGGCAGCATTTTTCCAGATGGTTTTTGACTTTCCCTGGGACAACCAACCGGATAAGACCTCTAGGAGCAAAATATTGATCTCCCTAGGAAAACACTATCCCAACCTAAACTTGCAGCATAGTGAAGACCTCTCCATAGAAATTAGCCTAAATAAATTTGGTATTACTTAGAATGTGAGATGGCATTCAAGTTCTTCTGCCCACGGCATTATGTTGGCTAATTTCACAAGAATACGACGAGTTGGTTATGGAATGGATAGTCTTTTTAACATTGTTGTGGGTAGTTGGTCTGAAGATCTTTCATCATGAATTTTTGCTCTGTTGGTTAACTTTTGGAATGATGCATCATGGTTTGTCTATTTTCTTGATTGTTTCTTTGCTCATTTTTGCTGTAAGGTGGGGGTTATCTTATCTAATTAAAGAAAATGCATTCACTATTCATCTGAAGAATTTCACAAAGTGATATCTGGGTAAGGCCAGTTACATACTTACTGAGATAGGTAAGACCTGAGAATGGTTAAGAGATCAGCAGTAGTGTGCCTAATGAAGCAATTTAATTATATTTTATCAGGATGTTCTTTGGCAAGGGCAAATTGCAGGAGTTGATGCAGCATTGGAATTTTTCAAGGCTGATGAAGCATATCCAATGAAGAAGTTGCACGACGTGAGTTAATTTGAAGGAGATATTGACAATTGATTAAGGATTTATTGTTATTTTGAAATATGTTGCCTTTGTATTTTTGTTGAGTCAAGACCATGAATTTATTATTAATTTTTGTTACAGCTTACCCAATTCAACTATGTGCTAACTACGTGTAGCTGATTAAATCTGAGGCAAAAATGTTCCATCTTTTAATCGTTAATGAGTTTATTTTAAGATTCTGCATTTAAATGCTGGTCTGTATGTGGAATTGAATGAAGAATTCTCACTGTTCATGAAGTCCTCTCAATATTTTTTTCTTTGTAGCTAGCTATACCACTATTGTTTTGCTTTTTACCTTCTGTATTTCATTACAGATCCTTCCAGATATTATTAGAAGGTCCTCCAAGTTGTTTCATAATTCGAAGACTGTCACTCCAGCTTATGTGGATTTAGAGGCCTTTCAAAAAGCGGCGGAGAATAACCGTGTGAAAGATATTTCACTTTTTACTCATGAATTGCGGTTAATTAAATCAACAGCAGAGCAGAAGTTAATGAGGGATTCTGCTTCAATTGCCTGCCAGGTACCTCCAAGCCTTTTGTTGGTTAATCCTACTGGCTTCATAATCATGTCATAAATTTGTTCTCCGTTTGAACTCAGATGAAATAAATGGAACGGGTGGCAGAAATGAGTTGAGTATAAAAATGATTGAGGATGTGGAATATACCATTGCTATTGTAGGATCATGGTTATAGAAGCATAGCATGGGGCTCTAGTGTCCATCTATGCTTTATGCAAATTTTGAACCTTTTCTCTCTCTCCCCTCTATTCTTTTAGCTGTCTTTCTTACTTCTTAAGAGAAAGGCTGAGTTGTGGACTTCCAGTCTGATATATTTATATTACAACCAAGCAAGCGCAAAGTGATATTTTTTTTTATAAAGGAAACAATTTTATTGTTGAATGAAATAAGGAGATAAATCTCCGAGCGCCTATTGACGAATTTCATGAAAACGCTTCAATTGGAAACTAAGCTATAATGACAGAAAGGTTGTAAATGTCTCCACCAAGTAAAAGCAATAGAAAAACATTCTCAATAAAACAATCAAAAGGAGAAGAAGAATCCCTGAGGTTCCAACTATTTCTCTCCCGCCAAAGATTCCACAGAATAAAACCTTCTTTATTCCTGTGAAAGAGCGACCCGCCAAGACAAGCAAGAGCACAGTGGTAAATATGGAGCATTCTTTAATTTTCAGAATAAACCTATCAACTTCTTCATAAATATCCTCTTTTGTAATATGAGTCTTTTTATGTTTCTTCAAAACATAACTATTTCTGCACCATGTTGTGTATTTTAATTTTTACCAATCATGCTTACTGTGAGTTTTTTTTTCGGCTCAGGCTCTTTTGCAGACAATGATGCATTCAAGGACATATCCTCATGAGAGTATGTTATCAGCAAAGGTAGAATACGAGTGCAGAATGAGAGGTGCTCAAAGGATGGCGTGAGTATTCTTTATATTTGGATTTAAAGAAGTACCCCTCTCTAGATGTTTGCATTGTATTCTTAATACTGGTATGCTGAATAGTGCAAATTGAAAATGGCGACTTTAAACTATGCATGATTTTTCAACTGACTTTCAATTTTCCTTCTCTGCAACAGATTTAATCCTGTGGTGGGTGGTGGGTGTAATGGTAGTGTTATACATTATTCTCGAAATGATCAGACAGTAAGTGCATTTATCAAGTAGTGCCTAAGCTTTACCATTATGAAAGATGAAAAATATATGATCATTCATAGGTATGTACATGAAAAATGATTGCAGGTCAGAGAAGGGGATTTTGTTCTAATGGATATAGGATGTGAATTGCATGGTTACGTCAGTGATCTTACTCGTACCTGGCCGCCTTGTGGAAAGTTTTCTGCTGCCCAGGTACTTTATCTATTTCCAATCATCTTTGAGGATTTTAAGCCCATTCTTGTTTTCCCGATTTCTGACCACAATCTTTTCTATGTTCACTTTTGTGAACACGAAAGTCTTTTGCTTGGATATACCATGTTAACTACTCGTCACCACCCTTTAAGCAATGATTTTGTGACCTCAGTTCATTTATGTATTCATAAGCGTTTTAAGCATCTGATCTTGTTTCTTTTCTATTGGATTATACCTTTTTTTTTGTGGCTCAATTTGCTTCGTTGAATGTATCTCAGGAAGAGCTTTATGAGCTCATACTGCAAACAAATAAGGAATGCATAAAGCTTTGCAAACCTGGCGCTACTATACAGGAAATTCATAACTACTCGGTAAGTTTGATGTTTATATTCATTGTTCAAAGTTTCTAATTGATGTATAGATCCTAGCAACAAATCTGGTGCAAGTTTACATAGTCTTTCTAAAGTTTTCTTTGATTTCTTCCATTTTGGCCAGTTCCTCACTTGATTAAGCAATCTCAAATTTTCATACATTAACAAGGCCACATGTTTACTGAAAAATATCATGACCCTTCTCATATTCTACACTTCTGCAGGAGGGAATGCTCAGAAAAGGCTTCAAAGAGCTTGGAATTTTGCAAAATTGGAAAAGCGATTTCTACAACCATCTAAATCCCACGTCTATAGGTTCCTTTTTACCTCCTTGGGAAAAAAATTAGTCCCTTTCTTTTTAATTGAAAAAGGCATAGTACTTATATATATATATTATGCTACCTTTTTTTCTTCACCGACGCATAGCATAAGTTTCCAATTGCAGGGACTTTCCTATTTTGTCAAATGACATGATATCCATTCCAAATTGGCTACCTGATTAACCTTTATTTATTTTTTCCTTTCGGATTCCTTTTCATAGGTCATTATCTTGGGATGGATATCCATGATTGCACCAGGGTTGGTTACGACCGACCGTTGAAGCCAGGTGTTGTAAGTTTTGTTCCTACTCATATATATGGATACCAACCCTCCCTTTCCCCGTTTTCCCGTTCCTCCACGTGTACACGTTCATCCCATTTATAGATGTTTGTGAGCTTAATCTCTAACGGTACAACTTTTGCTTACAAAAAACAGTAGGAATAATAGAATTTGTCAAAATCACGTCATTTTTCAAGTATAATAGAGTATTTCTATTCTCTTGTGACAAGTTGAATATCAGTACACTGGGTTCTTAATGGCAAATCCTTTAAATCTACCTTAACGATGTAATATGTTTGGATATTTATTTTAAATTGAATTTCTAAGAGCTTATTGATTCATTGCAGGTAATAACAATTGAACCCGGAGTTTACATTCCATCCTATTTTGGAGGTTCAGAGAGGTAAACTATACGCATAGGATTCTGTTTTTCAATTTTATAACTCCATTTTTTATTATATTTCTTCAAAGATATTTTGCAACAAAATTTTCTCACTAGAGAATGTACTCTGCAGGTTTGCTGGTATTGGGATAAGGATCGAAGATGAAATCCTTATAACCGAATCAGGTCACGAGGTACGTAGTTCAAGTCTAAGTTTTTCATGGATGGTTCTGATAGTTGATTAGGAATATGGGAAAAATTTACAGTCAAGCATTATAAGTTTGTTCCAAGGCTAAAACTTTTATCCTATTGACTTGACCTGTTTTTTTCCTTTTTTTTTTTTTTTTGAAACTTATTGACTTGACCTATTGTTATTGCATTTTAATTGAATATTTCTTAACAGACGACATGGGGTTAATAGTACCACTAGCTTCATAATACATATTACACTTTTGTAAAAGAACATTTTTCTGAATCCTGGAAACCTTTGATCTTGGGCTTGAACTTATGTTGCTTTGAATATCAAATATATTGGTATGTTCTAATGATGACAGAGATCGAAAATGGCTCGTCGACATTCTATAAACCTGTGACAACCTTATCTTACATTATATTCCATAGAACTAATGTTTCAGGTTGTCAGGATTTTTTGAGGTGTGATAAATCTTCAATCTTCATTAGGAATTAGTGTGTTTTGTATTCTGGATCAGTCAGTTCGCGGTTCAATTATATCTTACAATGTCTGGATCTGAAAATCAAATTGTTTTGCCTCTTATACTACTTAGGAATGAATTAATCAGTTAACTTTCTTGCATCAGGTTCTTACAGGTTCAATCCCAAAAGAAATTAATCAGATAGAGTCATTGCTGAACAACTTCTGCTTTGGATCTACGATGCATGGCTGAAATTTTATGAAAGCCTCAACCTGTTGATCAAATATGGACTCAGCAATCGAATCGGAGAATCGTTCTGTAGAAACTTCATTCTTTAGGTGTATTCCTATATCTGAGAATCATGACCAGAAAGAGGCGCACAAGTGCAATCGGTTAGTGTTTATTCAATTCTTGAGTAAACAAAAGTTTGAATTGTTAAGGCCTCTTTGATAATGGTTTTGTTTTTAGTTTGTTTCCTCATCATTTCTTTACTATGATTTCTACCTCTTCTAAAAAAATATTTGAATTCCTAGCCAAATACCAGAAATAAAACAAGTTTTTAAAAACTACGTTTTTAAGTTTTCAAAACTTGGCTTAGATTTTAAAAACAATTTTAGAAAGTAGATAACAACAAAGAAACTCAAGGGTGGAAGTAGTATTTATAAGCTTAATTTTTAAAAGCCAAATAGGTTATCGGCTTAAATGTTCTGAGTGTTTAAATAGGGTAGAATGCAAGACAATGATGTGATATTTGAAGCAATACTTGAGTCAGGATCTGATTTGTTTGTGAGAGGAACAACAATGGATATGGAGGCAAAATTGGCAAACCAAGGTCAGGAAAGGATGATGGCTCGGCGTCAGTGACGTGCAAGAGCACGATGGAGAGATGATGGGAGGGTGCATCTTCAGCCAGTTTAAGAAACACACTCATTGCTTTTGAATCAATGACTTCGCTTGAGTATCGACGTTGAGATGCGATGATCATTATGAGTTGCAGTGGTAGAGGATTTCAGATAGTGATATCAACCATTAGCTCTTGTTGGTGTCTTAACTGTTATAACTATCGAAATTGAGTACATCTGTATAAGAGTACAGACAAAGTCCCACCTTGACTAGGAAAATGAGTGATCATGGGTATATAAGTGAGGACTATTATCTTCATTGGCATGAGGCCTTTTGGGAGAACCAAAAGCAAATCCATGAGGATTTATACTCAAAGTGGACAGTATCACATCATTATAGAATAGGTGGTGGTTTTGTTGTCCTTATCAATTGGTATTAGAGCATGGTCTAAGCCTAGTTGTGTTAGAGAAATCCTCACGTTGCAAACAAAGAGAGTTAGCGAGCCTTATAGTCATATAACATTGTGGATGATCCCTAGATCGGACAAAAAGTGGTTAAGGCGACAAACAAGTATAACTCTATCATTGACTTCTTGATATAGAAGTAGATCTTTGTTCGAGGGGAGGATGAGGTGGATGGTGCGATAGGTGAATGTTGCCATCAAGGAAATATCTCACAATGTGATTCGTGCTCATGTGGGATAGTGGACAGATCATGTTGAGAGGGGATGCTCAAGTGGTACTTTGTTCGAGGAAAAGATTGTTAGGGAAGGAAATGATCACAGGTATATAACTGAGGACAATTATCCCTATTGATATAAGGTCTTTTGGGGAAACTAAACGCAAAACCATGAGAGCTTATGTTAGTAGACAATATCATACCATTGTGAAGATAGGTAGAAGTTCCATTATCCTTGTCGTTATCTTTTACAAAAGCATAGCAATGAGCTTAGGACCACTGGTTGTCGTCCTTGCTCCTTGGTTGAAGTATTCTCAAATCCATTGGCAGCTCATAGTAATCATCGCATCTAAACGCTCGAGTAAACTCATCGAGTTTAGTAGTGACTGAGCATGCTTCCTAAAGTGGCTCGGATGACACCCTCATCGTCTCAACATCATGCTCACAGTGCCCGTATTTGCACATCACTCTCATCTTGCTGTCATTTCATTTCCACCTTGCTATAAGCATCCGACTCGACTCGTGTATCGCTCGGGATCCCTTCATTGTCTTCCATGACAACTATATTTTCAATCACAACTATAACTATACCTAGCCATTTTTTTTACCATCTACATACTTTAATTCCATTCATGCTCATGGGCAGGTAGTTAGAAGATAGCAGTGGATTGGTTTTAGGTATATTCATTTCGTTAAATTTTCCTCAGATCCAAATCCAATGGTCAAAATTTAATTTTGCATTGTATTTTTGCAACAAACAAGCAGAAATATTTCGAAATAATGTTCATACTTGTGCAGCTACCTGCTATTGCTGCACTCATTGATTGTATTTATTGGTTATGACTTGAAGGCCATGTTCTGAACTTGATATCCAAAGTATGGTCACTCTGTTACCATATTCAAATTCTCATGTTTATTTTAATCCTTCTACTTCTGAGCTATTGAATTTGTACATTGCTATCTATAAAAATAGGTTGAATTACAAATTTGATCTTTATAATTTTGAGAAAGTCAGAATTTAGTCTATATGAATTTATTTGGAGTGCTGTGTGGGTTCTAATCATCCGTGGAATTATATAATCTGTGTTTATGATGCATAATTATTTAGTTTGGGTTATAATAGTCTGTGTTTGCAGTGTTGAGTACTTTATAGACTACTATAATTCAGACTATTATTACACGTCTCGAGCAACTCCTATGGTTTTAAAAGTTAGTATTTTGTCCTTGTGGTTTGTTAAAACCTAAAACATAGTCCATATAGTTTAATAAAACCCTCATGAATAGTCCATACGATAGGAACTATTTATGAGAGTTTTTTCAAACTATAGAGACTAAATCTAATATTTAAAACCATAAAGGTTGTTTGGAGTAGAGAGTTGGTTATAATAGTCGGTGATTATTATAGCATGTGAGGTTATAATAGTTTGTAGGGTTATAATAGTTTGTGTTTGGGTTGGAGAATATTTTGGTATGAGTTCATGAAGTCTATGTTTGGGGTGCAATTTTGTTTAACATGGAGGTATGAAGTCTGTGTATGGGATGACAATTGTTTTTTTTTTCAACTTTTTGTTCTTTACCTCGAAATGAGCATAGTCCAACGGTAATTGACATGTACTCTCGTCCAATAGATTAGAGGATCGAATCCATCTACCCTAAAATGTTGAACTCAATAAAAAAAAGTAGTTCTATATTCAATTTAAAAATTTCAAATATGAAATAAAAAAGATTTGTTCCACCATTTGACCGCACAAATCGGAGATGTACAATGACAACCTATCTTCTAACTCTATGGTTACAAAAAAATGATAGTTTCCAATTAGGTATCGTCGACATAGTTTCCGATTAGGTATCGTGCCACGATGGCACAAGAGAAATCATAATACATATCTTGAAAAAAAAAACATTACAATATTATTTACTTTGTTGTTCTAACTCAAAAACATCAAATTGTTATATCAAGTTTCATTTTGTTGCTCTAATTCAACAAGAACATAAATTTTGTTGAATCCAAAACTCATTTCTCTTCTAATTGAGAAAAAAATGATGTATCAATTTTGGAAATCTTTTGATTTTGATCATTCATTTTATTATATGTGAAAAAACACCCTGTTCTTTTGTTAAAAATTATATCGTATTATTCTGTTAAAAAATTTTATTGCTTGAATTTCAGATTGGTGATCTTTTCATTTTTTTTATGCTTCTTGTTGCTTGAATTAAAAAAACAAGATCGGTCATCTAGTGGCAGTTTTTGTGCTTCTTGCCTGAATTAAAAAAAAAAAAAACATATTGTCCATTTTTCAAAATCTATTTTTTTTTCCAAGACATTGTTTTGTCTTTGATTTAAACAGTCCTTTTTACTTTACCATTTTTCATTCTTCTTTTTTCTTGCTGGATTGATTAACAAAACATGATAATTTTTTTTTAAAATTATATTTGTTCAATCTATTTTTTTATTATTATTATAATTCAGAAAACATAGATGGTTAGTTTCAAAAATCCCTTTGCATATAATTTTTTAAATTGCAAAACAGTTCTAAATTGGGGGATAATTATCACTTCAAATTACATACACGCAAATAATACACAGTGTCCAATGAATTCAAACAAATACAAAGGCATCTTTTTTAAGTCTTCCATAATTTCTAAAAAAAAGTAGTCAAATAAAGATACAACTAAACAAATGCTTCATACAAATAAATACATAAGCAAATGCTTTTTTTTTTTTTTTTTAAATGAAGAAAGAGAATATACCTAATCAAATAATGAACAAACTTCGAACTATAGGCGACCAATGAACTAGGTGTCACAACCTTAGCCCACGAGCACTCGGCTAGGCGGAGGAGCGCCTTGACCCTCCCAGCCGAGGCGTGTGCGAAGGGCGGCACACGGGTGAAGAACAAGGCAAGGTAGCAGGACAACACGAATTGGCGTACCTGAGCACCAAGTGAGGTTAGCATGATTGGGGGTTGGCCGACCCAGGCTGACAAGCTTGATGCAAGGTTGTTCGAGCGCACGGTGGGTTGTCGAAGGCTTTGGTGGGAGCGGCTTGCAGGCCCACACAGCTGATGGGGCCGAGCAGCATCACGCTGCGAGGTTAGCGGGCGGACGAACGCTGCGAGGTTAGTGGCGTGCCCAGCACGCAGGTGCAGACCCAAGGGAGCGAGCGCCAAGCCAGCCAATCAGGGATGGCAACCGCATGGACGATGTGCGGGCTGGCAGACAAGACGCGCGCGCGCAAGGCCCAGGCGGGGCGCGCGTGCGCGGACGCAGACGCAGGCAGTGAGGATTGCGCGACATGGGGCATTCGGACGATGGACGCACGCGCAACCTAAGCAACAACAGGCGCGTGTGCGCATCGTAGCAGGCAGGATCCGCGCGGCGCCAGCGCGCGCAGTGAGACGTGTGCAGGCCAACACGCCCAATGGCGGGAAGCAGCTTCTGCGCGCCATTGTGCTTGGAGACAAAATTGGAAAAGTAGAAAAAGTGGAGAGTAACCTCACAATATATAAGATATATGAGTTACTCCTCTCTAATATCATATTAGATTATATGAGGTTCGATCTTAAAACCAATTGACTATGAGAGGAGTAACTCATATATATTATATATTGTGAGGTTACTCTCCACTAAATCGAGAAGACAGAGTTCACAAAGAGCATGCCCAATATGTTGTGTCTATAGGACCAAATTTGTAATTTAACCATAAAAAATATTATCGATTAAAAAATACTTTTGGTCCCTAAATTTTCATGGAAGCAACAATTTAGTACATGAACTTTATTTATAACAATTTAATCATTGTATTTTTAAGTCTACAATGATTTAGTCCCTAAACTTTAGTATGTAATTACTAATAACTTAGTCCATGTACTGTAAATTTTATAACAATTTAATCCCCTACTATAAAAAAATTCATCAAAATTAAGTGTTGATTTTTATTATTTAATGATTTAGATTTTATAACTTATAAATATATTGGGTCTTTAATTAGTTTATTGATCTACTTAGATAAGAAATTCCATTAAAATTTAATAATTACAAATTTCAAAGTAATGGACTAAATTATTACATATCAAAGTTTAGAGACTAAATCGTTGAAAATATGATGTGAAAATCAGATTGAGTGTGGAATATAATATCACTATCTATTTGATGACTATTTAGTTTTTAAAAATTAAGCATATAAACATAACTTTCACGTATGGTTTTCTTTATTTTGTAATCTACTTTTTATCAATGTTTTTAAAATCTAAGTCAAATTTTGAGAATTAAAAAAAAAAATAATTTCTAAAAACTTGTTTTTGTTTTTGATTTTTTTCTTAAGAAAGATAAAATACATGGTAAAAAAATGGTGAGAAAACAAACACAATTTTAAAAAAACGTAAAACTAAAAACGAGATGGATATAAGAAAAACTTAGGTTGTTTTTTTTCTCTTTACTTATTGTAATTAGGCAGCTAGTTGGTGGATATTATTAGCTGAAAATGTTGAACATGTTAGTCCAGTGTCTAAATCAAGTATTTAGGGAAAAAAAAGGCGTCTAAAACTAATATTTAAGAAATCTTGGACCAAATTGCATGTTAGTGAAGTGTCTAAATCAAGTATTTAAGAGAAAAAAAAAAGAGGTCGACATTTTATTTATATTTACATCGAAATTTTTAATTTGGTCATTTCTATTGACATCGATATTTTAAATCTTGATTGTAACATAAATTAAATTAGTGTTTGATAAATATCTTATCTTAAAAATAAACAAGCCCATTTAAAACGAGTTAAATTCAAATCTATTTTATCTTAAAAATTATGGTATATGAGCTATATGAGAAAGAAACATTTAATAGCCAATAGCCATCACTCTCATGTTCATTAAAAGTATATTCAAAGTATACTTTCCAATCTCCTAAGAGTAATCACAAACAATTAACAACAATCACTCTAGTCTTATATATAATCGTTCAATATACAATTAAAATACACTTTTCAATCTCCTAACTACATGTGAAAACAATTAACAGAGCAATCACACTTAAAATGATCGTTAAACTTACAATCAAAATACACTTTCCAATCTCCTAACTATATACAGAAACAATTACGAGCCATCACTCTTATGATCGTTAACGAAACCCCAAGTATATACGAACACGACAGCAACATTTAACGAAACACCGAACAAACATAACATAATTTATCAGCCTTACCTTGTACATTATATAAAGTCTTTCCACCATACAAGCAGTTTATTATGATTGGAGAGATCCCAAATGGCTTTGGACTACATCTATATAAAATCCAACACTCCCACTTTTGTTTCTCAACCAAACAAGTAAGAAGCAACTAACTCATTAAGGATGTCACTTGTCACAGAAGAGATCAAAGCCAAAGCTCGTGAGGTCTACCATGGAGATGAGATCTGCCGAGAGAAAATAAGGGAGATGCTCAAAGAGATGGGGCTTCCAAAAGGGCTGTTGGCAATGCAAGACATAGAGGAATATGGAATTGTGAAAGAGACAGGGTTTGTTTGGGTGAAGCAGAAAAAGAGCTGCAGTCATAAGTTTGAACAGATTGGGAAGCTGGTTACTTATGCTAAAGAAGTTACAGGCTATGTGGAGAAAAACAGGGCTAAGAAGCTTACTGGAGTCAAGGGCAAGGAGCTCTTGATTTGGCTCTCAGTCTGTGAAATGTATGTTGCCGACCCACCGACTGGAAAAATCACATTCATTTCTCCAACCGGGCTGTCGAAAGCTTTCCCCGTGTCGGCTTTCGAAGTTGAAGAACTCAAGAATGTGGAAGAGAAGAAGAAGAAGAGGAAAGACGTGGAAGAAGTTGTGAATGCAGCAACTACTGCTACACAAGTGAAGCAGGTCTGATTTTAGTTCTAGGCTTGCTTCAGGGGGCTCTCTTCATCCATACTGGTTTGTTGTTGGTTCAATCTGTTTGCTATGGCGTTTCTGTTGTTGTTTTTTATTGAATAAATACAAGAAGTTTACGCATCGTAACCGTGTAAAACAAAGCGGGGGGAATGTTAACAGAATGGGAATATATTATTGTGAAATAATTTACATAAGATGTTTAGAGAGAACCCACAGATCAATATTCAGGTTCTCTCGGTTCTAAAAAAATCTATTGCCAATCAACTATAATTAATGGGCTGACAAAATCAGAGCATATATTTTGCAGCATGCTTGCAAAACAAACAGGCTTTCTAGATTCTGCTATCCTTTATAACTTTGAACTAACTCTCTAATTTAATTGCTTTAACCTTTTACTTATCTGTACAGTATAGTACAAAGGCATTCTCATCCTTGAAAGAATGAAGTTACCTTAAACAAGGATATGTGACCGAGCAGCACCACGAGAGCACTTCTTCCTGCCCGACTTGCTAAGTGCACAAACGCATATCTCAAGAAGCTCGTAATCCTCTTCCCAGAACAAAGATGATGCCAGCTCTGGATTCTCCACCAGCATTTTTGATGTCAGGAAACCAGCAATTGTCCATGTTTGATAGAGTCGAGATTGCTTCCCAATGAACTTTCCTGTTCGAGTGTCGTAATATTCAGGCCAGCGATCGACTGCAATCCTCTTCTCAGCCACAGCAACTGCTTTCTTGGCCATTTCGAGTCTGCCCATCTTGATGCAGGCCAATGTGAACTACAATGGATGTTGACTTAAAATTGTTATATATGACCAGTTGGGTGGCTTAAGATTACTTTTATCCTATTATTCCGGCCCTTACTAGTGAACCACAAGACAATTACTTATTCAATTCAGATTTTCAATAAGCAAGCCATCAAGAAACTCATATTTGCTAAAAATAAAACATGAAGACCAAAATCTCAATGCTGTTATCAGTTTTACGTTACCTGCCAAAGAAGTGTTGGCCACGATCCACCGTTGTGATATGACCATGGGCTGGAAAAGGTCCAAAAAGGAAGTGAGCGTCAACAAACCAATGAATGGAACTTTGTATGGAAATAAAGTCGACACCTAAGAAGCATGGACATTTGAACACTCTAACACTTGTTGTGTGTTAGACACTAGTTGTACAGAATCAATATAGATCCAACATTTGTTAGACACATATCAAACATTTGTTAAGTACCCTAAATAGACCTATAATAATAAATTTTGAGAGCAAAATACAACAAACTCACATTTTTAAGCATATAAATGCATAAACTAATGGACTTTGAATTTCCTCGTATAAAAATGATATGCATTTTTAAAAAATGTATATTTTAATAAACTTGTCTTGTCGTGTTTGTCTCCTAGATTTTAAAAAAATGGCGTATCATAGTGTCTGTATCGTATTGTATCTGTGTCTCGTATTTGTATCCGTGCTTCTTAGGTCGATACTCCAGGCAGAAGGAGAATGCAAAGCAGATAATAGCACACAATTTATAAATTATGCATAAAACTCACGTGTTTTTGGGGTCACTGCCAGTGATTATGCGCCATTCCTCATACTCCAAAGCAGGGTAACATATCTTAAGGGGCATATGACCCACAAGATCACTCCATTTAGCTTCAATGAGATTCAGAATAGATTCATTTTGTTTTGGTGTACCCAAAGATGAAACAATGGACCAAAGATTTCCGAGTGTAAAAAACCTAAAATCCATATGAGCTGGTTGGAGATTGCCTATCAAATAACCTCCTTCCTCTGGTACCCAGTCCATTAGCCACTGAGGAATTTGGTCAGGATAGATGTTGAATTTGTTGGTAGCATCCATGGAGTATTCTTCTGTCTTGTAGCGATAGATCTCGTTGATCTTCTTCATATCAACCCAATAATATTCTCTGATATGGAATGATAGAGCACTGAGTCGATTGTTAATGGCCCTCACCAAGTTCTTCGACCCATCGTTCACAGTGAGCATTTCGCGAGAACACCTTAAAGCTGAATAAAATAAGGCCTGCAGAATCAAACTTGTTATGGATGCAGATGATGAACCTAAATGAGAAAAGGATCAACATTTACAAATGGTTAATATGAAATTTAAATAATAGGATCAGATCAAAGAAGGATTGCATCTGACGGATCAAATGCTATGGGAAGGAAGCTATAGAACATGAAATGCAACAGAAGAAGAAGCATCAAAAGCTGAAGGTGAATCCAGGATGAAGTCTTTTTTAGGTGATGAACTTAAATGCAGTATGCAATTTGCTCATGTTTTCATTCAAACTCACTTGGATTTCGAGGGGATGGCCATGAATACCCATCCGACGATCAATCATGCAGGAGCCATCAGTGACCAACAGCGAAGGGAACATATCAAACCCATCTGTTAGACAGAGGTTAAGTATCATTTTCAAGCCTGTTTGGACATCCACCCTTTCTTGTAGAGCATAGTCCCCGGTAATTTTTCCATAAGCCCTTAAAAGGATGATCCACCATAATCCTACCAAAGAAGAGCAAAGGACAAAGACGATAAAGATCTTCTAAACGGTACTCACTGAAAAGGAGAAATGTTTGGCTTCATGAATGAGAAAAATAGTTCAAATTGAGACTAGAACCATATAACTTATACCTCAAAACCCTTTCAGGAAAGGAATTACAAAATAACTGAAATGAATAAAGAATAACCATGGACTGCTGAGGAAAAACAAAAATGAATAAAGTTATCATGTAGTAACCTGAATCTACTGGTGCCACACGGCCTATGGCTGATTCACCAAAATCTGGATCCAAAACTTCTTCAAAATTATTACCGTCGAGAGGTACGGTTCTGACTTTGAAGCTTGCTGGCATCAGACCCTGTCCTGGACTATAACAATCTACTGTTTTCTCCCAGCTCTGACAAAAGAAATGTCTTTTCTGAGTTTCATAATATAAAAAGTAGAAATATATGGAAATCTTTTGCAATCAATCTGATTTCACAAATATAACTCGTAATGAAACAGTAAGACCTTGTGCCAAGTGAACAATCACATGCAATAAAAACTAAAGGTCGTTAAACTTCTCGAACTAAATCAGACATTCCAGCTAGACCAATGCCTCTGACATATAAATGATCTCTCACATGCAACTCACATCCTAAACTTTTGATTTTACATTATCTCCGTTGTGGCAAAAAAACGTACTCCACATTCATGGGAAAGAGGACTGCATAAGCATTCAATAATCTTCTATGCATCTGAAGAACACTTAGGCTAAAAATATGAACAAGTTACCATTATTTCTATTGTAAATGTTGGTTTAATGGTCATTGAAATCCCATATCATAGATCCCGCACAGAGAACGAGTGAGATTGAATAACTTATCCAAACTTATCAAATTTTAACACATTTACTTAAGTACTAGAAGTTGTAGGGGAAAAGGAGTTGGGAGATTTCAAAAAGTAAGGTATATAATAGACAAAAATATAATATAAACATTAAGAATAACCAAATGAGATAAATAAGAAAAGGGAATGTATCACACAACCCATAGAGAACATGGAAAAGGGTACCTGTAACTGTAAGGTATGGAGGAGAAAGTTCCTCACAATCTCCCCTTCACCGTTCAGCAGGAATGCGAGGGCGGAAGGAACAAAATCTCGAATGAAGACCTGATCATAATTCAATGGTTGCTTATCGGCCGGATCATTAGCAGCCACAGTCCCAACCGGACTTCCACAATATGTCACAACAGCCTCACGTAGCAACCTCCAGGCCTCTTTCTCAATATCAGACTCCTCTCTCGTGGTACTAATGATCTTAGCTTTGTTCAAATCCTCTAAGTTTTCCTCATTTACATGTTCACTAGCAACTTCTAATCTAGAATCATCCTCTCCTACAATATTCTCATCCTTGTCAATCTTTTCAACGACCAGAGGCTTCACATTCAAACCGCCCTGAACATAAATCCTCTCAAAGTTATTCTCATTCACACGGGTCTCTATCGATGTCGAAAAATAACGAACTCTTGAGGCGATTCTGGCAATTATGGACACACCCCTTTTTGTTTTAGGAAATATACTATAACTACAAGACCTTGTTATTACCCTAGATTGGCCAAAACTCAAACTAGCCACAGAAAAATTCTGGGTCCCATGTAAAAACCGTTGAGACCCCGAGAAATGAAAAGGGTGAGAACTATGTTGCCTAATAGAATGAAATTTGAAGCTAGAGTTCAAACAAGAATTATGGGACAAAGAATTGGGGGCTTTTGCAGGTGAGAACCCAAAAAACCCTGAATTCCTACAACTAATTAGAAGCCTACAAGAAGCCTTCATCGTCGAATTATCAAACAAAGCAATCATGTTCAAAACAATGAATCAAAACGACAACAACCCAGAAAAATCAAATCAGTTGAATTTCGATAAGATTCAAGAACTTTACGCGTAACAGTGGCGCTTATCTTCGATTTCTGCGGCGAATTACAGAATAAAATTCAATGGGTTCTTAAGACTGGTCGAAGAAGAATGGTATTTGAAATTCCTTTTTTTTGAAACAGGGTATCTGAAATTCAGGAAGCAAACGAATGGCTCGGGGGAAAAGTAAAGGAGGGCGCCATTTTTATAGAAGAATCTGATGAGAAAAAGGAGGTAAAGTTGTCTAAATCGGTGGATTAAGTGGTGGGTATTTTCTCAAATTAGCAAATTTTTATGTTTTATTGTGAGATTTTTGACAAATCTATAAGCCTTTTTTTTCGAGCAAGAATTCATTAAGAGAACTGTTAGATTTTTTTTTCTATCCGAAGTGGGAAAAGCTTGGACTTGGCGTAACTCAAGTTTTTGGCCTTTAGATATTTTTCATTTCCTTTGCTCTTATTTGGGGGGCAATATTTATCAAAATTGCATTTGAGAGACAAAAGTTAAATCAATGTAAAAGGAAAGTATCATTTTTATACTTATATTTGGGTAATTAATTTTAGGGCCAGCTGCAAAGATGGTAAAAATAAATGACCCAATTGCAGTCTTTTTTTTTTTCTGCAAATATAGAAGAAGAAAAAATGCTCAACCCAAATGAAAAGTCTAAAATATCTTTTAACTTATTTTCCAGTATATCTTTTATCTAAAATGAACATGAAATGACATTTAATCAGTATACTAGAAATACTTAACCTGAATTATATTATATCAAGAGTATATTAGTAATTCATATTTCATATATCAAATATGAAGTACATCAATGATAAACTACTTATATATACATTTTATTTAAGTATATTAATGAATGACATTCCTAATATAAAGTATATCAAGTGTACGTCACTAATTCATATTCTAATCAAATATACCTAAGGTGAAGTTATCAATAACAAGATTTAAATATCGAAAGAAACAGAAAATAGAGATGAAAAATAATATTATTAAAAATCAATACCATACTTCTGCTGATGCCATAATAGGTGGCGTTGGCAGAAACGACGTTCGTCGGCGCCGTCAACTTCTACCGACATCAATTTGTGAGCGTTGGTAGAAGCAACTTTTGTCGACACTAGTGAGTTGGCATCAGCAGAAGTGGTGTCTGTCGTCGTCACCTATTTCACCGTCAGCTAAACCCTCTTCCAATGAGATATCTCATCGCCCCCGTTGACACCCATTGTTGCGTAGAAAAAGTATTTTTCAACGCATTTTTTTGGTTTTTCTTGATGTTTTTTGCGTCGGAAAAAGCCCAAATTCTTGTCATAAGCCTATATATGTATGCTACTGCTACTCCCACCTATGGATTTTTTTTATTTGTTTCTTCTTTTTTAAAACTAAAGAAAAATAATTTTCAATTATTTTTTTTTGGAATTTGGTTAAGAATTTAAATGTTTTCTTAAGAAAGAATTATAAATGATGAAAAAATAAACACAATTTTTAAAAACCAAAAGATTATTAGACGGGGCCTAAAAATCAAATGGTTATCGGGAGCCTAAGACAGAACGAATAAATTAGGTGGTCTTTTGTATATAACTGCTTGTGAGGGTTAAGTAGTACTAGTTAATTTGGGAAAAAAAAACGAGTTGCCAATTTCTAAAGGGTTGTTTGAAGCACTGAGTGAGTTATAATAGTTTGTGAATTATTATAATCTGTGGAATCATATAATATTATTTAAAATGCAGAGTAATATAGTCTGAGATTATAATAGTTTGTATTTGGGGTGCAAAGTATTCCACAGGTTATAATAACACAAGTTATTATAACTTGTGCCTCAAACAGGCCCTAAAAAAGTTGCATTAAATTGTCAATTTTCAACATTTTTTTTAATCCAATCATCTACTTAACCCATACAAATCATCTAAATACAAAAGATCACCTCATTGACATATAGATTGGTTAACTAATAACTACCACTAGTCAATTCATCCGTGATTTCTAACAATAGAACTATTTATGAGGTCATATCAATCATAGAGACAAAAGTCTAATTTTTAAACCATAATAATTAAATTCTAACTTTTTCCAAACTATGAGGACTAAGGCCCCGTTTGATGACCATTTAGTTTTTTATTTTAAGTTTTTGAAAATGATGCTTGTTTTTTCACAACTTCTCTTCATCTTCTCTACAATGATTTCTATCTTTTTTGAAGTACCATTTAAACGAAGTCATAAGTTGTTTCTAGTACAAGGTATTTATAACCATACATTCCAACAATAAATTAAGAAATTAATAATCAAGTAATGGTTGTACTAAAAAACAAAAATCAGGCAATGGGTTATAATTTTCTTTTGGATGGAGACAATGCCTGTTGGGAAAAAATCTCCCACTACTACAGCAGAAATGAGCAAAAATAAATGAGAAATTAAAAGAAAGCAAACCAAAATAAGAAACACAAGAATTTACGTAGAAAAACTCCAAAATTGGAGAAAAAAACCATGAACATAAAGAAATTCCACTATGTGAAAAATTGTTACATTCACACAGAATTCTCTCCTCGATCCTAATTACAAAAACATTCGCCCAAAACTTTATACCACTCACACCATTTTTCCCACTCTCAGACCGAGGGTAGAGCTTGAGATATTACCACATGGGAGCTCAGGGTGAGGTGTGCAAAGTGTGAGACCTGTTTGGGGTTGAGTTGTCCTAGTGCGAGCTCATGAGAGAGTAGTGTTGTCTTTGTTTATGCCTAATTAGATTTGGGCGTGAGTGTTGGGGTATATGCCCTAAACTCGTGTAGTTTGTAATATTTGATGAATATAAATAAAAGTTATTTTTTCATCAAACCTTGTATCTCACATTTCAAACTTAATCCAATAAACTAAGTTTCACGGTCACACATATTTATGAGAGCTTGAACGGTGTGTAGTGGACACATAGGAAGGATCACGTTCGAGTAAATGACCTGAACGGTCTATAGTATATAGATAAGGTTGGAAACCTCATCCTGGTAACACTATGGATGCGACCCACTTTGGATACAAATGAGGCGATCCAACTCGTTCATGTAGTAGACATGCGAGTGGGTGCATCCTGTACAATGAGATTGTACAAAACCGGACCGTGAATTATTAGACCAACTGATGTAACACCATTAACAGTTTAAGACTAATAAATTTGTAGATGACCATTAGTGACTCGACCTTAACCTTGAGCGAGTTACGAACTCCTGTCTGCGGGGAGCTGTCCTTAGACTAGTACGGGTGAGAGTGTGCCAGAGTTGCCATTCAATATGCCTACCTTCTCAGGGGTAGAACCACGTGGGTAGTTGGGAACTTAACTCCACAAAATGGAATTCACTCGTTCCCGAACTAGGAAAACTAGATGAGTTGTTCCCTGAAGTGCTGACTATAGGGCTTAAACAACGGGGCCCCACCCTCTCATTGGCCTGAGAGGGACATTGTTTATGGTAGGACCATAAACAAGTTGTTCATTAAAGGATCAGTGGTACTTAAGGAGCAAGAGGTAGGCACAGGGGTAAAACAGTAATTTGACCCAGTTGTGACTACGAACGACCTGTGAAGGGTTGACTCATGGACATTGGTTATATCGATGGACACAACTTATCCTACAGTGAGGAGAGTACAACCACGAGTGTATAGTGGAGTGACCCCGTAGTTAATGAATGTTGATTTGATGGGATCAAAGAGTTTGATCAGTTAATCTTGGATCATTGGAGCTCATGATCTGTAGGTCCATTAGGTCCCTCGGTTGGCTCAATTATGGAATGGAGTAAATTTGAAGTGTTCAAATTCACATAAAGGGTATTTATGTCAATTATATGAGATGTGATTGATATAATATATAGTTTGATGTGAATGAGATTCATATTAAACTATACTATTTCCTAATTATTGAATTAATACATAGTTGGAGAAATTGAATTTGAGAGATGTGAAAAATTGAATGTGATTCAATTTTAATCTCACATTATGCAAATGTGATTTGTATAATAAGGTATGTGATACTTTATACTATATAATTATGCAAATATGATATAGTGAGAAAATGAGTGGAAAATTTCTCTCCACCCCATCCTATTATAAAAGGATGCTTGGAGAAGCATTCCTTAGATGATTCTCTCATTTTTTGGAAATCAACTTTCCAAAATTCTCTCAAATTCTCTCTATTCTCTCCAAACTCAAATCCAAAGGGAATCCCACAATTCTCCCTCATCCGCCGGAGAACACTTGAGAAGCCCTTGTGGAGGTGTCCTTATTCGGTTTGTGGATCGAGAAAGAGAGATCGTTGAGATCGTGATTACGGGAGAAGGCACACGAGAAGAAAGTCGTTCTTCAAGAGGCTAGTTGTTGTAAATTTCTCCTTCTCCTAATACTTAATCTAGTATACAAGAGTTGTATGTTTAATTTTAAGTAGATTTCGAGTAACACAACGGAGCATCGCGATTCACATCACTTCCGCTGCGGGATTCAATCCCATCAGTGAGTGGGCTACTTACTGGGTATTTTTATACTCACTCGTTTGTTTTGATATTTTTGTTTGCAGATAAAAGTAAAACTGTGGGATGAATGACGATGGTTGAAACTTGGCGAGGCTATGAGAATGTCCCTTGGTGTCTTTTAGTTTATAGTGGTTATTTTAGTGCTTTATATTTTCGTGTATAATGTTAGTGGATTGGAACTTTATATATATTGTTAAGTTTCCTTGTTGATTGACTCGTAAGGTATTTTAGGGTGTTGTTCTTCTTAAATATGAAGTTAGTCTTTTATTTATATTCTTCATGTTGTTGCATAACCGTTGTGGTTTTCTGATCTGTTGGAGTCCAATCTAATATTAAGTGTAGTTTGGAGGAGGTTGAGGGTTATGATGATGTTTTGGAGTGTTTACATGCTTTATTGATCAGGAAAATTTTGGGTTTTGTCTTAGTAGCATTGTTGTGTTGCGAATTTTCGGCGCAAACGATGTTGCTTAGTATCTTCCCTAGGAAAAGATGATATGAAACTAGGGTCGTTACAAAAGTATAGGTTTACAACATATTTATTTATTGGAAAAAATAAAGTTATGGGTTTATTTAAGAACTTTTGATAAAACTGCATGCTCAAATTTCTTAACTAAAAAGTTTTTTTTTTGTTTTTTTTTTTTATAAAAAGAGAAATTAGTTTTATTTTGGTAAAGTGTGGTTATTGAGTAAACATTTTGATTTTTTTTCTTAATAAAAAACTCAAAGTTTTTTTTTTTCATTTTAATAATTTATTGTGATCATTTTTCGTATGCTTTAAATTCTGTAAAATATAATACTTTGATCATTTTTTAAGAGGAAGACTTTCGAGTATTTACGAACCTCTCCTCGATCACATAACGTCTTTCAATCGAAGCACAATACCTTGACTAAATGAAAAAATTTTCACTCATTCAACAACTTTAAACAAAATACAAGCATACAAATCTTACCAAAAGAAATCAAATAAAATAAGAATAGTGACCATGCATTCAAGTTAGAATATAATGACTCAAATAGAAAACAGTTAATAAAAAATAAAAAAAAAATATAGGTGAAAGAAAGAAAAAAAACGATATTATGTCCCCACATTGATTTTGCAAGAGAAAAATAGAAGACTCCAAATGTAGTTTCGTTGTTGTTGTTCTGAGGTGAAAAGGAAAAATATGAGAAAGATTAAAAGTGTTGTTTTGAAAAATAAATAGTGGAGAAAAATGAAAAAAAAAAGTATTTGGAGAAGAGAGAGGTCTCTTTCTCTAGAAAAATGTGTGGGAGAGAGAGAAAAGAAGATCTTGGAAGAAAAAAGAAGAAGAAGGATCTAAAAAACAAATGGTGGGAGATGAAATTAGTAAATAGAAAAAAATAATAGAAGAATCCCCTTGAGGGAAAAAAAATCCCATTTCTGTTCTCTTGCTTTGAGGAAAAAGATATTAAAATTATTTCTAAATCCCCAAATTCTCATTGCTAATGACATGTAGGGGTGAGCATTGGTCGGGGTCGATTTTCAACCTTCGAACCGACCAAAGGTCGACCAAAGTTCGGTCGATCGGTCGGTTTGGTTGGTTTTGTATATTTTTTAAATATTTATTTAATTAATTATTTAATAATTAATAATTAATAATTTATTATTATTTAATTATAATTTAAATATATTTTGAGAAAATCTTCTTAGTTTTTGTATTTTTTAATTATTATTATTATTTTTATATATATATATATATATATATATATATATATATATATATATATATATATTTTTTTTTAATATCGGTCGGTTTTGTCAAGCACAAAACCGACCTCGACCGAAAAAGCTACAAAATCGACCGACTGCCCTCGGTTCGGTCGGCCGAGTCGGTTTTCGGTCTTTTTTTGCTCACTCCTGACATGTATGTTAATTTTATACTTAGAAGTTTTCCAATCTTTTCCATGTCGTTTTGTACTCTTTCTTGGCTAAAGGGCAATTTCATCTAATTCGTTTTTTTTTTAAAGATATTAAGACAAAATTAACTCCACCAACTAAATATAGGATCTACAACAAAAATGTAAAAAATTAGAACATGAAAAAAACTTAAATATAAACGATTTCCTCACTTTATTGCAAAAAAGTTAATTCTAAAATGTGTGATATTAACTTTAATTATAATTAATAAAGGATTTCTAGAGATTTTAAATTTTAATAGTTTTGCAACAATATTCTTCAAACCCTATAACTATATAAAGAGTTGTCCCTTCTACTTTTTTTAAAAAAAAAACAGAAAAAAAATAATAAAAGAAGGAAGATTGTGCATTTTCTTAATCTTTTTTATCTTCCTCCCTCCCAAATTCCCCTACTCAAAGTTTCTAAATTTAGTGTGGTAAAATAAAATAAATTAGCACACTAATTAAGTTTTAGCATAAATTGTTTTTTTAACAATTATATAACATTACATTTCAAGAAATAATTGTTAAGTTTGGTCTTAAGCACCAATGGGAGATGAAACTGCTTCAAGAAAACAATTCCAAACACAGGTAAGTACTATTAATCCCTATTTCCATGTATTTTAAAGTGCTATTATAATTGAAAAAAAAATTATTAATTAACATTATTATCATTTTTGTTGTGGAGGTTTATGCTTGATCCAAATTATTTAATTTAATATCATCAACCTAGCAATAACATGATTATTAATTGATTTTCTTTTATTTTAACTGCAAAAAATAAATCATAATACCTTTTTTTTTTTTTGGAGACTTGCTCTGTAAAATGAAAGTAACATATTCTTTTATATATTGAATAGGAAAATAAATTAAATAAAATGAAATATCAAATCTTTGTAGAAATTTTGTATTTATTTATTTATTTATTAAAAATCTTTTAATTATTTAGTATATTTGATAAAATCTACAATTAATGCATTTTTTTTAGTTTAACATGTAAAGTAGAGATTCAAGCCTGTGATATTTTGGTTGAGGAATACAAGTCTTAAGGATAGCTCAACTCAAATTTTTAGTATATTATATTCTATTTAAAATTAGGATTAAAAAATATTATTTTGATCCCTTTACTTGGTGACTTATTCCATTTTATTTATTTTACTTTAAAAGCCCAAAATTAGTTCTAGTAGTTTCAATAAATCTTACCCAACAAGAGCATAGTTCCATTGATGTACAACCAAGAGATGAAGTATTCGAATCTCATATCCCACATATTATTTTTGAATTAAAAAAATTAATAAATTTTAAAATTAGTTTATAATGTTATTTTATGGGTTAACTTTTCTATAAAGAAAGTAAGAGGTATATATTATTGGCTTTTTTTCTATAAATTTTTAAAATTAGATATTTCCATTGTGTTTTTTGAACGAAATTTATTATTTTCATTTTATCTAATTTTTATAAAAATTAACTCCGAACTAATAACAATAACTCCAAGGATGACTAATATTTGTAGGATTGGTTGAAAGTCATTGAATTATTGTAAAATATGTAGTATAAATGCCCTCCACATGCCATATATTACCTATGCCAAGTGGCAAAATTTCCATAGCCATAGTGTCCTCCAAGTGTCAAATTTTTACCAATGCTTAGTGTCCAAATGTACCAACTCATCCCTTGCCAAATTGCCTATAAATAGTGGCTTTTGGTGGAAAAATAAAATGCAACCATTGGTGAAATTCTCTCCAATTCTCTTCATTCTCTCCCACTTTCTCTTTTAGTCTTTATTTAATTTTCCATAAATTTTCACTATCTCTTTATTTATATTATATGTATTGCCCCCACTTTCCAAACACTTATTTTAATATTATTATTATTATTATATTATTCTTATTATATTATTATTATAAATATATTATTATATTAGTATTTTAATATTGGTAAAATTATACCCGGTTTTCATCCTATTTTTACAACACGTTATCAGCACGAAGCTCTGCCGATTTTTCCACTGAAGGTAGGTCCTCCGGGTAAGCCATTTTTTTTTTAATAATTAAATGTTATTTTAATGCAATTTCTTTGTATATAGTATTACTATGGCAAATCTTGCAAAACTAGAATTTGCGGCCCTGGATATTAATGGAAATAACTACTTGTCATGGGTCCTTGATGATGAGATCCATTTAGACTCCATGAATCTTGGAGAAACAATTAAAGAAGGAAATGATGCATCAAATCAAGAAAAAGCCAAAGCTATGATCTTCCTTCCTTCATCATCTTCACGAGGATTGAAAATGGAGTATCTTACAATAAAAGATCCTACATTCTATGGCAAGGCTTGAAAGAAAGGTATGATCATCAAAAACAGCTTATTCTTCCAAAAGCTCGTTATGATTGGATGCACTGAGGTTGCGGGACTTCAAATCGCTTAGTGAATATAATTCCGCACTTTTCAGAATTAGTTCAAAACTAAAATTATGCGGAGAAAAAATTACTGATGTTGATATGTTAGAGAAGACATTCTCCACTTTTTATGTCTCGAATATGCTCCTGCAGCAGCAATATCGAGAGAAAGAAAAATATTCCGAACTAATTTCATGTCTTCTCGTGGCTGAACAAAATAACGAGCTATTAATGAAAAATCATGAATCTCGACCAACTGGAGCAACACCATTCCACAAGTGAATGCTGTGAATTTTAATAATCGTGGTCGAGGTCGTGGTCGTGGTCGAGGTCGGGACCGCGGTAGAGGAAGAAATACCTATTTTCGTGGTGGGCATTATAACTTTAAGAAACCCACACGAACTGATGATCATAAAGGAAAATCTCCACAAGATAGGAGTTCAAAAGGTGATAAACATAAATATTTCCGGTGTGGAATGAATGACTGGCATCGTCACGTGCACTGTCGTACATCAAAACACCTTGTTGATCTCTATCAAGCTTCTCTGAAGGAAAAGGGAAAAGGGAAGAATGTGGAGGTGAATCTTGCCATTCAAGAAGATGATGTGTTTGATCCCTCCAATATGGTGCATCTTGATGTGGCTGATTATTTTGAATCTCCTGGAGAGAAAATTGATGCAATCAAACAAGTAGAGGATGTTTTGTATGAAGATATATAATTAAGTACTGTTTATAATATGTTTCTTGTTTTTGTATATATATTTAGAACTTTTTGTAATCGTTTTTCCTTTTCTTATCAATAAAGAAATATGGACAATTTCAATATGTTGAGTAACCCGAAAATGAGCAATGAGGATTTATGTCTAGCGATCATGCGCAACTACGCATTACGATACTCATAAAGAAAATATTTTTCTAAATTGACAATCTTTGAAGCAAAAATCAATACTATATCAGGTTCTGCAGACCTGATTGAAGGTTTTGGAAAAGCAAGTTTTATCTTGCCTAGAGGAACAAAATTTTCAATTAATAATGCTTTGTTCTCTAGCAAATCAAAGAGAAATTTATTGAGTTTCAAAGATATACGTAATAATGGTTATCATGTTGAAACTGATCGTAAAAATAATATAGAGTATCTCTATATCACATCTATTGTTTCATATGAAAAACGTATATTGGAAACACTGCCAGCTTTTTCTTCTGGATTATATTATACTCATATACGAGTAATCGAAAGTTATGCAACAATGAACCAGAAGTTCATGAATCCAGAAATATTCAGTGTTTGGCATGATCGACTGGGTCATCCAGGATCGATAATGATGAGGAAAATTATTGAGAATTCACATGGACATCCTTTAAAGAACCAGAAGATTCTTCAATCAAATGAGTTGTCATGTGATGCTTGCTCTCAAGGGAAATTAATTATTAGACCATCACCAGCTAAAGTAGGCATTGAATCACCTGCATTTTTAGAGCGAATTCAAGGTGATATTTGTGGACCTATTAACCCACCAGGTGGTCTATTTAGATATTTTATGGTATTAATTGACGCATCCTGCAGATGGTCACATGTATGCTTATTATCAAGTCGAAATCTTGCATTTGCAAGATTACTTGCTCAAATAATTAAGTTAAGAGCACAATTTCCTGATTATACAATTAAGACAATTCGACTTGATAATACTGGTGAATTTACATCCCAAACTTTTAATAATTATTGTATGTCAATTGGGATAAATGTTGAACATCCTGTAGCTCATGTTCATACACAAAATGGTCTAGCAGAATCATTTATAAAACGTCTGCAATTAATTGCAAGACCATTACTTATGAGAGCTAAACTCCCTACATCGGTCTGGGGTCATGTCGTTTTACACGCTGCATCATTATTACGTATTAGACCGGTAGCCTATAATAAATATTCCCCTATACAATTAGCTTATGGCCAACAACCAAATGTATCCCATCTGAGAATTTTTGGATGTGCAGTATATGTTCCAATTGCTCCACCACAACGTACTAAGATGGGTCCTCAAAGGAGGTTAGGAATATATGTTGGATATGATTCCCCATCAATTATTAAATATCTTGAACCCCTGACGGGTGATGTATTTACTGCACGATTTGCTGATTGTCATTTTAATGAAACAAATTTTCCAACATTAGGGGGAGGAATTAAGAAGTTGGAAAAAGAAATTACGTGGAATGCATCATTATTATCTCATTTAGATCCTCGAAGAGATCGATGTGAACTTGAGTTCAAAAGATAATTCATTTGCAAAATATAGCAAATCAATTACGGATGCATTCACGGATGCTAAAGGGTGACTAAATCATATATACCAATGATAAATGCTCCATAAAAATTGATATTCCACAGAACAAGTTGTCAATAATGAGTGCGAGCACGCCGGAAGCGTGGTAGACCAATGGGTTTCAAAGATAAAAATCCTCGAAAAAGAAAAGTAGTTGAGAATCAAAATGATTCAATAAAAGATATGGATGTTCCAGAAGAAATCCAGAATACAACTACTCAAAAGAGTATTGATGAAAATCAAACGCTTGAGGATAATAATGAAATTTCTATAAACTATGTTACAACAGGAAAGAGATGGAACCGAAATGATATTATTGTTGACAACATTTTTGCTTATAATGTTACCCACGATATTATTCATGAAAGTGACGATTTTGATCCAAAATCTATCGATGAATGTAAACATAGAAAGGATTGGTTGAAGTGGAAAGAAGCAATCCAAACAGAGTTGAACTCACTTTCAAAACGTAAGGTTTTTGGACCAGTAGTCCTAACACCAGAAGGTGTTAAACCTGTGGGATACAAATGGGTATTTGTAAGGAAAAGAAATGAAAAGAATGATGTCACAAGATATAAAAGCGAGACTTGTTGCATAAGGATTCTCGCAAAGGCACAGTATAGATTATGAGGAGACATATTCTCCGTGGTGGATGCAATAACGTTAAGATATTTGATTGGCTTTGATCAGATATGAAAAACTTGATATGCATCTAATGGATGTAGTCACGGCGTATTTATATGGATCTCTGGATAATGACATTTATATGAAAATCCCGAAAGGATTTAAAATACCAGAAACATATGAATCAAGTTCTCGGGAATTGTATTCAATAAAGTTACAGAGATCATTATATGGATTAAAACAATCAGGACGAATGTGGTATAATCGCCTGAGTGAATATCTGTTGAAAGAAGAATATCAAAATAATCCAATATGTCCGTGTGTTTTTATAAAGAAATCTCAGTCAGGATTTGCTATTATAACCTTATATGTTGATGACTTAAATATAATTGGAACTCCTGAAGAGTTATCCAATGCAATAGAATATCTTAAGAAAGAATTCGAGATGAAAGATCTTGGAAAAACAAAATTTTGCCTTGGTTTGCAAATTGAACATTTAGCAGATGGGATATTTGTTCATCAATCAACTTATACAGAGAAAATCTTAAAAAGATTTTATATGGATAAAGCACATCCATTGAACATTCCAATGGAAGTTCGTTCACTGGAGGTAAAGAAAGATATATTTCGACCTCGAGATGATAATGAAGAACTTCTTGGTCCTGAAGTACCATATCTTAGTGCAATTGGTGCACTTATGTATCTAGCTAATAACACAAGACCAGATATTGCATTTTCAGTAAATTTATTAGCTAGATATAGTTCATGTCCTACAAAAAGACATTGGAACGGAGTTAAGCATGTACTCCGATATCTTGAGGACGATTGATATGGGTTTATTTTATTCTAACAAATCTAGCTTTGATCTAGTTGGTTATGCAGATTCTGGTTATCTATCTGATCCACACAAAGCTAGATCTCAGACAGGTTATCTATTTACTTGTGGAGGAACCGCTATATCATGGCGATCAGTGAAACAGACCATCACGGCCACTTCTTCGAATCATGCTGAAATTCTCGCAATTCACGAGGCAAGTCGAGAATGTGTATGGCTAAGATCGATGACACAACACATTCGTGAGACATGTGGATGGTCTTCATGTAAACATCCTCCAACAATATTATACGAAGACAACACAGCATGTATAGCTCAAATCAAAGGAGATAGAACGAAGCATATCTCTCCGAAACTTTTCTACACTCATGACCTTGAAGAAAATGGTGACATCTCAGTACAACAAATTTGTTCGAAAGATAACTTGGCGGACATATTTACAAAAGCATTACCAACTACAACATTTGAGAAATTGGTTCACAGTATTGGGATGCGAAGACTTAGAGATCTCAAGTGATGTCGTCATGAGGGGGAGTAAATGTATTATATAAAATATGTACTCTTTTTCCTTCACTAGGGTTTTTATCCCATTGGGTTTTTTCCTAGTAAGGTTTTAACGAGGCATATATTATATAAATGGGCATTTAAGGGGGAGTATTGTAAAATATGTAGTATAAATGCCCATCCACATGCCATATATTACCTATGCCAAGTGGCAAAATTTTCATAGCCATAGTGTCCCCCAAGTGTCAAATTTTTACCAATGCTTAGTGTCAAAATGTACCAACTCATCCCTTGCCAAATTGCCTATAAATAGTGGCTTTTGGTGGAAAAATAAAATGCATCCATTGGTGAAATTCTCTCCAATTCTCTTCATTCTCTCCCACTTTCTCTTTTTAGTCTTTATTTAATTTTCCATAAATTTCCACTATCTCTTTATTTATATTATATATATTGCCCCCACTTTCCAAACACTTATTTTAATATTATTATTATTATTATATTATTCTTATTATATTATTATTATAAATATATTATTATATTAGTATTTTAATATTGGTAAAATTATACCCGATTTTCATCCTATTTTTACAACATGAATAATATAATCCTGAAATACACAAAAATGTTATTTTAACCCAAAATTGATTTAGTTTTTTTTTTTCCACTATGTTACTCCCCTTGATATATACCTTATTAATGACAATTATATAAATAATCAGGAAAATGCAATTTTGCTTTTTTATTTTTGAAAGTTCTTAAAACCATTAATATATTGCGAAATTGCAATTATAAAATAATTATTGAGTTCATTTTCATTTATTAGACTTATCATAATTTAATTAAAATATTTATCAAAATTAGTATTAATGGTTTCTAACTCCTTTTTCTCATCTTCCCATGCACTCAAATGTTAATTTTTCTATCTCTAGATGTTACTGAATTAAAAAATACATGCACCTATATTATATAACCTTTAATTTACCCATATAAATATTTGAGATGCGATATTCATTATAATTTAATTAAATTAAACACTAATGACCTTAATTAACTCCTTTTCATATATTCCTACCCCATGTAGCCTATATCTAATAAGTATTTTAGAGAAGGGTGATGTTTATTATAATAATTTAGTTATAATATAAAATAAAATAAACACTAAAGATAGAACCATTTTTGCACATATTATATTATTTATATTTTCTCTTTAATCAAAACATTTAATTATATTTTCTATTTGAATAAATTCTCACACATATGATTTTTGATATGTGTCATGCATCTAGCTAGAGTAATCAATTATGCATTTATATATTTTTCACACGCTAAAATGAATATAATTACACATGCATGTGATTTTTCATATATTGTACATTTAATCTATCATGTTTGCAATTTAAAGTCTCAATTACAATTTACCGCTTGTTATTTTTAACATGTTGAAATAAATATAATTACACACACATATCATTGTCTATAACGGATCATACGATAGAGTATTACTGACTATCTAATATTAACAATATAAAAAAAATATATATTTGAAGCAACTATATACAACGTAACACACCCCAAATATAAATTATACTCGACAATAAATTTGTAGTTATATTGTTAAGTTAAATGAAAAGGTTAGAGTTATAAAAGCATATATGTAAATTTTAACCTTAGTATATAGTATGTGGATTTTTATATTAATTTGAATTTAAATAAATAACATGATTTTTTTTAGGTTGTAAGATTAAAAACAATTCCTAGTTCGAGAAAAATAAATTTATGCATCAAACATGAGCCTAGCTGTTTATTATTATTTTTTCTTTATATTTTAAAACCTAGCAACATATTTTAAGTGAAAGACGTGACAAATGACGAATATTTTATTGCGAGCAAATATGAGCCTAACAAGAAACATCTTAAATGAAAATTTAGAAATTAAATTAAATATGGAAAAGACATGTAAACTCAAGGTAAATATTTAGAAAATATATTGAAGAATAAAGTAAGTGAAAGTTGGATTTTTTTTCCTGGTACAAATCTCCCTTTGTAGCAAATATAGAAGAATCAACAACTGTAACACCCCGAAAAAGTGAACACAACATTCGAGACATTACTTCCAAGTTGTGTCGTTCGTGCCGAAAATCCGGCAGCATAACGGCGCAACCTGGACAAACCGAAAATTTTACAGAAAACCTGAACCTAAACGAGAACACTTCAAAAGACTCACGAGGGTACCCAGCCTCCACCAAACTACACAGAAACAAAAGGTTGGGCTCCAGTCCCTCGGAGTTAACAGAGATCTCAAACAGTAGAAGCATGCTTTGAATACGAAAGAAAACAATAGAACATACTTTGATCCAAACGAAAACAGGAACGATGCAAACTAAGTTTAAAAAAACATAAACGAAAGAAACATAACGCAACAGAAGAAAAGAAAATGAAAAGAACAACTCCTAACGCAACCCCTAAGTCCTACAAGTCTTCCATAGCCTCGCAGGGGTCTCGCCGTCGGTGGTCATCTCACTGGTTTGCCTTACCTGCAACAAAAAGAAATAAAGAAGGAATGAGTATAAAAATATACTCAGTAAGCAGTCCACTTCGTCCAAGAATAAAGAACATAAAGAACGACCTTAGACTTAGCTAAACACGACACCTAGCCCGCCAAACAACCTCAACGAGCATCCTGGCCCTACTCTTACTCAGGTTTCTCAGTTATGTCCTCCCCTTAGCTCCTAGACTGGGTTGGCAGCACGTGGCCACGAGACTCATCCCCAGGCCTGCACTAGGGCGAAGGACTCTATCCAACCCCTCTGACTCTAAGGATCATACCCCGAGTCGCACAACTGGATGGGGGCGGACCACCACATCTCATAAGCATCAAAGCGGTACTACCGCGCACAATCGACCACGGGCTCATTCTCGGGCCTGCACTAGGGCGAAGGACTCTATCCAACCCCTCTGACTCCAGGGATCATACCCCCGAGTCACACAACTGGATGGAGGGCGGACCATCACATCCCATAACATCATCGTCATCTCGCCAACCTCGAGTCTCAGTCTACTAAGGGTTACACAAATACTTAGGACTTGGGCCTGCACTAGGGCTAGTTGTGCTAACTACAATCCTAAGGCTCAACGACACTTCCCGAATCACTACATACTAAGCACGGGACAACCAGGCTCGGGACAAACAGTCATAGCACGAAGAACAAATAGGAACTCAACACAAGGTTACATCGCCCCTACTAGTTATGAACACAAGCACTAACAGACAACCAGAAACCAGAAAGAACTACGAGTTCGAGTTCCAATACAGATAAACGTAACAACCACAAAGAACATGAATCAGGCACAACCGAGCATCTCATCCTATCATGCTACTATCAAAATTTTACTTTCAATCATAAATTGCATGCAATACGCCCCCAAGCCCTACACTTAGGGGTAGTTTAGTCCAAACGACTACTTACAGGGAAAGCCAACGACAACGAGCGATTCGAGTAACGCGGTGTTCCAAACGTGCTTCAACTTCCAGGCTCCTAACGAAAACACGCACAACACGAGTTAATAAAACGAAGCACAACACGACCCAGGAACTTACGAAGAGCACAACTCACCCAACGGAGATAAAAACTGAGAGCGGGCCGAGGCGACGAGGCGAAGGACGGCGGGACGGGCCACTGCGCAGTGGCGGCGCGTGGACCGGCGGACGGTGGCGCGTGGAACTTGACGGCGGCGACGCGCGCGCGGCGATCCGAATCCTCACGGCCGATCTATCGAGCCGGACTCGTTAAGTCAAAACCGGTCGAAAAAGACCTGAACCAGCTGAGAAAACGTGTGGGTCTCGCGGATCTAGGTGCGCCGGCGGCCTTGGCTGCGTTGCGGTTCATCTTCCGGCGGCGTCTGGGCGAGGACCTGCGGCGCGTCTGTTTGTGGCGGCGGCGATGGAGGAACGGCGACAACAGCTGAGCGAGAGAGAGGCACGGCGATCTGCGAATGAGAGAGAGAGGCTCGTGAGAGAGAGAGGGAGAGAGAGAAGGGGAGACCGGACAGGAGAAAGAGAGGGAGAGGGAGAGAGAGAGAGACGGAGAGAGAGAGAAGGGGAAACCGTGAGAGAGAGGGGAAGAAGAAAAGGGAGAACGAGAGAGAGGAAGGAGAAAGGTTTGGGTCGCCGGCCGAAACGGCCGACGACCACTGCGCCTGCAGCCGCGCGAAACGGAAAGAGGGAGGGGAGGGGTCGCCTGCGACTTCTTCTCCTTCTTCTTTAATTTTTTTTTTTAAAAAAAAAACAGCGGCCTGTTACAACAACATTGTACTTTCAAACCCAATTGCAAAAGATTTTATTTTTGTTATCTTTGTTCTATTTGTTCTCAAGACTTCTTCAATCTTCAAAACATCTCAAGATTTGGTGGTATGTTCAAATTGTAAGGGTTGTATGTATTTTTTTTTAAGAAATGAGTGTATGTCTAGGATCTTTGGATTCTTTTGTTATTTTTTTTATTGTTCCTTTATAATTCGTGTATTGTTTGTTTTATCGTTTTTTATAATTTGTGTATTATTTTTTATCTAAAATATTTATCAAAAATAAAAATTTTATTGATCAATTACAAGTTTATGCCTCTTTTGTTGAGGAAAAAGATAATGTGTAATTTAATATCTCACAAAGTTTTCAATTAGTTATAAAATATTGTATTAATTAATTAATTAATTTCCAATAATAACTAAAAATTAATCATCAACAATAAATTAAAAGTTATTAATCAACAAGAATTTGTATAGAATCTAAAGAGTTGGAATTTGTTATTTCATTATCAAAAAGTTAACAATCAATTACAAACTTATGTTTATTTTGTTGGGAAAAAAATCATGCATAAATTAATGCCTCACAAAGTTTTCAATTAATTACATAATATTGAATTAATTAATTAATTAATTACCAATATTAAATTAAAAATTAAGCATCAAGAATAAAATAAAAAATTTCAATCAACAAGAATTTTTATGAAATTTAACGAGTTGGAATATAAATTTTTTTTATTATTTCATTCCCAAGAAGTTAGAATAACGTTCCTTTAATTATAATTATTATATGAAATTATTAGGATTGAAACTCCATACATAACAAAAATTTATTTGAAAATATTTAAAATTTGTAATAATCAAATAAAGTAATAAGAAAAACAATAAAAGTAAAAGATTTGACTCCATGTAGATAACTTCATTCTCAAATTAATACTTTCATATAATTATATTTAATATGAAAGTTTTTGAAATGTCAAAAAGTTCTACAATTCTTCCATTATCTTCAACTCTAAATTTGTCTCTTCCACTCATTTACACAACAATTTGAAATTTATATTTTAATTAAGAAAATTAAGATAAGAAAATAATTATTTAAAAATAAAAATACCGTATAATAAGAAGAAGACAATATGAGTTTAATGAAGTGAATGAAAAAAACATGAAAAAAACTAAAAATAAATAAAGTAATTAACCCTATCATTTCTTTGTTTAAAATGATATATTCTATTATTGTAAAAAAATCAAAATTATTTATATATAAACCACCGCTAACCTTAAATATTTCATTATTTTTAATTTTTAACTTATTTCGTTGATAATAGTAATAACTGATTTTCATATATTTTTTTTTACAATTACACTAATTCAATAATAAAATAAATTTATTCATTTGTAATATATATAAAATTATGTTTTTAATATATTTAAAGTACATATTGATTTGTTAAATATATTTTGTATTGGATATAATTAATTTTTTATAATATAAAATAAAGTAGAAAAATACATAACATGCATTTCCACGTAGTAATGAACTAGTATATTCAGTATAAAAAAACTATAATATTAAAATATTATGTGTATGCACATTCAATAAATTATAAAATATATGTATGATTAGAGATGTCCGCATGGCGGGATAAGATTGGAGAATGACTTTCCATCCTTGAAACTGCCCCCATTTCATTCATCAGCAACGAAGCGGCGGAAATTCCTGGTTGAGAATTCGCAGGATTGAGTTCCTCGTGGGAATAATCTCGATTTTCATTTTTCTAAATTTGATTTTTTTTTTTTGAAAATTTCTATTTAAGTTGAGACTTCTATTTTAAGAGAGTTTTTTAAAAAAATCTTACAAAAATATTTAATAAAAGTTTAAATTTATGGTTTATTATATATATAGATGTATAGTTTATTATATATACACAAATATATATATTAAGAAAATCGAAGTGGTGACAAAAAACGGAGAGGGGATGGAGACTATTCCTCGTTTACATTTAACTAAGAAAAAAATATTCCACACTTCCTCTCTCATTCCCCACCTAAACAGAAATTTCCGTGTCATTAAAAGCAAGCCCCCTGGGAAAAAATGGGTCTCTCTATATATGATAAGAAATTAATAGAACTTTAAACAAAACTACATTAGTGTTGATTTTTCTTTGAAAAAATGAATTGTTAATTTTGAAAATTTTATTCAAGAGTTGATCTTATGCCTAATCAATCTTAATTTTATGCAAAACTTAGTTTTAGAAGCAATTGGTGATTTTTCTTAGATTTGTATCTTTTTGCAAAAATAAATGAACGGGTTAGTGAAGATTGAATAGAACATTTATATAAGTTAAAATTCAGTTTGATGAAATTAAAAATTTAGAAGAGAAATTAAAATAAATCTTGTCAAATTCAGAATAAAAATTAGTATTCTGTTTCCTATTTAATAATATATATCATTTTATTATTATAAACTTAAGCAACCATGGTACCCGTCCTGTGAACATCCCTAAATAAAACCATGAATTACATTGATATATAAACAACTTAAACATATGATCAAATCATATATAAACCGTTTATATATTTATCACATTGGTAGGGATGAAAACGAAATTGTTCGAGCCCCGTTTGATAATCATTTTGTTTTTGGTTTTTAGTTTTTGAAAGTTAAGCTTATGTTCACCTAATTTCTCTACCATAGTGATCATCTCCCTTAAGTGAACATTTAAACTTTTAGCCAAATTCTAAAAATAAATTCAAGTTTTTGAAAGCTATTTTTTTTAGTTTTCAAAAGTTGACTTAGATTTTGAAAACATACGTACAAACTAGATAAGAAGACATATAAACTCGTTGGTATAGGTAGTATTTTTATGTTTAAATTTCAAAAACTAATAACCAAAAACAAAATGGTTATCAAACGGGACCTCAAAATCAGCTTTCTCAATTCTCTTATCCCCTTTTTGTTCTGTGGCCAAGCCCATCGGAATCAACTCATTCCATATTGAAGTCATGAACAAACTTATTGATCCTAAGTTGTGAAACTTCAATATGTTGCTGCTAAAAACTACTAGCTAATAATAATAAGCTCTCTTTTATAGTTAAGTATGTCAGAAGAAAATAATCATATCTGATTGCTAATGGAATAAAAACACTAGTGATCGTTTTTGTTTCCCCATCCTTTCTTGTTCTTATCATTTTGTTTTAGTTTGCTTGATGAGCAAGGTTTAAATGAGTTTTTTAGTAGAATCTTTCTTCTATGAACTGTGATGAGAGTATCTATATATATATATATATATATTTATCACTAGAGAAAGAGAAGTAAATGATAAAGAGATAAACTTGAAAAATTTTGCGAATACATGGAAAAGAAATGCCAATCAAGGAAGTTTAGAAAAGGGAATAACATTTAAGGAAGGAATTAAAATTCTTGGGTGTGCCAGTCTATGGTATTCAGATCAGATTTGCCTCTCTCAACTTATGTTTTCCAAAACCATATGCCAAATTCATGTATAGATGTATTCACTTAATTTAGGTTATTTAAACTGAAATCATGGAACAAAAAATCAAGGGAAAATTAGGAGATAGTAAGCCAAGAACTGCAGTAATATGTAGTAATAGAAGTCACTCTCACCTTGCTCTGCTTTCTCAGAATTCCAAACATTAGCAGCAAAGAAACCATGGCTTTCTCAGCATGTTCTTCACAACTGCTAGCCTTGTTCCTCATGCTCATTGTCTGCTCTGTCTTGGGCGACCCTGCAACACAGCAACGGATCGATCGAATATGCCGTCAAATGGAGGATTATGGGTTTTGCAACAGAACCTTCAATGAAAATCTGAGAGGTCCAGCAGATGATGTTGGCCTGGCTTTGATAGCAAATGACCAAGTTCTGAGAAATGCTTCCAATACCTATCAGTTCATAGAGCAACTTCAAGCCAGTACATCTGATCCAGCAACAAGCGCTGCTCTTGAGAATTGCAGAATTGGATGCAACCAAGTCAGGCAAGCGTTTGTGCAGGCAATTTCTTACTTCAACCAAAGAGACTATGCCAATATGGTCGAGGTTGAAAGGACAGCACCCAGAGGGGCGGCTTTCTGCAGACCGCCAACACCAGAGAGCCCATTGGTTGAGAGGAAAAGGGAATTGAGGATTCTCGTCGCAATGGCTGTGGTCGCCGGTCATATACTAGCTCTTTGATGTTCAGTCAGCAAGATTTCATTCATAGGTAACATTATCTTTTTTATGTAGAAGGTAAATGGGCTTACCTGGCCACATATTGCCATTTAGTAAAAGTGCATATCATAGCTTGTTCATCATGCTAACACAAACTCTTCATCTGTTGAGAAGGATTGAGCCATAGCTAACCACAAATAACAACCAGCATGAGTTAGTAATAAGATCATAACAATTAGTTCAGTGCCAAACAGAGAAATTGAAGATTTGACTAGAAATTTTACCATGCTGTCCAGGCTGAAATGAAAACATGTCACCACTACAGATGCATTCAATGATGAATATCATGAAATTGATGCTTTCATGTTCTAAACTGGGCCAAGTAAAACGTAAATAATTTGGCTGCTTAAGTTCGTTTGGTAGTGCATTGATGCAACCAATGCCTCAAAAGCCCACAAAACCCTACATTGCTCTGACATTTAACTGGATTCAGATCTGTATGCCATTGATAAAAAAAAATGGATATAAAATTAACCATGACTTTCTGGTGAACAACACTGAAAAGGAACATTCTATTTCCACCAAATCTCACACGATTCACTATTCATGAGTACATTTAGCATCAAGGACAGTAGATTATCAATATTTTGCACAATAATATCATGAGACTGTTCCTTCTTGAATTGTGGATAATCAATGCTGACAAAATGAAGGATGTACAAATTAAAGCTCATCGGCCAAGCAAAGCAACACGATCCTTCTGCACTGCCTGCACTAGGTTGATGTCAAAGAGCTCACACCGTATCGGCATCTCCATCTCATAGAATGGATTCTTCAAGACATAATCTGTGTATAACTCATAAATGTATTTCAGAAGACCCTCCATGTGCTGTGTCCCGGGCTCACACACGACAAAAAACTTTGTCCCTGATGCAATAAACCATTACATTTTAGGCTAAGCGCCACTCAAATGCCTAGTGACATAGCCTAGTGACATAAACATGATTCAACATTCTTCATTAAGAACTAGCATAGCAATATAAAATGAAAGTTACCGTCGTGAAACTCTGCAAAGTTCACAACTTGTTGAACAAGGAAATACAAAATTATACTATGGAACATTTTAATCTCAACTAAAAGGTGAGAGATTCAAATCTCCACCCAATAACGTTCCTAGAACTTCAATTGTGCTTTCCCATTTTGAAACTTAATTACTTATCTTTAGATCACAGTGTTTGAGACAGAATCCATGTGTTTGATGGAAAAAGTATACAAGGGACTGGAAGGAAAAATGTACCAGTAAGTGACTGAAAGCAATGGAGGTCGAATGTGTCAGCTTCAAGGAGTTCAACACCCGAACAACCGGCGATAGGCGAAAGCTGCTGGGAAATGGCATGCATCGAATGCCATAAACTCGCCACTCTCAAGCTATCGTTAGTGTCCATTCGTCCAGCAGACCCATAATCCTAAATTTTCAAACAAACCCATTAAGAGATTCAATCCAAATAGAATAAATAATTCCACCCAAAATCGATTTATGCATCATAAGTAAAAGGTCGATTAGAACTCTGATAATCACATTGACTAGCAGAGTGATTTAACCCTTCCTATATGAAATCAAAAACTGAAATCTTGATTTGGGGCTCGTTTATTTTCCTCCAGAAACCAAATTAAGCATCAAAATTCCCCATCCAGGTGGGAATAAACAAAAATTTGAATTTTTCAATTGCATAAAAGAGAAATCTCAATGGGTTGATTACCTTGTAGAAGATCAAGCCACCAGATTTGTTGATGATGTAGAGGCTGTAAATTGCCGCCATCCCTATCTAGATCTTTCCTAGTTGGAAATTCGTAAGTATTATGGTTGTGAAATGCGATAATCGGTAGGACGAAGAATGCAGATTCGACGGCGCAAAATCCAGTTTCGATGGAACGCCGATCTGAAGCCAGTGGATGAGTATCGCATCGGGAGCTTGAGAAGATCACTGTGTGGAATCGCCAATGGCGGATTAACGTAATTACGACGAGTTTTATGGTTGAATACCTCCCACTTATTTTATTTTTTTTTCCTTTTTCTTCCGTTTAAATATTTCTGAAAAAAAATCTTAAAACACAAAAATTCAAAATAATAATAAAAAAAAAAACTTATTATTAATACCATATTTACCTGATTTACCTTTTATTGCTAATTTTTTAATATAAATTAATATTTTATAATATAATAGAAATGTTGATTCATCATTGTATCATGGTCAATAGAAAGTGTACATTAGGTGTGTATATATATTCTTTAAAACCTATTAATTTAATCGTATATGATTTGTAATTTGTTTCAATTAAGTTTTTTCTTAACGGTTCTAACTTATTTTTATTTCTATGATTTAGACTTATTTAAATTTAGTTTCTATAATGGTAAAATTTTCATCTTTATCATAAACTTTTTTGTCATATGATTTATACAAGTCTTTACCTTACTATATAATCACATGTTTTCTAGCTTACTATATAAGAGATTGAAAATAACTATGATTTTAAGGTTGATTTATGAGATTAATTCAAATCATAAATACTAATGTGATATATATATATATGTATATATAGAACCAAACTAAAATTAAGCTTAAATCTTAGGGATTAAATTGACAATTTTAAAATCATGAAAATTAAATTGGTAATTTGCAAATACATTTTATACCTTTAACCTAACTCAAGCTAAAGAAACTCGTTCAGTAGTTACGTAACGTTGGATGTTATTTGTATTAGTAATCAATTTATTGATGAGTGCTCTTCAAACACTTTATCCTTCAAATTCAAAATATTATAAGAACAATCATTGGAACTCATTTTCTTCCAAGGTAGAAAAATTTGCTAAAACTAAAATAATTTTGCTCATGTTCACTAATGCACTATTTTGAGTTCATGAAAGATTCGAATTTTTGACTTCTTAGCCACTATATATATATATATATATATTAATCCATTGAACTATATTCAAGTTTGTTGGCTAAAAGTTTGAACTTAAGGTAAGATTTCTTTTGGTTGATAACACCTTGCAAGATGGTGTGATGCTTTGACTTCAAAGTTTAAAATATCGATGTCAATAAAAATATCAAAATCTTAATTTTATGGAAAGATGTCAATGGATATTTCTAGAAAAATTTTAAGAACAAAACATCTTTAAATTATATTTAAATTAGAAAATAAATTTTTTACACTTTTTCAATGAATTAAAATACTTGTTATAATATTATATTCACATTATATTACAATTTTCTTTAATATTTCATCAATTTTATACGATATAATGAAAATGTCCATTCACATCTGGTGTCAATATCAAACATGAACTTTTAAAAATATCGATAGAAACATCCACAAAAATAATACCATGATTACCTCAAAAATGGGCAAATAAAAGGGCATTCTTTATTATGAGGTATAGAAGAGCTGGTAGGTGTAAAATTTGCAAACTTGTAATTTCAAATATCCAAAGACAGAAATAACATTCATTTTTAAAGACAAAACCAATCACATCATAAGCTCGAAGTTTCTAAAACTTCAACTCCTAATTGTCTTGGAATTAATGAAAAAAAAGAAGTACAATTTGATTACATATGAATTCAGCTAAAAATTAAGTCAAAATCACAAAAAAAAAAAAAAAAACCCTTCCTTCCCACCTTCCATCCATTCTCCCAATTCCATCCTGGCTTCTACCATTTTTCTTCATTCTCCCTGCTTCCATTGCTTTTCAACTCCAAGAAGGATGTTTAGGATGGTGTCTCTAATCCATCTTCCTCAAATCAAAACGCGCTTTCTTCTTGAATGTCCCTCCTTTGCAAATAATAGTCTTATCGACGACCCGACTGCCACGGTTTCGAAACTCGACAATAACATCCCCCTTTCTTCTTGAAAGGCGCTCTCTGGATATGCCTGCAAGCAAACACCACCACCCATCCCCCCTCATAAGCTGCAAAAGAGGAGACAGTCTTTATCTGAGTACAAACACAATGATACTTTACAAAACAAAATGATCTCTGGGAAAAACAATGAGATGCAGAGGGAAAAGAAACACCTTGATGAATGAAAAATCCTAAAAAGTGAATGTTGAATGTGTAAATTCATCCTTCAATGTAATTTTACTCGATGGTTGGATGGCATTTCAGCTTTTTTTCTTCAGTGTTATACCAGCATAAACTACAATGTAACATTGAACCTGAGTGTGCGCACATGTAGCAACAATAATGTAGAAAACTTTTCCTCATATAAATTCGAGGAAAAACTAGAGATACAAAGTGGCAACCAAATAACTTAGGTTTTTGTTGTGTGCTGATGGCTTAAGAATCGAATCAGAACAAGACCGCCATAAGCACATTGATTTCAAACAACATGCACGTGTATACCTAGTATACTGACAACCAAATAACTAACAACAAGATGCAATTATCAAAGAACAGAACCAGTTAATCAGCACAGGACCATCTATAAGCACATTGCAACTGACAGTCACATAAACAGAAACAGGTATGAGATGCAATTCAGATATCTGCCATATCATGCATCGTTTTTCCTCAAACAACCTGGGAAAACTTGAAAGATATGATGATGGCAAACATGTAGCTTAGGTTTATGTTGTGTGCTGATCATGGTAAATTGTTCAACACAAGACCGTCCATAAGCACAATGTGACTGACAACACAAAATTATCAACAGGCTTGAGATGTTTGTTTAAGATATATGCCATAGCATAGATATAGTTTCACCTCACTTTATAGAGAGAAACTTGAAAGACACAATGGCAGAGAGTGTAGCTTAGGTTTTTGTTATGTACCGATAGCAGTAAATTAATCGGCACAAGACCGTCCATAAGCACATAATCACATAATCTACAGCCAGATAATTAAAAACATAGCACAATGTTGTGATTCAGATATCTGCCATAACATGGATAGCTTTTCCTCAAAATGTGAAGAAAAACTTGAAAGACAGGATGGCAATTGTGTAGCTTATGATTTTGTTGCGTGCTGATGATGGTAAATTAATCAGCACAAGACCGTCCATAAGCACACCAATACCAATAACATAAACAACCAACAAAGTAATTTCTCTACACACCATTGCATGTCTCCCAATGATGAACCTTCAACATATCTTTTATATGAAATTTGAGACTGATTCAAACCATAGATCGAAAGCTTAATAACTTGAAACCGCTTTTGTCTCTTGGAGTTCGAATTTCAGATTGGGTAAGCCTCCTCAAAATACCCACGAATGTGGCCCAACACCCCAGTTATAGAAACAATATACATACACCATTGCAATCAAAGACAAGTGTATGCTTATCATGGAATCTTCTCACAGGAGACCAGCTAAGATCAAGTTTTCAAGGAAAGTGAAATTTTTACAGATAAACAGCAATTGGTATTTGGAATCTGTGGGAATCACAAACAAGACAAAATCTCCCACCATTATGAGCGTAATGAACAAATGAACAGAAACATACATAACAAGTTACAGAAGATCCCAAAAAGAACAACAAAGAAAAACAATAACTTTCACAAGTCGTGGGCAAAATGAAGGAACAAAATTCAAAGATTTAATCAAGTAAATTGAGACGCTAATCGAAACATGGGGTTCAGATCAAGCTGAAATTAAGGAGTGGACAAAAATCGGGGCAAACCCATCAGCCATATGGCGACGATTAACAGAAGAATCATGCCCAAACAAGAACATGTTGCGAGATGTGTTCATATGGATTGAAAAATGCATAAAATGGGAAATCAAATTAAAGAGAAAAGCAAAGGAATGTGACCTTTCGAGGAAGAACCTAGAAAGCAACAGAGTTGAAGTTGGGTTTTATATATAAGAAGGGTTGCGGCGCAGTGCTAGGGCTTGCGGTGGAGTTCGGCGATCTTAGGGTTATCAGTTCACTCAGAAGTTGCTTGGGATGTAAGTTTGAAATCAAAATCTAGTGAATCAGAAGTCTGAAAATTTGTCACGAGGAATTTTGAAGGCTGAGAATTAGAAAATTGTATTTGAGGTATAGTGCTCTGAAGTTTTGGAGTGCAGTGTTCTGAAGGCTAAGAATCAAAAAGCTGTTTTTGAGTGCAGTTTTCTAAATTATAGGTTACGTATAATTTTGTTTCACATTTTTCTTTTTAGCTATTTTATTACTTTCAAATTTTATAGTGGATCGTATGTGAATTGTATAAGCTACTGTCTAACATGTATCAATTTTTTAAGTAACTTTTTAATGAATTTTTCAAATTATGTTGTAGTTGAAGAATAAAAAAAGAGTTTTAAACATTTATTCAGAGAGAAGAAAGAATAACATGCCGCAAGTTAGAGGTGTTCGTAGGTTGGGTCGAGTTGAGGTACTTTTTAGACCCAACCCAACTATTTTTGTTGTGAATATCTTTAACTCAAACAACCAGTGATGAACTTGTTAGGCCTCCAATAGAGAAGGTGTATCAAAGGAGGGGTAAAAGGGGTATTTGACTGAAAAGTTAGTTATTGAGTGGTAGTGGAGGGTGGATCCTTGTACGGGGAGGGGACCATTAGGAGAAAAAAAGTAGTTATGGCTTGAGGAGGGGTTTATTCAGAGGGAGAGGGGGTGAGGAGGGTTTTTCATCTGAATTTTGGTAAGATTTTGGTTTGTAGAAGGTTTTGGAGAGATTAGGCCCTCTCGAATTAGCTGGAATATTTCCTTGTAATCGTTTGAATATAGACATTGTAAGGGGAATCCTTACAAATTGGTATCAGAGCACTCACCTGGGAACTCGAGAAAAGGAAGATGACCCAGAAGAAGTTGGAGGAAAGGCTGGAACTGGAAGAAAGGGAGAGAGAAGAACCGAAGGTTGATGTGGAACGTATCCAAGAGCAATTGACACGGATTCCGGCGATGGAGGAGGGGATTGCCTCATTGTCGAAAACGATATTGAAGCTAGTGAGTGAGTGGGCAGGAATGAGGGAACGATGGGACGATCTGAGGGGGAAAGTTTAGCGCTCAGCCGTGATAACACGAAAGAATCAATCGCGCTTACTGAGATGAAGAAACAGGAAACAGAGGAACTTAAGGGAAAAGAGGAGGTCGGCAGAACGGAGGCAGGAAATGAGAGAAGTAAGTTCAAGAAAGTTGAAATGTCGGTGTTCAATGGAGAGAAACCGGACTCGTGGTTGTTTCGAGCAGACAGGTATTTCCAAATCCATAAGTTGACCGACGCTTAGAAAATGATCGTGACGGCGATTAGTTTTGAAGGGGTAGCCTTAAACTGGTTCCGAGCGAAAGAGGAGAGGGAACCTTTTGCGAGTTGGGAGGATCTCAGGATCCGGCTTCTGAATCGTTTCCGAAAGAAGAAAACAAGGAGTGTTTTGGGACGATTGTTGGTTGTTAAACAGGAAACAACGGTGACGGCTTATTGCCAGAAGTTCGAACGACTAATGGCGCCCCTTCCGGGAGTCGCTAAGGATGTGTTGGAGAACACCTTCTTGAATGGGTTGAAACCGTTAGTGAGGGTCGAAGTCTTGAGGACACGGCCGAGGGGACTCGATGAAATGATGGACATGGCTCAGTTGACAGAGGACTGTGAAGAGGCACGGTGGGAAGAGTCAGATTATAGCCGATCGGGCAGAGGGCGAAGCCAAGTCCTTCCTCTGAAACCGATAGGTGGAGGAGCTAAGGACTATTCGAAACCAATAGAACAAATGGCCACCCGAACGATTACTTTGTTCGGAAGCTCGGCAAATGACCCCAGGAGGCAGAGACCCCAGAGAAGATTGTCGGATGCGGAATTCCAGAACCGAAGAGTGAAGGGACTATATTTCAGGTGTGATGAAAAGTACACCGTGGGCCACAAATGTAAAGCAAAAGAACTCAGGGCTATGGTGGTGCAGGCCAGTGGGGAGGAAGTGGAAATTATAGAAGAAGAAGAGGAGCAAGGCCGAGAGGAAGATCAATATGCGGAGGTAGAAACGGAGGCGGCTGAACTCTCACTGAATTCTGTGATCGGATTGACTCCTCTTGGAACCATTAAGATGAGAGGGTTGATTGAGGGAAAAGAGGTAATAGTATTGATCGATTGTGGAGCCACCCATAATTTCATATCTAAACAATTGGTTGATGAGTTGAAGATCCCAATCACTGAAACCTCGAATTATGGGATCATATTGGGTGGCAACGTGGCCATAAAAGGAAAGGGAGTATGTAAAAATGTAGTGCTGCTCTTGGGGGAGTTGACAGTTGCGGAGAGTTTCCTACCTCTGGAGCTGGGAGGAGTAGAAGTAGTGTTGGAGATGACTTGGCTTAACTCTTTGGTCGAAACCTACATCCACTGGCCCTCACAGACCATTAGAGTCGAAGTGGAAGGGAAACAAGTCACCCTCAAGGGAGACCCAAGTTTGACCAAGACAAGGGTGTCCCTGAAGAAGATGATGAAGTTTTGGGAAGAAGGAGACCAGGGATTCTTGGTAGAATTCAAAGCGATGAACACAGAGGAAGGGGTAGGCCGTGAGATGAATGAAACAGGGGAGGTGGAAATGCCGACTGAAATCCAAGATATATTGAGAAGGAATCAGGAAGTTCTTAAGGACCCTGAAGGATTACCTCCCCGGAGAGAAGTTGAACACCACATCCACCTAAAAGAGGGTACTAACCCAATTAATGTGAGGCCGTATAGATACGCACAAGCCCAGAAAACAGAAATTGAAAGAATGGTAGAGGAGATGCTGAGGAGTGGGGTGATAAGGTCGAGCACGAGTCCCTATTCAAGCCCGGTGTTGTTAGTAAAGAAGAAGGATGGGGGCTGGCGGTTTTGCGTGGATTATAGAGCATTGAACTCAGCCACCATCCCTGATAAATTTCCCATTCCAATCGTGGACGAACTGCTCAATGAATTGTACGGATCAAGCATCTACTCTAAGCTGGACTTGAAAGCTGGATACCACCAAATCAGAGTGAATGAACGAGACATAGAGAAAACAACTTTCAGGACTCATGAGGGTCACTACGAGTTTGTAGTAATGCCCTTCGGACTGACCAATGCTCCATCAACCTTCCAATCACTCATGAACAAGATATTCAGACCATATTTACGTAAGTTCATACTCGTCTTTTTTGATGACATTCTTGTTTATAGCCCTACGTATGAACTCCATCTTGAACATTTATCTATGGTATTTGAGGTGTTGAGGCATCACCAATTGTATGCAAATCGAAAAAATGCCAGTTTGCAAGGGCTAGGATTGAATATTTGGGACATTGGATCTCAAAAGAGGGTGTGGAAGCGGACAAAGAGAAGGTGAGTGCGATGTGGAATTGGCCTGAGCCTAAAAATGTGGGGGAACTGCGAAGTTTCCTTGGATTGACGGGATATTACCGGAGGTTCGTCCAAAATTATAGCAATGTGGCAGCACTTATGACTCAGTTGTTGAAGAAAGGGGCTTTAAGTGGAGTACAGGGGTCGCAGAATCATTCAACGAGCTAAAAAAAGCTATGGTAACTCTCCCAGTTCTCGCTCTTCCTGACTTTACTCAACCCTTTGTGGTCGAAACAGATGCGTCTGGCATTGGACTAGGGGCAGTGTTGTCTCAGAATGGCAGGCCAATTGCATTCTATAGCCACTCGTTATCCCCTAGAGCTCAAATGAAGTCTATCTATGAGAGGGAGCTCATGGCAATTGTACTAGCAATCCAGAGGTGGCGTCCATATTTGCTTGGTCAGAAATTCAAGGTCCAAACGGACCAGAGGGGTCTGAAATTCCTCTTGGAACAACGGATGATCCAACCCCGCCAGGGTGGATAGCCAAGTTAATGGGATATGATTTCGAAGTACAATCTGAGACTGGTGTTTGGAGAATAAAGCGTGAGATGCCTGTCCCGTTTGCCACCCAACATACAAATGAATCAAATGACAGTCCCAATGATTTTAGATGTGGACGAGGTAAGGAAAGAGGTAGCAGCTGATGGAAGCTTATAAAAGATTGTGCAACATGTGCTTGAGGGCGGTGATGAGCGACCTAAATATTCCATGGCCCAGGGGAATTTACTCTACAAGGGACGTCTGGTCCTAACCAAGACTTCGAAGCTGATTCCAACCATCCTACAGGCTTTCCATGATTCTGTGGTGGGAGGGCATTCAGGGTTCTTAAGAACCTATAAACGCTTAACGGGGGAACTCTATTGGAAAGGAATGAAAGGAGACGTGAAGAAGTATGTGGAAGAATGTTTGGTTTGCCAACAGAATAAACAATTAGCAACCTCCCCTGCGGGCCTACTTGTCCCTTTAGAGATACCACATCATATCTGGGAGGACATTGCAATGGATTTCATTGAAGGGTTACCACTCTCGGACGGATTCAGTGTTATCATGGTAGTGGTGGATCGCTTGAGCAAGATGTCCCATTTGGTAGCTCTCAAACACCCTTACAATGCAAAAACAGTAGCTGAAGCATTTGTGACGAATATGGTAAAGCTCCATGGGTTCCCTAGATCTATAGTGTCCGATAGAGATAAGATCTTCTTGAGTAAATTCTGGACTGAGCTCTTCAGGGCAAATGACACCAAATTGTTTAGGAGTTTAGCTTATCACCCACAGTCGGACGAACAAACTGAGATAGTTAACAAGTGCGTGGAGACCTACTTAAGATGTTTTTGTAATGAGAAACCAAAGCAATGGAAGAAATGGTTCTGCTGGGCAAAATTCTGGTATAATACCACCTTCCATAGTTCTATAGGCATGACTCCATTCCAGGCAGTGTATGGGCGACCTCCACCGCCTATAATTTCCTATGGGGACAAAAGGACTACAAATGACTCGATTGAACAACAACTTATCGACAGGGACCAGATGCTAGAAAAACTGAAGTCTCATCTCAAGGAAGCTCAGGAAAGGATGAAAAAGTATGCTGATAGAAAACGAAGGGAAGTGCACTTCGAAGCTGGCGATTGGGTTTTCCTGAAAATCAGACCTTATAGGCAGATTACGGTGGCGAAGAGAAGGAATGAGAAACTCTCTGCTAAGTATTTTGGACCCTTCTGTATTACTGAGAAGATAGGAGAGGTGGCCTATCGGCTAGCCTTACCAGCAGATGCAGCTATCCATCTTGTGTTCCATGTTTCACAGTTGCGGAGGGTAATAGGGGAGCATCGGAAAAACGAAGGGGACTACCATTATTTATCTGAAGAGTTTGAGTGGAAAGCAGAACCGAAAGAAGTCTATGCCTTCAGGAAGAATGAACAGAATGAGGAAGTCCTGCTTAAATGGCGAGGGCTACCCGAGAGAAGGTGTATCAAAGGAGGGGTAAAAGGGGTATTTGACTGAAAAGTTAGTTATTGAGTGGTAGTGGAGGGTGGATCCTTGTACGGGGAGGGGACCATTAGGAGAGAGAAAGTAGTTATGGCTTGAGGAGGGGTTTATTCGGAGGGAGAGGGGGTGATGAGGGTTTTTCATCTGAATTTTGGTAAGATTTTGGTTTGTAGAAGGTTTTGGAGAGATTAGGCCCTCTCGAATTGGCCGGAATATTTCCTTGTAATCGTTTGAATATAGACATTGTAAGGGGAATCCTTACAGAACTCAACTCAACCATGAAACATTTGGATTTAGTTGGTTTTAGATTGGTTGGAAAATACTTAAAATTTTATTTTTTAAAAAAGTTAAGTGTTGATATGTAATATATATATATTGAATTAAGATTAGCAACTCCATCTTAATTTAAATTATGAATTTTTACCTTCCAAAAGACTTAAAAACTTATTTAAAAAAGTTATTGAACAATAAATAATCTAAAAATAATTATAAAATTAAAACAAATATATGTACAAGTTGTAATATAAGTAACAAAATATTTTTCTAAAATTAATATGAAGTTCGAGTTGGTTTGGTTCTCTGTTCATCCCAAACTAATTTTTGTGAACACACAAACCAATCCAATCCATAAACTTTTATTATTATTTTTTTTTTGCCAACCAAACTCAAACAGTAGAATTGGGTTGGGTTGATTAGGTTTTTTGGGTCATGGAATTTTTTGAACACCCCTACCACAAGTTCACACATATAGATACACAGTTCAAAAGTGTTGCAACTGACATGAAACAAAGGACACATAACACGCTTTTGTGTGAAAAAATATTTTTTTTCTAACTTTTAAAAAAGAAATTACAAAATTGAGTCATTTAAGTGTACATTAAACAAAAAAAAAAAAAGAACAAAAAATATCCAGTTATTCTTGTCTTTTTCGTAAAAAATTTCACAAAATTCAATGGTTTTGAGAGTATATTTTCATGTTATTATGCAAAAAAATTTATTTAATTGTCATTTTTTAGTTTTATTTAACCTTTTAAAAAATTGACTAGATTCTCGGGTTATTGGGGTGGTCGAGTTGATGAGGTGGTTGGATTGTTGAGCTGGCCGCCAGAGTTGTCATTGTCAGTGATCATTGGGTGGTCGCCGGAGTTGTTGTCGAAGAGGTCGCCGAAAATGAAAAACTAAATGTTCGATTGAGGCAGTCGTTAGTGATGGCAAACTGCCAGTGTGGTCGTCAAAGTTGTCATTTCCGATGGTCGGTGGAGTTGTTATTGGAGTTGTTGTCGAAGTGGTGACCAAAAATGGAAACGAAAAATGGAAGTGAAAATAGAAAATCAAGTGGTCGGAAGAGGTAACCGTCAGTAGTGGTCGAGTTCCTAGTGTGGTGGTTGAAATTGTCATTGTCGGTGGTCGTTGGAGTTGTTGTCGAAGTGATCACCGAAAATGAAAAACGACAAATTAAAAAGGTAATGGAAAATCAAGTATTCGTCGGAGGCAGTCATCAACGGTGGTCGAGTCGCCGGTGTGGTTGTCGAAATTGTTGTTGTTAGTGGTTGTTGGGTGGTCACTGGAGTTTTTGTTGAAGTGGTCGCCGGAAATGAAAAACCAAATGGTTGCTGGAGGCAATCGTCAGAGGTGATCGAGTCGCCGGTGTGGACGTCGGAGTTGTCGTTATCGGTGGTTGTCAGGTGGTCACTGGAGTTGTCACGAGTTATCACTGAGTTGTTGTCGAATTGGTCGCCGAAAATGAAAAATCAAGTGGTCGCCGGAGATAGCCATCAGCGGTGTCGAGTCGTCGGAGTTGTCGTTGTCGGTGGTCGTCGGAGTTTTCACCAGAGTTGTCGAAGTAGTTGACAAATGGAGGAGAAAATATAGAACAAATTTCATAGGATTGCACTGTTGAAACCCATGGGGTTGCACTATTGTAATCCATGGGGTTGAGTTCTAAAACCAAGAGTTTTAAACACTCTGCTCGAACACATGAGTTTGGATTTGGAACCCAAACCATTCCAAATCCAAACCCATGTGCCAAACACACCCCTTAGTCCATTTTTTTTTCAAAGGAATTTGAAAGTATTTTCCTGTTAGATAAAGATTTGGTTAAATTACAAGTTTAGTCCCTAAACTTTTAGATTTGTGTCTATTTGGTCCATGAACTTTAAAGAGTGTCAAATAGGTCTCTAAACTTTCAATTTTGTATATAATAAGTTCTTAAACTTTAAAAATGTCTAATTAATCCTTTAGCTTTCAATTTGTATCTAATAGGTTCCTGACATATTTAAAAATTTTTAAAATTAACTGATCTATTAGATATAAAGTTGAATTTTATGTCTAAGAGAAGTATAAACTTTCAATTTTGTGTCTAGTAAGCTCATGAATTTAAAAAAATGTCAACTAGGTCAAGGACCTATTAGACGCATAATTGAAAATTTAAGGACCTATTAGACACAAAATTGAAAGTTTAAGGATTTATTAGATACATTTCAAAGTTTAGGAACCAAATAGACACAAATATGAAAGTTCAGGGATCTATTAGATACTTTTTAAAGTTCAGAGACCTAATAGACACAAATTTCAAAGTTTATGGACTAAACTTGTAATTTAACCTAAAGATTTTCTTAAAGTTAAAATATCATTTTTGCCCCTTATTTTCGACCTTACACCTTTTTCATTCTTTTTTTTAAAGACACCTTTTTCATTCTATTACTCTCTATATTTTCAAATATTTAATTTTAGTTCATATACTTCTAATAAAACTTAAAATTAGTCTCTATTGTTAACTTCTTTTACAAAAAAAATTAGTCTCTATTGGTTTTCATTATAATAAATTTTGAAAATATGTTCACATGATATATTTTCTAGCATGAAAATTGTTATAACTATCTAACCAATTTCGAAGAAAAAACTATCTTCAATCTAATAGTAGAGAACAATTTTAAACTTTATCAAAAGTCCACCGACTAAAATTTGATATTTAAAAGTACATAGACTAAAATGGAATAAAACCTAAAGTACATGGATCGATATGATATTTTAACTTTCTTTTAATATTATTTAGGTTTAAATCATAATTTTATTCCTAAAAAAATCTTTCTAAAAAAAGATTCATAAAGTTTCATATGTAATTTTATATTTCGTAAGTTTTTTTTAGTATATCAACAATTGAGGATGGGGGATTCGAATCTATAACCTTTTGGTCATGAGTTATACTTGATGGTAGTTGAGTTGTCTTCTTGTTGGCTTATATTTCATAAGTTAAACTTTGAAATTTGTGTCTAATTTTTGTTAAGGGGGTGTCCAATAATTTACTTTCAATTTTTTATTTCTAACATATTCAAAAGTTTCAAAAATGAATTGATATATTATTTATAAAATCAAAATTTGTGTCTAATAAGATTCTAAATTTTCAATTTTGTATTTTATAGGTTCGTAAATTTTGAAGGACGTAAAAGATTAAGAATAAATTAGACACAATATTAAAAATTAAAGGACCCATTGAATACAATATTCAAATTTTAAAGACTTATTAGACATTTTTTTATAAAGTTGAATGACCTATTGGATATAAAATTGAAACTTCAAAATCTATAAATATATTTTAAAATTCAAAAACCAAATAAATACAAAATATGAGAATTCAATTCAAGAACTAAACTTGTAATTTAAATTTTTATTTATTAGTCTCGAGATTCAGAATAACTATTTCAATTTTTGAACTTCAAAAAATATTTATTTTTATTATTGCCATTATTTGTCTAGGGATAGTTATTGATCCCCATCCTGCAATAGCTATCTAATATCTGTACTCACATAATATTTGTCCTAATTAATCTATATGTATACCCATATCAACATATAACAACATATACTTGAAATTACATTATTTATTTGTTAAAAATAAGGTGATGGTATGAAGATGATCCACCTGAGTATAGCTTACAAGATAAAATATTATACCTTGTTTAAAAAATTAGAGGTTAAACCCCAATTCCAAGATGTTGAAAAAAAAATAGAAAAAAAAAGCAAAGAGGAAAATAATTAATTATTTTTTATAATAAACTTTTTGAAAGTTTAGGTTTCGTTTAATAACCATTTGATTCTTTTTTTTCCTTTTAGAAAATTAAGCTTGTTATCTCCCAATTTCTCTACAATTATTTTCATTTCCATTAAGAAAACATTTGAATTGTTAGCCAAATTATAAAAACAAAATCAAATTTTTGAAAACTACTTTTTTAGTAACATGTGTAAAAAGTAGATGACAAATCAAGTAAATTCTTAATTTGGAGTAGTATTCATAAACTTAATTCTTAAAAACAAAAAATCAAATGGTTATTAAACAGAGCCTTAGATACTAAGGCAAAAAGAACACATGAAAAATTAATTAATAACATTTTAAAAATTTATAGACCAAAATAAAAATAATTTTAGAACTGCATACACAAAAATTGAGTTTAAAAATCAAGTACCATTTTACTACTTTAAAGTTTCCAAATTAACATAATGTATTTCACATATTTTCAACATAATCATAAAAACAAGTGCTTTTGGTGTAATTTTTTTTCTTCTTCTTGTTTTTGAGCCAACAACAAATTTAAAGAAGGAAAAGTGTAAATTTATAGACATAAATTCCATAGACAAATTTTGAACAATGAATGCCCATATAGCAACTTACAAATTCTTGAGAACATATATTGTACCATAAGAATTAAATTTGCACAATAGAAACTTATACACACACAATGAAAAATTGAAACCCTTGTGGTTGTATTTGAAACAAGAATAGAAAGCTTCACAATACAACCCTAATATTTTACAAGTTCCAATTTTTTTATAATCCTTCCTCTAAAGGAACTTTAAAATGTGGAATCCCTTTTAATCAATATTCTTTTTTCAAATCTTCCACACATTTAGTTTAACTTTTTTTTTTTCACTCTCCCCTTTCATTTGATGTATGTGATTTGCAATTCCATGTCATTTTTCTCATCAATATTATGACTGATATTCCCATTTGGCTTCTCTATCATTGTTGGATTTTCCATGTTGTGATCTTGAAGCTTATTCATCTCTTTGGACTTTCCCCATAGCACAGCATAAAGCCCAATGATGATCAAAACTGAGCCAATAACTCTGTTCAAAGATCAATATGTGTTTTAAAACAGTAATACCATTGCTAAATCACAACTAGATTATGATAATGAAGATAGTAATGAAGCGAAATGACCGTTTGATAATGATTTTGTTTTGGATCGAAATAGAAATGCATGGATATACGTACGTTCCGACGTAGAGTTGTTCGTGGAGGAGAGCCCAACTAAGGATGGCCACAATGATAAGCAATAAAGGGGTGAAAATGGAGACATAGAGAGGGCCTTTCCTTTGTATAATCCATGAAGTGATGCTAAATGTCAATCCAGAACACACAACTCCCTACAAAACATGTCATAAGTGTTTACATTCCGAAACAACACCGTGTAATGAGCAATTTAAGTATGGGGCATACCGTGTAAAGAACTGCGACGAGTCGGATCGTACTTTTCAAAGACCAAGCAGCAATGTTGCGCTCTAAAATTAGAGCTACGAATCCACATTCGAAAAAGGCCATGAAACACAACAATGTAGTACTTGTGTAGGGAGCTTTAAACTTGGCACTCAATCTTGCCTAACAAACAAAGTATATATATATATACAAAGTATAGTTTAAAACTTCGAAACGAAATGCCCTTTAGATTGAAAAATGCCACAAACTAAGCTAACCGAGGATGATCACGGCAACTTACTTGAATCACAAACCATAACGCCCAAGCGAAAGAGCTGCAAAGTAACAAAATCGAGCCGAGAATGCGGTTTTCTCGACGGTTCGGGTTTCTTTCCATCATTCTCTCAATATATGGCCAGTGAATTTTGGATTCACCTAAGCCAATGGTGTGTCCATGGTAAAAAGACAGCAGCATTGCCCCACATACACACACAATTGTCCCTGCTACCTTTGCAAAACCAGGCTTGGTCTTGATTCTTACACTTTCTTGTCTGCCAAAATTACCATATTACCCTTAAACTACCGCTAAACCAAAAAACTTAAGCTAACCGATTACAACAACACTCATGTCAATGAAAATTCCAACAAATGACTTAAGACCGCTAAACTCAAAAGTTTAAGTCGATAAATTATCATGTATATATATTTAATCTTTTTATTCATATACTATAATACATCCATTTTGCAGTGAATTTCCAAAGTTACCGTATTACGCTTAAACTACAGCTAAACCAAAAAATTTAAGCTAACAGATTATAGCAACAATTGCCATATTACCCTTAAACTAAGCTAATAAATTAATTATTATATGGTCCAGTGGGCGACTTACCACTAAATTCAAAAGTTTAAGTCGATAAATTATTGTGTATATATATTTAATTTTTTTTTATCCATATACTCTAACAAACCGTTTTTGCAGTGAATTTCCAAAGTTAAAAACAAAAAAGGGCAAAAAAAATAATTTAATTACCTGAAAAGAACAGCAAGAATAAAAGTAGCAGCTGGAAGAACATTGGTCATAGCACTTGAAACTGTTGGGTTTGTATACTTCAACCCAACAAAGAAGAATATCTGGTTTGCTGTTGCTCTGCCAAAAACATTAAATTAAATTTATTTCAGTTCTTAATTTCTCATTTTCATTAATTCTCAAAAAAAAAAAAAAAAAAAGTTGCAAAATTTAAAAACTTGAAGAAGACCCTTTAATTAATTTTTAATTTTACTCACCCTGATAAGGAACACAATAGAATTTGAAACAAAATTGGAAAAGTAATCTTTGGCCTTGTTTTCCTGAAAAAAAGAAACAAACTTTGTTTAATTTCCTTTGAGAGATTACATGAATCCTTACAAGAATATGACAAACAAAAACAAAACAAGAACCACAAAAGATTAATATTCTTCTTTTTGAAACAAAAAAAAAGAAAAAAAAGGCATGAAAATGAAATTACACCTTTCAGTGAAAAAGGCAAAAGGAGCAATGGCGAAAGTGCCAAAAATCTGTCTGTAAGTGAGAAGAACAAAAGGGTTCATTCCAGATTGCATGGCGAGCTTTGAGATAATGTTTAAACCACCGTAGCAAATTTGCAAAAGAATCATCCCCAACATCGCTGTAATATTATCTCCCACCATTATTGTTCTTCTTCTTCTTCTTCTTTTTTTCAGAAAGAGATATCAAGCTAAGGTTTTATTCAGACAGATCAATGAATCCATCCATGGGGGAGAGAGATCATAGAAGAATATATATATATATATATATATATAAGGGCAAGAAAGAGAGGGCTTTGACAGAAGTTAGGTGGTGGTTAATTCAGTCGTGTGCTGAAAAATTATTCAATGAAACCGTCTCATTGAGACTGTGTTTACCTCCACATACTCTTTAATAACTACTATATTATAAATTTGAAGTGTTTTTGTAGTTTTTCTCTTGTACGTTAATTTAATGGTAAGAGTATACAAATTTTGAACTTGTGTTGCATAGTTTTCAAAGATATATCACCAAAAAAGTTAGAAGTTGAAGTTCAAACCTCTCATTATTAGATTATACGGGGTTCCATCTCAAAATCAATTGAAAATGAGAGAAGTAGCCCATATATCATATATATTGTGAGGTTTCTCTCCACTTTTCCCATGTGTGATCCTCAACATGCCCCTCAAGATGGTGTATTTTTGGGTTCACCATTCTTGGATCGGATCCCAATTTCAATTTTTGGACCGAATACCCATTTGGGTTTAATGTGCTCTGATACCATATTAAATTATATGAGATTGCATCTCAAAACTAATTGACAATGAGAACAGTAATCTATATATCATATATATTATGAGGTTTAATAATATCATACCATTGTGGAGATATGTGAAGGTTCGTTGTCCTTATCATATACACATATGGTCCGTTGTCCGTTGTGGAGATATCATATATCTCCACGTATTGTTTGTTGAATTTAAAAAAAGATTTTGAATTTGTATGAAACCATTATTAGAGAAAACAGTTGAAGAAGAGAAGACACATATAACTCATTATATTAATGGTTGCAACCATTTGGGGCATTTGCATGGAACAGAAAGTTGCCACAAGGCCAAAAAAGGTAGTTTTCAAGGGCACATTTGGAGAAAAATAAAAGAACTTGAAGCAAAAAAACACTCCCATAATCTCAAATAATTAACTCAATATTAAATAATATATATATATATCAAAAGGGCAATAAATGAGATATTCTTTTCTTGGGATTTTTCATTTGCCAAACATTTTTTCTTCTTCTTCTTGTTGGTTGCATATGCATACAGCTCATTTGGGATTTTGCATGGCTTAATTAGTTTAAAAGTCTTTGGGATTAGTGCCACGTGGTGCAATGTGATTGGATGGAAAAAGGGGTTAATTAATGGGGGAAAATGAGTCATACCTATATAATCCCTTTTTTGCATTGGAAATATGTATGTTAAGTTTTGGGAAGAGGATAAACCCTACCAATGCCACCATTTATGGCAATATAATAACAATTTATGAATGGGAAAAAGTTGGCAAAGAATGTAGAGAGTTGAGAAATAATATTCCTTTGATTTTGGGGAAGAATTTGGATTTCTTTTTAGGTTAGATTATAACTAAGTTTGTTGGAAAACTTCTTCAAAAAACACTAGATACTATTAAACTTTATTATCATGTAAACACGTTGTTTTCGTTAATATTTGTATGTCTATGACTTAAACGTTATAGCTAAAGTGAGTATAACTCAATGCTGTAATTAGCTCATGCACTCCTTCTAAAGTCTTGGAGAGATTTAAATCTGTTATGGGTTGTCCATCCTATTTGTTAGACAAACATGAGTTTTCTTAGCCCATTTGAAGTTAAATGAGTTGGCTTATCTAGAAAGCCTAAGAGTTTTTTAGGAGGATATAACCTAAAAAGAAAAGGAAAAAAACGGAAGAATAATACAGAAAACGTTGGGAGATTAGTGCAGTTCAATTTTTTCACTGACAACGTTTACAAAGTTGTCGTTTTTTGGAATGTCAACCGTTGGATTTTGCTGAAATTTTGTCAGCTTGTTGAGGACTCACAGTGCCTCGTTTTGAACGGTTGGATCATTGTTTTGAGATTCGGTTTATCGGATATTGCTGTCGAACAGAACCTGTAAAAACTAGGTGATATTTAATTATCATCTTTCATCTCTCAATTATTGTTCTCTTATGTATGGAACTATTGGTGAGTTGTGAATCTTTGTAAGACTGATTTTGGTTCTTTTTCCCTCAATTTTATCATAATAAGAGAAGGTGACAAAGGTGGACTCCTCACAAGTCTCGTGGTTTTTACTCTTCACATCGAAGAGGTTTTCCACGTATAATTCGTGTGTTTCTTACATTTAGTTTTCTGCATTTGTTTATGATTTGTTGTTGTCCATTACTGGTTGTTGCTTAAAAATTATTTGGTAAATAATTTGTGGTGGATTGAAGTACTATTTTTGGTTGATTGTCTTAAAGAGATGTTGGTGGGTTATTAATTTACTATTTTCACTCAATCAAAATCTTCATACTCCACATTTATGTTGTACTAAAAAAAAGAAAGAATTAATATATATACTAACAAATTATCACTAATAAATAAAATAAAATATTTATTTGTTAATTTAAATATTGTTATGATGTTTACTTTTTATAATTAAATGTTATTTTGATACTACTTTTACTTTATAATTTGGTTGTTTTTAGTCTATGTATTTTCATGAGATTCATTTTAGTCTATAGATATACTTTTTAAAGAGCCATTATTTTGGTCCTTCATAATTTTTTTTTTTGTTACAATTTCAGCACAATACTATACAATACATTCAATAAATTTGTTGAAATGTAATCATAATACTACGCTCAAATATTCCTTGATTTTTTTTTTTATCACAACATCGTCTCCCATGGACCACCATTGTTATTAACTTCTTTTCTTCATCATCCTCTTCTTAAATCTCTCTCTCTATTTTTTTCCTTGCATTCTCCCTCTCGCAATATCAGAATTTTAATTCAATGCTTCTCTATATTTCTAACCTTTTAAATACTTATCAGAATTTAGAATTTAGAATTAGTATAATGTTAAATTAACCGTTCATAATTAAATCAAAATATTTTATATATATAAAAAAAGATAAAATGTACTTTTGGTTCTTCAGGTTTGGAGTTGATGTCTATTTGGTCCCTAAAGTTTCAAAAGATACATTTCAGTCCCTCAGATTTGTAAAACCAGTCTAGATGGTCGTCTCTGACTTAACTTTAACCTAACAGAATGATGACTAGACCATTATGTGATGATGTAGATAGGATGACAAGTCTACATTTGATGATGTGGATGAAATGTCATTTGATTAGTTGGAAAATTAATTATTTTTTTTTTAAAAAAATAAATTATTAAGTAAATTTTAAAAATGTTTTGAATATTTCGTCGGTTGATAGCACTATAAAAATGTTATTTTATCTACTTATCTTATGCTAGTTCTGCTACACTCATATGCTTATTTGTTTATTTTACAGAATATTTGCATCTTGAGGCAATTACGGTGGCTTAAGAAAGATCGAAGGTTAAAAGGTCAAAGTTATGACAAATAATGCATCAAATCAAGAGAAAAAGAGCTTGGTAAGCCAAAGAGACTGCCTGCAGAGCATCTAGACGTTGATCACTCTCAAGCAAGAAGACTCACAATCAAAGCGTCTAGACACTGCTTGAAACGTCTCGACGACGGCGCAATGCATTCGCCAAGGGTTCACTTGACACTGCGTTGAGGCTCTACTCAACACTTGAAGCGTTGAGACGATTTTTCAAGCGTCTAGACGCCACCTATATTCTTAAAGATTTTTTCCTTATATAGATGGGGAGCGTCTAGACACTTTCCTTGGCGTCTAGATGCTCCCAACACTTTAAAAACCAACTTTTCCTTTAGGTTTTGCACGAAATTTTGGAAACTTTTCTCCTAACTTTCGAGATTAGCTTTAGTTTCGAGTTTAGGATAGTTTCTTTAGTATTTTTATACTGTTTGGATTGTATCAATGAAAACCATGGAGGTTGTTGGTGTGTTCGTGACTGTGCTCGGCTAAGTCTCTATTGAGGATCCCACGTTTGAAAAGTGGAGAGAAACCTCACAATATATATGATATATGGGCTACTACTCTCATTACCAATTGGTTTTGAGATGAAACCTCATTTAATCTAATAGTCTCCTCTTCTGATTCATAGGTCGGTCAAAACCAATTGTAATGTAGTGAGGCACATGTTTGTAATTCTTAACTCTATAGGCATTTAACTCTTATTAAATTATATGCTTTAATGTTATGACTATGCATCTTTTGATTGAATTGATGCCTCAATTTTTTATGCATGTCTACTATTATTTCATGGTTGACGAGACACCTCAATCATAGCCTTGATTTTGTAACACTAGAGTTATAACTATGCGTGAGTCTTGGGGATATCTTGATTCATAGCTGGCATGTTAAACTCTAGGGAATTTGAGAAGCATGTTAATGGGATTATTCTAATTAAAGTGTCTTGGTCTTCCACGTTACTTAATGTCTTTGTCTTAATTGTTTATGTATAAAGAGTGCTAGATAATTAAGATACTTGAGATTAGTGGATACAGGATAGGTAAAGTTAATGAACTTAGGGAAATAGCTTTTTAGGGCAATCACTAACCCGACCAAGTTAATTGCAAATTTAGTTAGAATCTATTTTGAGAATGCTTTGGATATATATTACATTTGGGATAACCGTACCTATAGACTGGAATTTGGTAAGATTTGATATTTCCTAAACTCTCTCTCCTTCTATTTAATTCCTTGCTATTTATTTTAAAACCAAACATTCAAAATCCCCCTTTTTCCTTCTTGTTTTCTTTTAGAATCTAATTCTGGAAAGTTGAAATTCATTGTTCCCTATGGTTCGACTTGGTCCACTATTAAGTATCTAATTTATCGAGTTTTATTTATTTATTTATTTTTTTGGACTTTTCTTCCACCTCCATCGTCGAGCAACATATCTTCCAGACAACAGGGATCGTACATTGAGAAGAGAGTTAGAAGGCCTTGTGAGAGGGTTTGTGCTAAATTGAAATTCTTCAATATTACTTGTCAGAGGATAAGAATCTGTTTCATGTCTGGATGGTCATACTGTACGTCTGTTTCGGTTGTTGTTTTGGCACGTGAAATTCTTGATTCGCGTGGGTTGTATCTGTGTTTTTTAACCTCATAAACACAGTAGAAATTAATTTCAACTTTGTGTTTCTCCAATAAAAATCGGGCAGATGAAATTTTCTAAACATTTTTAAATTTTACTTAACAACACTTCAATAAATCATGACTTGTAATTCTATCTATGTCATCATATAACGGTTTAGTCAACATTCCGTTAAATTAAAATTAAGTTATAGACCATTTAGAATGGTTTTACAAACCCGCATGATTAAAATGTATCTTTTAAAACCTCATGAACCAAATAGACATCAACCCTAAATTTAGGGGACCAAAAGTACATTTTGCTAAAAAAAAAAACAAAATAGTAGAATACAAATTAAAAGTGAAAAGGGGAAGAAATAGGGTTAGAGAAAGAAGCATGAGTGAGAAAAGGAATACCGTGCGTGAGAATAAGGAGGAATGGACTCTCGCCACAAAATAAGAAAGAAAAAATCAAAATTGATTTTTAAGGTCATTCATAACCATTTGGTTTTTTATTTTTTTATTTTTTATTTTTAAAGTATAAGCTTGTTTTCTCTTAATTTCTCTACCATAGTTTTCATCTTTCTTGAAAAAACATTTGAATTATTAGCTAGGCTATAAAAATAAAAATAAAATTTTGAAAACTATTTTTTTAGTTTTCAAAACATGGCTTGATTTTTAAAAACTAAGGTACAATGTAGATAATAAAACAAGAAAATTCTAAGGTGTGAGTAGTATTTATAAGCTTAATTTTAAAAAAACTATAAACGAAAAACCAAATAATGGTTATCAAACGAAGCCTAAGATAACCATTTGTTTTTTTTTTTATACTATAACTACTACTTCCATCTATGTATGATTTACTTGGGCCTAAAATAATCATTTAATTTTTAATTTTTTATTCTTAAAAATTAAAACTATAAGTCTATAAATATTACTTCTATCTCTGGATTTACTTGTTTTACTCTCTACTTTTTTTTAACAATGTTTTAAAAAATAAGTTATCTTTTGAAAACTTAAAAAATAGTTTTCAAAACCTTGTTTTTATTTTTAGAATTTAGCTAGGGTAGAAAAATTGAGAGAAAGCATGTTTAATTATCAAAAGCCCAAAAATAAAAAAATAAACGGTACGTTATCAAACAGGACATAGGAACAAGGAACTTTTCAAACCGTTTCACTTAAACCTAAACTTTCAATTCCATCAAATTGCACCTCAAACTGAAAAAAATGTTACAATCTTAACCTCAAACTTAAAAAAAGTTACAATTTTAACCCTTAAAGAAGTTTTCACTCCAAATATTGTTAAAAGAAGTTATACATGTGTTCGACAATGAATTATAAAATACATGTACAATATAAAAATTAATAAAATTTTAAAGAAAAATGACATTAGAGCTAAATTTTTGTTGAAATTTATGAATTTTGACAAAGTTATTTATGGTTAATTTGTGCCGTAGTCAAACTTATTTTTATGTAAAACTTTTTTTGAATGAAGTTAATGAGTTTATGAAGATTTTTACACTGTTTTTTTTGTGTTAAAAATTAGTGAGCGAATTAGCGGAATTTGAATCGAGAAGAAAATTATAATACTTATTTAAGTTTAGTGTCCAATTTGATGGAATTGAAAATTCTAATCTAAATTGATACATTTGTTTTTTTTTTCAAATAAAAAATGAAAAATGTAATTAATTCCAAAGGGAATCTTTTTTCAAAAAAGGGGGAAAAGAATCCAATACTACAACTCCAAAATTAAACATATCGGGAAGCTTTGAAAATAAACCTAATAAAAGATTCTCAAATCTACTGGGATTAATAATAAAATTCTTCACCGTCATCAAACTGAAGACGAGATTATATTATATCTGCCAACCAAAATTTAAACAAAAAAATCAAGACAAAGTGGTGGAACTTAGAACAAAAACATTTTTAGAATATATTTTCTTAGAAATTTATTGTAAAAATATTATAGGTTTTAAGTGAAGTTGTCTTCTAGATACTCGGGTTCAAATACCCATGGACTCGCTATTTGCTTATTGGCTTCATATAATTTAGCTCAAGAGACATTTTAATTTAATTACTTACACATGGCAACAGTCGACTTTAACCAATAGGGCAAAGTGATCACCTCTTCGAGAGAAACTTCTTTTTAGAAAAAGAAAAAAAAAACATTTTTGACCCTAAACTTGATATCAATTCTAATTCTAAACTTTCAATTTCATCCATTTAAATCTCAAATTTTGCAGATTGTATAAATTTTAACCATAAACTTTCCATTTAATCAATTTAAACTTAAAACTTGGCAGATTGTATCAATTTTAACCTTAAGCTTTCAATTTCATAAATTAAAATCTCAAACTTGAATAAGTGTATCAATTTATACATTCGATTAGGTTTTCATTTCCATCGTCATTAGAAAGATTTTCCACACACGTCCAATAAAGTCGCGTGTTTCTTTATGATATATACTTGTTTGTTATTTTTCTTAGAAAAATTACCTAGAATATTATTAAATCATTTCAAATTGGGTTGCCACTATCATGAAGACCATGAACTTGGCTCTCGAAAATAGGGCTTACACGAAAACAAATGGACTCTTATATTTTTCTTGCCTTTGGTATCGATACCCAACGACAACGAGTGTGTGAAGAAGATCCATACAGTGATAAAATGTGAGGGAGAACAAAAAAGGTAGTGGTGGATAGAGTAATGCCCATGAACACACAATGAACTGGTCATAACCGATCTTGTCGATCTCATCGACGTTCTTATAAAAGATTAAAGTGACATCGATGCTAGTGAGGAATGGGACAAATATTCTGACGAGTGCGATTTTGAAATCCCTACTTCTGTTGCGGCAAATGGAGGACAAATCAAGCTCAAGGCTAACGAAAAATTAAAAAGAAAATATTGGTGACCGATTCAAGAATGAGAATACTCCATTGAGAAGAAATATTGTCCAAAATATTATGTATTAAGTCTTTAGTTAAAACTGTTTCTAAAACTATGTACTGATTTCTGTTAGAAGTAGTTAGCTAAAGCTCGTATATATATAGACCCTTGATCCTCTTATATATACATTGAGAATTGATTATATTGAATAACAAAGTGGAGTGGAATATTATAATAAGTTTTATTTCGACTAAAAATGAATTGATGGAGGAGAATCGTGCCCTAAAATTGAAAACTCCTCCCTTAATTAAATGAGAAAAAAATAGAATAAAAAAAGATAAGAAGTGTAAAAAACCCTCATCTCAAATTGAAAAACATTAGGGTGAGTCAACTCCAATTTTTTTTTAATAACAAATACAAGCAACATGTGACTTTTGGACATGTGCGCGAAACCTTTTTAACGGGAATTGAAACATAAACTTAATTGAGGAGGTAAATTGATACATTTATTCAAGTTTGAGGTTTTAATCGATGAAATTGAAATTTTAGGGTTAAATTTGATATAATCGGCTAAGTTTGAGGTTTAAATGGATGAAATTAAAAGTTTAGGGTTAAAATAGATACAACTTGTCAAATTGGTTAAAAAATTGTTTTTTTCCTTAAAAAATTAAATTAAACTTTTTTGTGGGTGATATCCTTGTCTCTTGGTCGTCGAAAAAGCAATGTGTAATGGCACAGTCAAGTATAGAATCTAAATATAGAGCTCCTGCTCATGCCTCTACTAAAATTATATGGGCGAAACAGTTGTTGGGTGAGTTAGGATTTGAGAAGTTGTCGACACCGATTCTTTGGTGTGATAATATAAGTGCAGATATTTTGGCAGCTAATCCGGTGTTTCACGCGAGGACCAGGCATATTGAAATTGATGCCCACTTTGTCTGAGATCAAGTTCTTGAAGGACGACTACAAGTTAGATACGTTCCTTCTACTGATCAACTCGTCGACTGTCTTACAAAGTCACTTACTCATTCTCAATTTCATTTTCTACGCTCCGAACTCGGGGTAGTAGAACTACTATCTCGTTTGAAGGGAGATATCAAGAGTATAAGCCCACTGAATGACCGAACTAGGCTCAATGAAGATAAAGACCCAAACAGTCAACCTATGGAAAAATGTGGTCTAGCACAACAAGTAACAAAAAATTTCAGAAGCTATTCCTAACGGTCTTGAACAATGTTTATTCTATTTTATTACTTTGTACATCTTCAATAATGCTTTCTCTGTCTTGTATTCTAATGGTTAGCTCGCTAATTCTTTGCCCTAATTGAAGGTCTTTCGTGTATTTATTCTTCATGTTCTCTATCATAGTTTCCATCTTTTTTAGGGTAGTGTTTGAGTTTCTAGTCTGATGCCAAAAATAAAAAATAAGTTTTGAAAAATTACGACACCGTTTGATAACCATTTAGTTTTTAAAAATTATGCTTGTTTGTTCACAATTTCTCTTCAGTTTTTCTACAATGATTTTCATCTTTCTTAAGGGACCATTTAAATTTCTAGTAAAATTTCAAAAACAAAAATAAGTTTTTGAAAATTATTTTTTTTAGTTTTCAAAACTTAATTAGCTTGGTTTTTGAAAACATAGGTATAAAATAGACAAGAAAATATAGAAACTCATAGGTAGAAGTAGTATTTTTAGGTTTAATTTTTAAAAATAAAAAACTAAATAATTATCAAACGGGGTGTACTTCTTTTAGTTTTTAAAATTTGGTTTGATTTTTTAAAATATAGGTAAAAAATATATAAGAAAACACGAAAAGTCATAGACTGAAGTAGTATTTATAGACTAATTAATTTTCAAAACAAAACAAAAAAAACTAAATGATTATCAAATAGAATTTAAATTATTAATCATTTCAAGTGAGCATTAGTTTTTCTCTATTGCCGGATCTTAAGCTTGCATATGACTATCTACCATCTTTCAAAAGTGTCCACTAAAGAAAAGAAGTTTGCCATATAAGTCATCCTACCCTTCTCTTCTTTGAACAAGACTTCATTATAACTTTCTACCATTAATACTGGTCGAATCCTTCCTATTATCACTAGTACAAATTTTAGGTTTAATGACGGTTATTGTAGGGTTTTGATGACGAGCACACACCCGACATCAATACTGTCATTGTAGTAGGCTATAATAATAATGGGTTGTTTTTTTTATGACGATTATTGTCCACTACTAAAAATGCCTGTCATTATACAATGACAAACAGTTTTTGATATATTCACATATCGTATAAGCTCCTACACATTAAATGACAAACAATTTTTGATATATTCACATATCATATAAGCTCCTACACAATTTTTTTTAATGGGACGACTCGAGAAGGCCATACCAAGCTCGAAAAATATTGAAAAAATTGTCAACAAACATTATATTATAAAAATGTGTGGATTGTGCATGTACACAGAATAGTAATATAACATAATTGATGATTTATAATTCTTTTAACGAGTCATAATTAAATTTCTTTATAATTAATTTAAATCATTTTATAAGGTGATATGGTTTTTCTAATTTTTCTCATAACAAACATCCATTGAGAGCTTGTTCTATAATTATTTTCTTGAATATGAGAGTTGGAATTTTTATTAACATCAATATTTTGTCTCTCTTGAAAACGTGGTCCTTTATTCTAATTGTAGCATATAAATTAGGCTCATAATTTATAGAATACATGGAATTTTGTTGAATGTGTGAAAGTTATTTTGATAACCATGGAATATATTAGAGTTAATCTAACCTTTTTTTTTTTAAAAAAAAACACTTTAACATAATTTTCAATGTGATCTCAAGTATAGAGAAAAAATAAGGTTATTTGCTAAACATGTCAAACTATTGGTTTAACCTAATGTCATCAAGAAGGAAGGTGTGCATATGCTGATATAGTTAGTAATTATTGTTAAATTTACCAATCATCCCAAAAGCTTAAGCTTATGGATTATGGTAAATTTAATTATATTAATACTTCCTTTCACTTAGGACTTAGAAATTGACATTGATACTATGTTAAATCACCGATCAACCTAAAAGTCTAAACTGATAGATAATGGTAAATTTATTATATCAACACTCTAATAATTATCAATTTTTTTTAAACTTCTCTTAACTAAAATATCATTCGGATGTGATATTGATTCATCTATGTGTTGCTTTGCTCAAGTGACGCAACAACACACTCATGATAAAGATTTTTTTTTAATCTAAAATTAAAGAAATAGATTAAAATATAGTTTTAGTATATGGATATTTTAGTTCTAGTTAATATTTTTGTCTTCATAGTTCTAACAATCTTGCTAGAAAAGTAAAGAATGTTCCACATTAGCTAAAAGAGTGGGAAAATGAATGATATGTTTAGGACATGATTTCTATTGATATGAAATTTTTTAATTGATCACTAAAAATTCATCTTTTCAAGAATTGATTTTTTTTTTCTCTTTTTCTAGTACCATAAGAGTTGAAGGATTCAAATTATCATAGATCCCGTAATCGTTAATTCAATATGTTAGTTGAGTTATGTTTCTTTGGCGAGTCCATTTATTCTCTAATAATTTGAAGTTGTGCTTGAAATCATGGGAGAAAGATTTTAATAGTAGCACACAATTTTACATTCAACATAATTTTCATTGCAAATACTTTAAAAATTAAGGAGGTGTTTGACCCATGATTTTGGGTTGGGATGGTTTTGGGTTCCAAACTCAAAATCATGTTTGGTATAAAGTGTTCAAAACCCTTGGGTTTGAAACACAACCGCATAGGTTACAACAATACAATTTCATGGGGTTTGTGCCATATTTTTCCTTCCATTTCTTGTTTTCCATTTCTGACGACCATTTCGACAACAAGTCTAATGACATTTCTGACGACCACCGAAAACAACTCCAATGACATCTCCGACGACCACCCGACAACAATCACACCGACGACTCGACCACCGATGACGATTACCTCCGACAATCACTATGATGAGAACTTTATAGATCGACTACTCCTGCGACTCGATACTTTGATGACTCAACCAACGCGACTCTACTTGTCGAACCACTGCCAATGACCATCTGACAACCACTTCGACGACCAACCACCCGACAACCATAGTTGACGACCACTCCAACGACCCAAAAGCTGTAGTTGACAACCACTCCAAAAATCTGACCACCTAGCAACCATTGTCGACGATCACCTAGTGGCCACTTCAATGACCCGACCACCCTAACAATTCGATCACCTCGATGATTACTTCGACAATCACTCCGACGACTTGACAAGCCAAGCACCCAAAACTACTGTTGATGACCACTTGGTGAATAGTCTATTGACCACCCTGGCGATCCGACCACCCTAATGACCACTCCAGTAACAAATCCAGCGACCCGACTACCCGAAAACCAATGTCACAACCACCAAGTGACCACTTCGATGACATGACAACCCTGATGACCACTCCAGTAACTTGTCCACCTGACAACTATTGCCAACATCCACCCAACGACCACTCTAGTGACCTGACCACTACATAATCACCACCAACGACCACCTCAGCAACCCAACCACCCTATCAACCCGACCACCCCAACAATCACTCAGCGACCCAACCACCTAATCAATTTAAAAAAAAATGTTAAAATAAAACTAAAAAGGGTTATTAACAAATTTTTAATCTATTATATATTTGAAATAGGTTTCAAAATACTATGCAAAATATAGTTTCTAATATTTTAATTTCTAAAATATAATTCGAATTGTATAACTCATTTATTCTTGAAATAGATTTCAAAATACGATGTAGAGTTTTATTTAAATTCCATAATTTCTTAAATAAACCTTTAATATTCTAATTTGTAAAATAGAGTTCCAAAAATAGGTTTATGAATACTTTGTGAAATTGAGTTTTAAATTTCATAATTTTTTTAGATAGACTTCCAATTTTTCAATCTCTAAAATAGAGTTCCAAAAATAGGTTTTTAAATATTTTGTGAAATAAAGTTTTAAATTTTCTAATTTATTAAATAAGCTTCCAATTTTTTAATATCTAAAATAGAGTTTCTAAAGTAATTTTCTAAACACTTTGTAAAACAAAGTATTAATTATTGAAATTATATGTTCTTATTAATGTTATTTAATTTTACATTATAGTGAATAATGAAACAAATTAGATATTAATATACTTCTACAAACTACACATTCATATTTAACTCTTATCAATACAATCGATGTACATAATTGGTTAAAATATTAATATGCAACTTAACAAACAATTATCATATACAAAAATGGTTGTGGAAGAAAAATTTTAAAAAATTGTTATAAAAAAATAGCTTAAACAAACTCAGTCTAATACAACCATGAGCTAAGTAATACAAGATTGCATAACCCTATTTTTGATTCCAAGCCAATACACCAAACAATCGATAATATATTTTGAAATTTATTGAAAAAAAATGTTACCCAAAATCTAGAAAGTACAAACTTTATGATTTTTCCTTAAACCCTTCCCATTTTGAGCTAATAAAAATCCAAACCCAAAAAGTAAAAAACAAAATGCGACCCACCGACACTTCATAGTGTCCAATAGTTCTAGTTTCTCAAAGGACAAAATCAAACAGAAAAATACAAAAACAAGAACAAAAAAGAAATATAAGGATCTGATACCAAAAGAAATTCAACAAAATAAAGCTCACAAAAACAGAAAGAGAAAATTTCCAAAAAAAACCTTAGGAATGGCCGCCATTGTCGGTCTCTTTACTCTTCTTCTTCTTCTACCTTCTCTGGTTTCTTCTCAGTGCAGTCGCCGGCCGCCGGTGATCTTCAACTTCGGCGACTCCAACTCCGACACCGGCGGCCTCGTCGCCGGACTTGGGTTTCCAGTTCTGTCACCCAACGGACGCTCCTTCTTCCGCCGTTCCACCGGCCGCCTCTCCGACGGCCGCCTTATCATCGACTTTCTCTGTAAGTGGGTCCCTTTTAAAAAAACTTCTATTTATTTTTTAATTATTATTACGTGGCGTTAGATCTGGCCGTTTATTGAGTGTTTGATGAAATAGGTTGTTAGATCTGGATTTGTGATGGCATTGTTGTCATTTTTGGGAATTTTGGGGGTTTTGTTGTGGAATTTGAAATGGGTGGTGGGGCCCGGTTCTGTTTGACGTGTGTCTGGAGTTAGAATCGTCTGCGGTTACTGATGATCTGGTTTCTGTGCTCTGTGGGTCCTACCTTCTTTTTTGTTAGAGCTTTTATTTAATTTTAGCATTATATTATATATACTAAATATTCTCTAATTTTTAATTTATTTTACTTCTAATATTTTAAAATTTTGGGCAAAAATATTCTTAAACTTTCTCATGATGGATCATAGATTCATAGCATTATTGTTTTATCAAATATGTATGTCATTTAAATATGCAAGTTAAAATAAATAATTTTTTTAATGGATGGATTAAAATTTAATTTTATACAATTTTTTGTTATCTCAATAAAAATAGCTTTATAATATATGAACGTATTTAAATATATTAATAAAATAATAACTTGAAGATACGTCGATTTTTTATCATCTTTTTACATTTTTTTAAATTAAATGACAATCGAGAAATTTTAATTCATTTAGAGTAAAATTAAGAATTTTAAAAATTAGTATTACCTTGAAAATTATCTAAAAGATTAGCCACTCTTTAATATATTTGGCCTAGTTTTAAAATCTACAGAAAAGAAGTTCTTGGATTTTTTTTTTTTGGTTAGAAAAAGTTTTATTTTAAATGTTTGGTTATCTAGATTAAGATGTTTATTTTAGGATGAAAGGTTATTACATTTTTTAGGACAAGATTATTACATTTGTTTTTTTTTGTTTTGTTATAAGCTTATAGAGTATGAATTTCATTCAGTAAAGTAGAGTGTCAATATATATATATATTTTTACAAGGAAAGCTAAGTAAAAACTACATTAAAAGAGAATCATTAAAATAATGTAAAAAACAAAAACTACATTAAAAGAGAAGCATTATAATGTCAATTTAAATATAGCTAAATAAATAAGATGTATATTATTCTTCATCACCTTTCAAAAATAGTAAAATGTTTTTGTGAAGGTAAGATTCAAACTTTGACTTGTAAATAAAAATTATTGATTGAATTAAATTTAGTTAATATTTTTATTTTTTCTAATTAATATTTGTCTATGAGATGTCCCCTATAAAATTAAAAAGATAAAGCCCCTTTTCTTATAGTCAAGTCATTAAAAGAAAAAGAGGGAAAAAAAGGAATAATTGGTGGAGTTAATTGCTAATTTTTAATTGGCATCCAAACCTTAAAAGAAATAATCACTTCAATCAATCTTAAAATGGAATGTAAGATATTTTGAATGGAAGAGTGATACCTAACTCTTAAGTCTTAAGCCCTATTTATAATGATTTTGATTTAAAAAATAAATATCTAACCCTCTCTTTCTATAACAATTTCATTTTTAGCTTTCTATTATTAAAAACTCACATTTTTAAAGAAATATTTGAACTCTAAGCTAAATTTTAAAAATAAAAACAAATTGATATATTTTTATTTTTTTTTAATTTTAAAACATGACTTAGAGATTTGAAAAATATTTTAAGAAAGTAGATGACAAAATAAAAATAAAGTAGAAAACTTGCGTTTTAACTGGGATATATAACTTTTAAAAGTAGAAAACTAGAATAAAAATTATAGTGAGAATTTGTTTGGTTTTGGTTTGCAGGTGAGAGCTTGAACACAAACTTGTTAAACCCTTATATGGATTCATTAGCAGGATCAAATTTCAAAAATGGGGCAAACTTTGCAATTGTGGGATCTTCCACTCTCCCCAAATATGTTCCTTTTTCACTCAACATTCAAGTTATGCAATTCCTTCACTTTAAAGCTCGTACGCTCGAACTTCTTAACGCGAGTGCTGGTATTGATCTTTTAACTCTATCAATAGAGATGTTGTCATTGTTACATTTTCCATTTTCATAGGTAAAGAACAAAGTCGATCGAGCCTTCGTCTTGTCTCGTTTTAGGTTATGGGAGTTTGATTGACGATGACGGTTTTAGGAATGCGTTGTATATGATCGACATTGGCCAAAATGACATAGCTGACTCTTTCTCCAAAAACCTTTCTTATTCACAAGTGATAAAGCAAGTCCCATCAATCATTTCTGAAATCAAGAATGCTGTGAAGGTGAGAGTGAATTGTTGTGATTTTTTTTATTTTTTTATTTTGAAGGTTTTGATAGAATTAAATTCTTGTTCATATTGTTATAGGCATTGTATGATGAAGGTGGAAGAAAGTTTTGGATACACAACACAGGGCCATTAGGTTGTTTGCCTCAAAAACTCTCATTGTTTCATACCAAAAATCTTGACCGACATGGATGCATTTCAAGCTTCAATGCAGCAGCGACGATGTTCAATATGGCATTAAGTCATTTATGTCAGGAAATGAGATCTGAACTGAAAGATGCAAATATTGTCTATGTTGATATCTACAGTATCAAGTACGATCTCATTGTCAACTCCTCATTACACGGTAAGATCAAACATCATTCTATTGTTAGGGACAACGACCCTCCATTGGTATAATATTGTCCACTTTTGACATGAACCCTCATAACTTTGCTTTTGGTTTCACCCAAAAGTTCTCATAGCAATAAAGATAATGTTCCTCACTTATATACTCTCATGATCTTTCCCTTATCTAGTCATGTGAAACTTTGGTCGCACTCCCAACAATCCTCTCCTCGAACAAAGTACCAATCCAACCTCCCCTCAAATAGTCATCTATCCGTCTAACTCTTATTCTGGCCAACTCCTCTATCCGAAATACACTGCCTATTTGATAGAGCTCTCTACCACGGATCTCGACCATGAGTACACTTTCGAAGCTCACCTCCTTTATTCAACACCTGAGGATTTTACCGATCACGGTTCGGGGGCATGACTCTGATACCACTGTTAGGGACAATGATCCTCATATCAATCAAACGAATCTCACATAAACAAGACAATCGTTTTTGCAGGTTTCTTAGATCCTCTAATGGCGTGTTGTGGTGCTGGGGGTCGACCATACAATTACAACGTTAGAGTGACATGTGGTCAACCAGGATATGAAGTTTGTAGTGAAGATTCAAAGTTCATCAGTTGGGATGGAGTTCATTACACTGAAGAAGCAAACAAGATTGTGGCATCTAAAATCCTTTCCAAAGCTTATTCAACTCCACCTTTGCCTTTAGATTTCTTTTGCCACAATTGATTTCAAACCTTTTTTGTTTTTTGCCATTGTTGTGTTTTTGTACTTTATTTGAGAGAATTTTGGAGGCCTATTATATATTGTTTGCACTTTTCTCCCCAAAAAGTCATCCTCACAACAAATTAGATGTGTGCCAACGATCTAAAAATCCAAATCTCTTCTGAGGGCCAAATACACCTTCGATCTCTAAATAGGCGCCAATGCTACGATGTAGTATTAACTTTGTTAGAGCCTAAAATAGGTTACAGATCAAAGGGATCCCATAAGAACAACATTGCAATGTTAGAGAGAGCATCACGACACTATTAAAAAACATAAGAGAGGGACAGACGCTACACAACTCATACCATTGAGACACTAAAGAAAAGTGTCTCAATGCTACAATATTTGACCGGCTAACTAAATACACATTCTCGACAATTGAAGTTGGGCCTCTTTTGTAAGCAGGGCTTAACTTTCGAAAATGACCCAATTTCAATTATCGAACGTGTGTACTTAGTTTTTTCGTATCGATAAAAACTCTAAAAAATTTACGCTTTTTCGTATAAGATAAGTTGGCTATAATCCAAATACAACCACAAAAAGATTTTTATCTTGATGAATATTTTTTTTTCAATGACAAATGAAATCCAATGCATATTTTTTGGGTGAAAAAAGGGATTGAGAAAATGACTACCCACCTTAATACACACCTGTCAACATGCACATACAAGAAAGAATGAGCTGTCAATATCTTCTGTGTGTGGATGAACTCATTTTGTTACTAATTTAATTTAAATCTATAATTTTTTTTATTCATAGACATAAATTCTCAGTTGTATGCAGTTCTATTAGTAACCATTTTTCATGTATTACTATCTATTTTTAGGTTTGTTTTCAAACTAACCCTAATTTTAAAAATTATAAAAAATAATTTTTAAAAAGTAGTTTTTATTGTTAAAATTTAACAAAAAAAAAATTTAAGTGTTTTCTTGAAAAAGATGAAAGCCGTGGTAGGAAATATAAAAATTATTGTAGAGAAATAGTGAGAAAACAAGTACGATTTTTAAAAACAAAAAATTAAATGATTACATCTAAATTATTTAATCCATCCAAACTCATCAGATGATCAAAATATAGACAGTAAAAGTTTTTCTTGGAAAAAAAAACCTCCACGAACTAACAAAATTTCTTTGTTTTGCTTTTTTTTAGAAAACAAGACGGTTTTTGTTATCTACTTTTTAAATTAAAACTAGTTTTCAAACTTAAAAAATGTAATTTAAAAAACGTAGGCTTCTTAAAATTGGGCTTAAAAGAATAAAAATGATTGTAAAGAAATTGGAAAGAAACAAACCCATTTTTTAAAAAATAGAAAACATAAATAAAATCGTTATCCAACCGATTTAAGTTAGAAGTTGATGTTTTTTTTTTAAACTAAAAATGAAATAGCTATAAAAAAAGGTTAATTTTTTTAGTTGAGAATAGATAATCCAACTTTCCATCTATAAATAAAGCTTAAAAGAACTAAATGGTCTAAATAAAGACCATAAACCCTAAACTGGTAATGAATGATTTTACATGCAAGATAATGTGATAATATAACACAAAAAATGAGATTAGCTCAAAATTAAAACAATATATCATTCTTGTATTGACCCTTATCTTTAACTTTTCCCTTGAAATCAATGATGGAGTGCCACTCAAAATAATAAAAGAAAACTTCTTCAAATGCTCAATAGAAACAGAACCCGAAAAAACAGAGCAATCTCAAAAAAAAGAAACAAAATGGCTAAGATGCTTTTAAATTAAAATCAAGAAAAATCAAAAGCAACGCATCATAAAACACTGTTAATTAAACAGAAAAGAACCAAAAAAAAACAAAAAATCAAAGAGAGAGATTAAGGTCAAGGCCTTTTTTTTCTTCTCCAACCTTTTGTTTATCTTCTTGTTGTTCTTGTTGTTCTTCTTCTTTTTGATTGCTCTGTTTTGTTGATGAAGATGAAGCAGCTGGTAATTGAAAGTTGATGTTGGATTTGTTCTTGTCATAGCCATCTTCCATGAAATCTTCTGGGTGAAACTTTGGATTCCAAACCCCTTTTGATTTTTCATCTTGTGCTGATTCTTTTGACTTGATTCTCTCTCTCATGGCTTTAGTGTTTTGAATCAGAGCAAAGAACAATTTCATCTTTTCCTCTTCATCTTCATCTTCTTCTTCTTCTTCTTCTTCTTGTTCTTCATTCTCAATGTTTTGAAGTTTTCTTTTTCTTCCTCCTTCCATGGCTGGCTCTGCTTCAATGGTGGAAAATGAATTACACAGAGAGAGAAAGAAAAAGAGATGGTTCAGATTGAAATGTTGTAGACAGAGCTTTTGCAGAGATACGTTGAACTTTACTGAAAAGTGGAAAAGTAGAGGATTTTTTATTTTTATTTTTGTTTTTATTTGTTAATTGAGCCGGTTACAATATGGTTGACTAATCTTTCATGGTCAAACTCGAGCTCAACTGTCAAGACAAGTACTTTCATAAATTTAAATATGAGCTCAATAGTTAAAAGACATATTTTTAAAGTGGCCAAAGACACTTACTTTCAAAATTTAAATATTCTTATGTTTTTATTGTATTGAGAAAGAAAAGAAACTAACTAGGAATTGTTATTAGTTTATTGGTTGAGATGAGAATATAGTCTCATATCAATTAGTCTTTATTCTTTATTGGTATAAAGTATTTTTGGTGTAAAAATAAGTAGATTCTTGTTTTTCGTTTTAAGAGATAGAATGTGGAAGTGAAGATTCAAATTTTTGGATATCTCGGACAAATATATAAAACTATGTTGACTTCATACCATGTTTACTAAACTGCAAACCTAATGAATCAAATGCAATATGAAATGTGGACCTCACTATATTACGTTTGATTGTGTTTACTGGCTTCCATAATCGCAATTGGGATGTGAGTCACACTTCTAACATGATACTCTAGTCTCGTAATGACATTACGATCGAAAAGGTACTCAATCTGATTACAAATGAGTATTGCATAGGACACACCCATCTTTTTGTGTTTATTTTCCTTCCTCCTCCTTTTTTCTGGAATTTCTTCAAGTTGACAGAGAACCTAAAATTTTCATCATTTTATTGAAAATTTTCTCATTCAAAAGATCAATATTTTTTATTTGACCAAACTTGTGCATGAGTTTTGATTGTAGTATTTCTCTTTTCTTCCTTCTTCTTTATCTCTTCTTCTTCCTGCTTTTTTTTAAAAAAAAAATTTCTTGAAGTTCATAAATAGAATCCAGAATTGTTTTCATAATTTTATTAAAACTTTTAGATCGATAATTTTTATGCTTTTGGTCTACGAGTTGTGTCCAAGCATATTCGATAATGATAATCGATTTTTTTATATGAGTTTTTTATGCGAAATTTTGGTCTAACCAAATTTTTATCGATAGTCTATTGTTACTGATAACGATAATTGAAACAATAATGGAAATGATAATTTTTTTTATTTGTGAGATTTGGTATTTTCAATTGATATACAAATAATTTGAACAAATTGAAAAAAGAGTTTCTAAATTATGGTACTTTATTTTAGATTGATGAGATCGAATCTCGAAGCAAAAGCGATTGAATCACTTTCCTCTCAAATTATGTTACAAGAATTAACTTAAAAACAGAAACTAAGTTAAGCATTTAAGGGAGAAAGAGAATTACCTTTGAAGAACACATTCTTCTTGTAATTAATCCTTCCTACTCAATCCTCTCGATCTCTACACGATCTCGAACTGAACACTTCCAATTGATCTTCTCGGTTATTCTCTAGGAGAGGGAGAACGGTGGGATCTTTGGAGGAAGGGAGAATTGTTGAGAGGAGTTGAGAGAATTGAGAGGTTTTGGAAATCTCTATTTCCAAAAAGTAATATGCTTAGTTACATGCATCTCCATGCATTCTTTTATAGGAAGTGAGGGTGAAGATAAATTCTCCACTCATTATCCCACTAAATGCATATATTATGTATTATGCAAATCATATTTGCATAATTGCATAATATAAGGTATCATACACCTTGTTATGCAAATCAAATTTGCATAACATGCATAATAAATTGAATCACATTCAATTTCCATATCTCTTAAGTTTAATTCCTCTAAATATGAAATTATTTCATAATTAAGTAATAATATAGTTTATCATGAACCATATTCACATTAAACTGTATATTATATCAATTATATCCCACATAATTGATATAAATCTCTTATATGAATTTAAACACTTCAAATTCATTTCAAAACTTCATACCCTCTTTATTTCCATGTTGAGTCAATCGAGGGATCTAATGGACCTACAGATCATGAGCTCCAATGATATGAGATTGACTAATCAAACTCTTTGATCCCGTCAATCAACTTTCATTAACTGCGAGTCACTCCACTATAGACTCGTAGTTGCACTCTCCCCACTGTAGGACAAGTTGTGTTTATCGATATAACCAATGTCCGTGAGTCAACCCTTCACAGGTCGTTCGTAGTCACAACATGGTCAAAATTACCGTTTTACCCCTGTGACTACTTCTTTCTCTTTAAGTATCACTTATCCTCTAATGAACAACAAGTTTATGGTCCTACCATAAACAATGTCCCTCTCGGGCCAGTGAGAGGGTGGGCCCCATTGTTCAAGACCTGGATTCAGTCCTTAAGGGGTACAACCTATTTAAATTCCCTAGCTCGGGAACGAGTGAATTCCTTCTTGCGGAGTTAATTTCCAAGCTCCATACGAGGTTTCGTCCCTAAGAAGGTAGGCGTATTGAGTCGACAACTCTGGTCACTCTCACCCATATTTGTCTAAGGACAAACCTCCACAAACAGGAGTTCGTAACTCACTCAGGATTCAAGTCAAGTCACTAATGGTCATATACAAATTAGTAGTCCTAATCTGTTAATGGTGTTACTACAGTAGTCGAATAATTCACAGTCCGATCTTGTACAATCTCATCGCACAAGATGCCCCCACTCGCATGTCAACTACATGAACGAGTTGGATCAGCTCGTTTGTATCAAATACAAAGTGGGTCGCACCCATAGTGTTACCAGGATGAGCTTCCCAATCCTATCCATGTACTATAGACCATTCAGGTCACTGATTTGAACATGGTCCTACATGTGTGTCCATTACACACTGTTCAAGATCTCATAAACATGACCTTGAAACTTAGTTTATTGAATTTAAGTTTTAATTGCGAGATTACGAGATTTGAGGAAAAATAACACTTTATTTATAACCATCAAATAATTACAAACTATACGAGTTTAGGGCATAAATCCCAACATAGATTTGGTTAAACTAATATTATGATTTTGGGAATTGTAATGGGTGACAAAAAAATATTAGTATATTTACAAATCTAGCCATGATTTTTTAGATTTGCAAATATAGAAAAAATTTAAGAATATAATTTTTCCTCAATCCAATCTTACCTTCATTGGTGTATCGATAGCATATCCGATATACTCTACATTTGGTATATCAGTAGTAGAACTGATATACTTTACATTTAATATATCACTAGTATATCTGATATACTTTGTGGTTATATATCAATTGACTGATATATACCTAAAACAAAGTACATTAGTAATACATTATTGATATACTATGGATATAATTCTTTTTAGTAATATCAGTTAAATGATATACTCTATAGCATATTAGAGATATTTTGCATCTTGGTATATTACTAATATATTGCATTTTAGATAGGCTCATTTTACTGATATACCTAACATTGAGTATATCAGTAAAATGAAATTGAATGTAATGCAATATAGTATGCAAATGAGATTTGTATAATAAGGTATGTGATACCTTATACTATATAGTATGCAAATATGATTTGCATATTATATGGTTGTGGTAAAGTGGTAAATTGGTGGAGATTTCACCTCCATCACACACCACTATATAAAGGATTGTAAAGCTTTTCATAACACAATTCTCATTTTTTAGATTTCCACCTTGAGAGCTCTCTCAATTCTCTCTCAAATCCTCTCATCTTTTCCAAACCCAAAATCTAAAAGGAGTCCCACAACTCTTCCTTATCCGCCGGAGAACAACCGAGAAGATCAAGTGGAGGTGTCCCAAGATCAAGGTCGGTTCGTGATTTGTAGAAAGATCGTGAACGGGAGGAGGAAAACACAAAGACCGGTTCTTCAAGAGGTTAGTACATTCGTTGTACTTTTTCCTTCTCTAATTCATGCTTAACCTAGATATTCATGTGATGTATGCAAATTTTAAGAAAAACAGTAACACAATTAAAAGCAACGTGATTCACGTCGCTTCCGCCGCTGGATTCAATCCCATCATTACTAACATTGAGTGTATCACTATTTCTATCACTATAATATTCTTGACATATCAAACATACCTGATATACCAACATATAATCACTACTAAGTATATAAATCACTATTTGGGATATACCGTTGATATACTGAATATTAGCATTTTCATTTCATTTAGATACCTAAATAAATCATATCAGTAGTATATCACTACTATACTTGCTTTAGATAATCTGATACACCGATTATGAATCACTATCGTGCTCTTGATATAGTAAATATTTCTTATTTTTTATATACGTAAATAAAGTATATCGATAGTATACAAGGGCGGATTTACCATAGGCCCAGAGCCCCCCTCAAATTTTTACATTTAATAATATGTATAGAAAAAGTCAGATTAAATAACAAAAAAGCCTTCTGGCATAGTGGTTAATAGGCTATAAGCCCCTCTTAAGCCCTAGATTCAATTTCTGGTTTGTACAATTTTAAATAATTTTTTCCAATGTCATATTCAATCCCCCCTCGATACAAATTCTGGATCCGCCACTGTATATCACACTGATATGTTCAATTTACTAGGTATATTGTCCATGAGGCATTTTTGACTTTTTGTTGCATGTGGTTGGGTTAGGTCACTTGCATTGAGTATATTAGTAGTATATTAGTGATATTCTTAATTTTGAGTGTATTTGATATACTAAATATCAATTTCTTACATCCTACTAACCCAAGTGTATTAATTAAAGAAGTCTACTGACTAAAAAGTAGTAAATATAAATCATTAATAAGGTAAAGAAATAAAATTAAATACATCAGTAGCATATCAGTAATATATTTTATATTATGTATATTTCATATAGTCTATATATACGTATGTCACGTATGATATATATCATATGTGACATACTTATATTCTTTTGATAAACTTCATATAAGTATATCAATAGTTTATCAATGATATATTTTATATTAGGTATACCAACAATATATCATTGATAGATTACTAATACACTTGCAGGTTTTTCTTTGCTATTTCTGCAAATTGAATGAACAGTAGACACAACTACAATTTATATATAAATTGTATTGCTATTTATGCAAGTGTCTCTATGATTTTTTATTATATTTTATTTGAATGTTACAAAAAAAATCATTTTAAAAATTTGAAAAAACATATTTTAGATTTGGTCATACTATATTTAGATCGATATACATAATTGTTGTGATCTTTGGATAATTTTTTACACATTATTTTTCTTTTTCATTAAAAAAAATCATTTATCAAAATTTGAATAAATAAATAAAATTGAAGAGGGAGATCTTAATTGTATTTTAATTAATTATAAATATAAAATGACATAATAGTAATCATACATATTTGGGAAGTTTGAATTGTGATTACCAATTTATGATTAATAAACAATATCAAACACAATTCTCTCCCATTACAAGCTATTACTTTTACCCCACAATTCTATTATCATTACCCCACCATCCTATAACGTTTACACTATCCATTATATTTTAGTAAACACACCCTAAACTCAATATAGATAAGGTTAAATTATAGATTTAGTTTTTCTAAACTTTTAAGTTGGTGTATAATAAGTCTTTGAATTTTTTTTTTTAAAAAAATATTGAATAAGTCTCTAAACTTTCAATTTTGTGTCTAATAGCTCCCTAAACTTTAAAAGTGTCTAATTTTCAACTGTCTGAATTATAAAAAGTACTCCACACTTTTTCATTTGTTTAAAAAATATTTCTATTATTTCAAAAGTTACAATATTATCTTGACTTTTCATAAATGTTTCAAAACTAGCTTGGGAGGAGAAAACCCACTTGAATGTTGGACAAAAATTTGATGTGAATTTCAAAGCTAGTCTTTGTTTAATCTAAGCAAAGCATCTTAATTAATTATCACCACGTCGTTCCAAGTCAACTTCTCATCGATTTTCCATCAAATATTCTAATGAATTTCTACCTCAAGTGTAGTTTTTGAAACATTTATTAAATGACAATGATAATATTGCAACTTTTGAAAAAATAAAGGTATTCTTCAAACAAATGACAAAGTTCACGGGTGTATATATATATGTATATATATATAATTTAACCAGTTCAATATTGTGTAGGGTAGGTTCATGATATATTTGATAACTTTTAAAGTTAATGAACCTATTAAACATAAAATTGAATCTTGTGTCTAATAGGACTCTAAACTTTCAATTTTGTGTCTAATAAGTTTATAAATTTTAAAAAATGTCAATTAGGTCAACGACACTAGATACAAAATTTAACACCTATTTAAGATAAAATTAGAAGTTTACGAAACTATTATATTCATAATTGGAATTTCGAGAACTTATTAGATCCTACATTTTAAAACTCAAAGATCTATTTGATACAAATGTGAAGTTGAAAAACTAAACTTTTAATTTAACCTATAAATAATTAATATTATACTATCATAGAAAATATGGAGAAAGATAACTAGTAGACTAACCATGTCATGGTTTCTATTTTATTGGAAAAATATCATTTCTTGCAATAATATTTACTTTTAACTTTCAATTTCATCAAATTGTGTGATAAATTTGGATAAGAATGGCAATATTTACCTTAAACTTAGGGCGAGCAAAAGAATACCGAAAATCGACTTGACCGACCAAAACCGACCGAACCGAGGGTGATCGATCGGTTTTATGGCTTTTTCGATCAGGTTCGTGTCCGACCGATTTTTAAAAAAATAAAATTATATATATAATAATAATAATTAAAAAATAAAAACTATAAAAATCTTCTCAAAATATATTAAATAACAATCAAATAACAATTATAAATTATTAAATAATTAATTAACTAGTTAATTATATATATATATATATATATATATACATATCGACGGTTGGGTCGGTCGGTCAGTTTTGGTCATTTTAAAAAAAAAATTGGGTCGGCCGAACCGACTGACTTTGATCGGGTCGGGACGGTTGGAGTCGAAAACCGACCTCGACCGACCGATGCTCACTCCTACTCAAACTTGAATGATTATTGTAATTTTTATCCTCTTGTGGACTTATATTTTAAAAATCATTAATCAAAATCTTCCCACACGTATTGAATGAATCAATATTAAAATTCGATATTGGTTGAAATTTGTGAGACTGACACTAATAGAAACTAATTGCAATACATAAATTTTTTATGAGGATTTGAACTTTTGGCACTTCAACCAGAGTTAAAATATTTTATTAACTATATTCAAGTTAACAATACATTTAAATTTAAAATTCTAATCGATGAAATTATTAATGTATGAGGAAGATAAGATTAATACTATCAAATCTAACAGTAAAAACTGTTTTTTTTTTTTTTGTTTTCCTTTTAAATATCATGCTTCATTTAGTTATTTTATATTTCGAGATTTATATATAATTTTATATCGGTTAGAAGTGAAAGAAAAATGATAAGGGAGAACAATATACAAAGCTTTTTGAGTCGAATAAAAAACAAAATCATGTCGGCTTAAAAGATACCTCATTTTTTTGATTAATTGTACTAAATGGAAAAAAAAAAAAAAACAAAAAGTTTGATTAATTAATTTGTTTGGTGTGGACCCACAAATAGCTTCTATCCTAGAGATATGGGCTAAGAAATTATATCGAAGAGCATGTACTTCTCAACCACATATTTAACCAATGATTCATTTATAAACAAAATTGAGAAAAAAGTATTTTTGACCTTCAACTTTTTAGGTTGTATCAATTTTAACTCTAAACTTTCACTCTCATAAATTTAAATCTCAAACTTGATAGGTTATATCAATTTTAACCCTAAATTTTTAATGTTATCAATTTAAATCTCAAACTTGAATAAGTGTATCAATTTACACCATCGGTTAAGTTTCTGTTTCCATCACCATTAGAAAGGTTCTCCACACATGTCCAAAGTCACCTGTTGCTTAATGATATATACTTGTTTGTTATTTTTTTTAAAAAAATTACCTAAGAAAATTATTAAATCATTCCATATTAGGTTGTCACTATCATGAAAATACGAACTTGATTCTTGAAAGTATGACCCACACAAAAATAAATGAACTCGTGTTTCTCTCACGTTTGGTATGATACCAGCGACAACGAATGTAAAGAAAATTAGGTGGTGATGTCATTGAAGGTAATAATGGCCATGGTGATTTCGTTGACTTCGGTGGTGATGGGTTTCAACTCGACTAAAATGGAAAAGAAAATAGGAAAGACGGTGGTGAATAGAGTGACAGACACCCATGAACACGATGAACTGGTTATAGCCGACTTTGTTAATCTCATCGATAGTTTTATGGAAGGATTAAAGTGGCATGTGGACAAAACAAAGATTCTAACAATGGTGATTTCAAAATTTTTACTTCTATTGCGGCAAATGGAGAACAAATCAAGCTCAAGGCTGACGAGAAATTAAAAAAAAAATCAATATTCAACTGATTCAAGAATGAGCGTAGTTCATTGAGAAGGAATATGGTGCAAATAAGTTTTAATCGAGGATGTAAATTAATACACTTATTCAAGATTAAGTTTATGGTTAAAATTGATAAAATCTGTCAAGTTTGAGATTTAAATTGATTAAATTGAAATTTTAGGGTTAAAATTGATACAATCTATCAAGTTTGAGGTTTAAATTGATGAAATTGAAAGTTTAAGATTAACATTGATATAACCTGCAAAGTTTAGGGGGTCAAAAATTCTTTTTTTTTTTTTTAAAAAAATCAACTTTAACATGATTTTTATCCTCACAAAAATATTTTATTGAATTTGTATCTTTAAATAAGTAATAATAATATTAATGTGATTTATATTAATAATATTGATGTGATTTAATGTTTTCATAATAAAATCATTTCATTTGGACAAATTATTATGTCATTAATTATATATATTGCAAAAGTAACATAGTTTAACCGACATGTTGAATTGGTATGTTGTATGTATTAATAATCTCAAGATTTGTGGCTCGAATTCTCCCACTCCTATTATATTAAAAAAATTACATATGTATTATTTTTTCTATAATTTTGAATATCTTATCAATTTTGTTAGATTTGTGCTTCAATTATAAGTATACTGCTAAAAATCTGTTGTTTTGTCAAAAAAAACTTAATTTTCATATAACGCTAAATTTTGAACATTACTCATTTTCCGTCCATGGCTAGAAAAAAGTTGTATTTGCCAAATTTCTTTTTCCACTCTCATTTTTTATTTCGACAACAAATTATCCTTGCTACAATTTTCATTCCTTAGCAACTTCAATCTCAACCACTTGAAATATGAATAATATTTCTCCATGAATTACTTTTTTGTCATAAACTTCACTATATATATCATTTTGCTCATATATATTATAGGTTCAATATTATTTTTACTTTGCTTCGAAATTATATAAAAACTTTTATTGTTAGATATAATATAAGATAATAAAATTGTACGTGGTATATGTGTTATAAACATTATTAGTGATATAGAACATTCTTGAAAATACTTACATAAAATTTTATCACATATATTATATTTTATATATGCAATGAATATAGTTACATTCACAGATATATATATTTATAAACATAGGTAAATAATCATCATATATTTTGTATTGGTAATAACCTTATTAATTTTGAGACAATCTTACAATATATAACTAGAATGTCATAACATGATCTACTCCATTTTATACTTACTGTATTAACATATGAGTACTATATGTAATATATATATGTTCAATAGGTTCCTGAATATATACTGTGTCGTATATTATGCCATAAATATATATGTTGAGGTATAAAATATACACATCAGTATGTAATCATTTTATATGTTTAGGATAACATGATAATCCTATTATACTTTCATATATATATTGTATATACTCCTATGTATGAAGAATAGAACCGTTGATGATGAAAAGAGCTATCTAGTTTTTAAAATCCCTAGATTTTATGGAAAAAATTTGTGAAATATTTTCTCTATTTTATTTATTATACAAAATAAATGGTGTTTGGAAGGGAAAATATATGTTTATTCTATTTATTTATTTTTATATATTTGTATATTTAGCAATATATATATAACAAATAAAAAGGAAATTAATAAACTAGTTGAAAAAGAGAGAAAGTGGAGAAAATCACCCAATCATGTGTGTTTTTAATTTTCAGAAAGAGTGCCTATTTATAAGCAATTTGGCAAGCATGATGACACTAATCAATAGTAGATTTTAGACACATGTAAGTCACACGGTCAATGAAAGAGAGATGGCACATAGTAAAAGGATAATGTTGATCTATTTCCCACCATATTATAATAATCTTTAATTAAAAAATATAATATTCAAAAGAAAATTGAATTTGGTTTTTATGTTTGGTTTGAGGTCTATCTTTTTCCAAATGATCCACTCAACAATAATTATAATTTGATTTCTTTTATGGATAGAAACAGTGTAGGCATGATTTTTTCGGAACAAAAAATTCAATTCCAAAAAATATCCTCCATTTCAACTTTAAATGTCAAACCCTAACTTTGGACACATAAAAAGAAAATTTCAGTTTTTATCCCTAAATTTTAAAAATGTCTATTTTAATCTTTAAACTATCAATTTTTCAAAATACTTTATTTTTAAAATATTATTATTATTATTTAAGTTCAACAATATAGAGGATGAGAGATTTGAGTTTTTAACTTATTGATCGATAATATATGTTTTAACCGATTGAGCTATACTTATTATTATTAATAATATATGCTCACTTAATACTTGTTTAAGCTAATCTATATACACTTCAATACATTAATACACGGATTCAAAGTCGCCCTATCATTTGTTAAAAATAAATAAAGATACAAATCAAAATAATTATTTTTTTAAAGCTAATTTGGTTCTTGAACTTTTAAAATGTTTATTTTAGCTCTCAAACTTTCATATTTGTTCTATTTTAGTTCCTAAATTTCCAAAATGTCTATTTAAATCCTCAAATGGTAGAAAATTAAGGTTTGTTTGGTAAGTAATCTGAAAACAGAAATTTGAAAACAAAGGATTCATTAACATAGTTGTATTTCATGTTTTCAAATATGTGTTTGGTAACAGATTTAGAAATTTGGTTCCATTCTAAAAAGTTGTTTAAAGTATATCTTATAACATATTTATAGATCATGAAATTAATTATAGTTCCAAAACTAATTATTAGATTGAATATAAATCATTATTAATTAATTTATGAACATGATTTTTATAAATTTTATAAAATTATCATTTTATAATATAATATTGTATAATATATTATATCATACGTTTTTTAATTTAACAAAAGTAAATTGAGTTTATAACATGAGATAATAATAGGGGTGAGCAAAAAAACACCGAAAACCGACACGACCGATCGAAACCGACCGAACCGAAGGTGGTCGGTTACGCTTTAGGAAGGTTTAGGTCGGCTCGCTTTTGGCCTTCACAAAACCGACCAACCGACAAAAAAATTAAAAATATATATTATAATAATAATAATAATAATTAAAAAAATAAAAAAAACTAAAAAATTTCTCAAAATAATTAAATAATAATTATAAATTATTAAATAATAATAAAATAATAATTATAAATTATTAAATAATTAATTAAATAAATATTTAAATATATATATATATATATATAAACCGACCAAACCGACCGACCGAACCGACCGGTCGGTCTTGGTAAGGTTTTTCAAAAAAAAAAAAATCTGGTCGGTTCGGGGGTCGGTTGGGGTCAAAAACCGACCCCCACCGACCGATGCTCACCCCTATGTACTAATTAAGAATTTTATCTTTGTTTGATATAATTTTACATTTTAAAATTTTAAATTCAGAATTTGAATACAATAAAAACACAAAAATGTTGGTTTCAGAATTTCTACTATTTCGATTACATAATCCAAAAATAGTTTTCGAAAACACATCTGTCAGGCACATTCACTGAATTCTCTTAACCCATCAATAAATATAGTTTTGAAAATGTGTATACATACTAAGGTGAGCATGTATACCATATATGAAGTCGAATAGATAAACAAAAATTAGATGATAAAATAATATAAAAAAATCTAAAACCATTACTTTTTATAAGTTTTAAGGGGAAATAGACATTTTGAAAATTCATAAAATAGACCTTTTAAAAGTTTAAAGAGCACACTTTTCTTAAAATTAAAAAGTTAGAAGAACCAAAATATAAAAATATCTTTAAATCTAAAAGAAATCCTGATTTGACCCCAAATTAAACAGTGATTTAATGTCTGTCTGGATCATGGGCATTCTATTCCCTAAATTTCCACCAATTTCCTGGCGGCCTGTTTTTGATTTGTTGACTGGAACATCTCAAGTCTTCGTGGATCCTACACTCTTTATATGGCTGCCACTGATGAAGCATATACTTCAAAAGGATTGGATAAAACCAAAAACACTAATACAAACAATCAATTACCTGGGTCCAGATTCTTCTTATTCTTGACTTCTGCTCCAATTATTTTACGCAGTTCAACTATTCTCATGAGACAGCTGCTTGACCTGACTACATTTGGTTGCCAAGGTAACTCGTAGGATATTAAATCTTATTGCTCTTCTTAACCTTGATTCCGGCTGCAATTTGATCTTTTATCTTTATTTGTTTGAGATCATTCCCTGTACCAATGATTCTGTATTGAAAAATACAAACATAAATATACAGGGGGAAACAGTTTCTTCCCTTTCAGAATAACTTAGGTGCAATGACTCTGGTTATATGATACAGTATACACTCATGCTCTTCCATTACATGTGTTAAACCAATGGCAGATTAATTCTATGCAGCATCACAAGGAACTAAGTTGAGAATCAAAACCAGCAAGTTGCATCATCATGTGGTTCTACTGGGTTGAAATTTTTTGTCCAAGACTCTGCATCTATGGATTGAAGTAGTTGGATGATGAGTGTAATGATTCAACCATTTGGCAAATCTTGTGTGCCTTTTTTTTGGTGAAAGAGCTTGCTACAGAATGAATGAGATGTTCTGTTGCTTAATCCTCGACCCATCGGACTCCGTGTTTTGCCCAAAGATAATAAGATCCGATAGGACCTCTGCCGCCAAACTCGTAAAGTTCTGGCTTTATGTTGTTCTTGTTGATTTCGTTCAGGATTGGAGTTAGGATGTTCCACGCGACTGCAAGTTCATCACTTCTCATGAACAGATGGCTGTCCCCATCAATGACATCAAGGAGAAGATGCTCGTACGAATCAGGCACGTCCACGTTGTACCTACAGTAAGGAGAAAAGTAAAATGGATAAGAGAGAGACAATATCTACGAAGGACAATCAAAAAGGACGATATTTCAAATTCATGAAGCACGGACGCACTTGTCTTTGTAAAGCAAATTGAGCTCTGGAGAATCCAATCGTAATCCCAATCCAGGAACCTTGTTATTAACTCTGACAAGAATGGCCTCTTCAGGAACATCACGCAAAATAATCTCGTTCGTTGCAGATTCACTATTATACCCAATGTGCTCGCGATAAATGTTCCCTGGAACCTGGCGAAATTGTATACGGATCTCTACACTGCAATTTTAGAGCAATTCTCCATCAAGGATATAGATATTTCAAAATTAGTGGTGATGGACCAATTCTACTAGTTGACTTGTAAGAATAAACCAATCTCAAATCAGAATGCATGTTAAGCAGAGAATATGAAGTGAAATTATCATTATGATCATCTCAGAGACTTGATTATAATTTTCTGGATTTTTTTCCTCACGTTCAGAACTATCTCTGGTAAGAATAAGATTTCCTATAATGGTTTGTTTTAGCTAACATGGCTACGCCCTTAGTATTTGAAACTGAGGTTGATATTTCAACTATTTAAGTTCTCCTTCCGTTCAACTTTTTGGTTCTTAATTTCCCTCACCAGTGGTCCTTATTTTCTCCTTCTTGCCATTCCCCTCTTATCAATAAGTTCCCATGGATGAACGTGTACTAACAAAAAAGAGAAAAAGGAAACATTCATTGCATTCTCCTATAATGTAGCAGATTATATGGGATGGCAACTAATTCTGACCCAGTCATACATCTTTGTGATATGCAGTAGTCTTACCAAAGAAGAATTTACCAGTGTTTGATTAGTCCCAAGCCAGATTTGATCAAAAAAGGGACTCCATCCCAACGTGCATTGTCAATATACAAAGCACCAGCAAAATACGTCGAGGTCAGATCGTCGAGAAAAAGGTCAACTTTGTCCTTAGTACTAGATTTGTACTGTCCAAGAACAACATCACTGGGTTCCAATGGGCGAATGGATCTCAACAGCTTGACCTGGAGAGAACCTATTCAATTACATTGCACCATGCAATATAACTTTCTCGAAAAGTCTATATTTACCTTTTCATTTCGAATGGCTTCACCATCAAGACTAATTGGCGGTTCCATGGCAAGTAATGCAATCGTTTGTAGTATATGGCAGTGTATTATGTCTCCAATGATCCCACCACCGTCCAAAAATCTGCATGGAAGGAACTGAATACTTGTAGATGATCCTGTAACAATAATTCAGGACAACGGTAAAAGTAAAACCACTGAACTGCCAAGTAACCTTTTTGTTTGAACTCCAAGTTCTTCCGACAAAATGACCTGTAATATTTTTGAATTTGTTTGGTGAGAATTGTGTGTGAAAGGAATGAATTTGCTTTACAGAAATGTGTACCTGTACACTGCTTATGAATGTACGACTCCATAGTGGCTGAAAAACTAAATTAGCAAACCTTAAAACTGTAAGGTTTTCAATAAGGTTCTTCCCTAGAAGATGATCAATCCTGAAATATGATAGCTTTTTTTTTAAGTATTCGGGAATATGATGGTTTAAAATCAAGTCATTAGCTGAAATTTAAAATAACGTAAGAAATATGCACAAAAACAGGGTTTACTTTGCACTCAGATTGTGCAAGTATTGGTGATAGGAAAGGACGGATAATGAGAACACACACCTGTAAATTTGCTTTTCCTCAAATTGAGAAAGAAGAGATTTTGTCAAAAAATGAGAAGATGTCATGTCAAAGCCAAAAGGTTTCTCAATGATAACACGGTTCCAACCCTTTTTTGTTTGAGCTTTACTGGAGAGAGAGCTTGAAACATCTAGAAGGGCGTCTTGCGGCACGGAAAGGTAAAATATTCTGTTAGCTTTGGAATACCCCTGCAGGATTATTAATTATTTTATAATCACAAATCAAAGATCTGGATTGCATATTGGAAAATTGAACATAAGGAAATGCAATTTAAAAAAAAAATCTTCTTCTCAATCAGTAAGTGGCCCCATGTAACCACCTCAATCTGCTCCATCAGGAAATTGAGCTTTGACATGCCCTTATTGTTGTCATAGCCTCCATTTACATGGAATGTTCTACTCAGAAAAGCATCCATTTTATCGCTGCAATTTTGTCTACAAAGAAACAAAATATTCATTTCACCAAAATCTTGTTACTACTTGCCAAACACAATGCATTTGTTTTACATTCATTTTTGTTGCAGAAGTATTGATAAAATTCATTATAATTGACATCAGTAATCGTCAACTCCAAAAAATTTCAAGTTAATGCAGTTGTCAATCAACTGATGCAGCACAAGCATTGGGTTTTGCAGAATAAAAGTCTGTTTTACCATAAGAAATCAAGCTTTAATAAGCATCCACAGCATGCTTGGATCTTCACTGTTTTTTTCCCCTTTCGGTATATGGTATAACTTCAAGTTGAACATGCACTTAGACAGCAGTAAAAACTCAAGCCATTTAGAGTGTACCACTGAAGGTACATTTTACATCATTAATCAGACAAGAAGATTAGATGGGTTTTGGATTCCAATTTTCTGAACAAGAACATCATAGAATTATTTTTTTACATTTTTAAATACTAGACAATAGAAAATATAAAGAGATTATCCAGAAGATAAATTCAGAAACATACTGGTGATCAATGCGGCAAGTTAAAGTGGCAGATATAATAGACCGCAATTCTTCATCTGTTATATTCTTTCTTGAATAACCAAAAATGCCTACATTCTGCAACCACGGAATATCAGAACAGCTGTAAATCAACTTCGTGTTCATATAGATATCAAACTAAGAGATGCAATCTCCATTCAATTTATATTTTCCATAAGAATCTTCATTCAATTTCTTGAGGTAGATCTCTTCAATAACCTGGAACATATTAATTCCCAGTGAAAATAATCAATATGCATACCATTTGCAACCATATTAAAATGTGGCATGGATGCTGATTAAACAAACAAGTGGTGTTCCAAAAGTTGGCACAAGGAAGTACACCGGTAGATAAAAAAGGAATGAGCAGGGCAAAAAAAAGGGGGACCGAGTTGGGGGAACATATTTTAAACCAAACATTTTGCAATCAATAAAATATAAGTAGAGAGACAACATACAGCACGGTGGACAAGATATAAGAAACTAGGAAATCTATATTTATATTATTTATTTGAATATCGCCATACCTCAGGAAGAAAGCCACTATAATACAGAGCAAACAGAGCTGGGAAAATTTTTCTTGTTGCTAGCTCACCAGTAGCTCCAATGACAGCAATACAGAGCGATGGTACTTTTTCATCGCCAACGATGTAGTTTGACTTAAGTGACTGAGGCAAAGATCCAGAAGACCTGGAGGAATTTTCAACATCCACTGAAGCATCAGATTGCAGATTCTCAGATGCTTCAGGATGTGTAGCTGCTTTAGTTGCTTCTGAATTGGAATCTGTAGAATCAAGATGCTCAGTCTACCAAAACTATAACAAATATTAGAACAAAAAAGGGTAAATGACAGAATGGAAGGCATCCACATTTGACTAACCACTGGAAAAGTTAGATTCTGGAACTTCCTGTGCATGTGACAAAGTTTCCTCAGAAGGTTTTTCAAACTCATCTCCTTTATGATTTTTTATAGTCTTGAACTTTTGTGATGATACTGATTTCCCATTATGTTGCAGAACGCTCAGGCTCTCACTTATCCAGAGCTTTAAGCCACGAAATACTTGGCAGAAATTGGAAGCTCTTCCTGATCGTAAGCTTAAGCTATTTGGCACAATCTAAATCCACCATTAAACAAAAAGACACCCACAACTAACTAAGTTTAGAGAAAAGAATGTTTAAAATATTAGACAATCCTATCATAAAGGGTAGAGACAGAGATAAAGAAAGAAAGAGAAACCCCCAATTTTTTTATTGATTCTTCACAAAGTCACCAAAACCTTCTCTCTACGAATTCCTGCTCCCACTCTACTCTCTTTGAATCTCACCATATGATCAAACAAAGAGATAGATGTTTCCATTTCATCTTGTTATGGCGAATAAACCTATCTTCTAACCATGATCACTTATTTCGCTATTTGATTTGATAGATAGTAAAGAAGATCCTTCAACTGTTTCAACAAATTACGTAGTTTAGTCACCATTTTTCGGTTTCAGTTCCAAAATAAATTCAGGAATTCTAATACTCTAGACTCTTCATCGAGATCAACCAACTAGGAAGCGCAATTCCGAGTCAAAAACTAAACATGAATTGAAGATGCAGTAGTGAGAGAAGGGATTATAAAACACTCACATGGTAGCTGTGGTTGGGGATTCTGCGGCCATTGGAGCAAAGAGGAATTGTTACTGGAGGAGTCGAGAAAGTTGAAAGTGACATTGAAACTTTTTGCTGTGTGTGTTTCAAAATGGTTTGAAATCGGAACTCTCTCTCCTCCTCCTGCGTTTAGCCGGCCATGGTAGGGAACTCGAAGACGATTGCATCTCTCAAACCCATGGTTCTGGCTACACGAGATTGTCACCCACTGTGTCGGCCCAAGAAGACAGGCCTAGGCCCAAGCCCAACAGACTTTAAAAGTGTAAAATGTAGGCCCAACGTAATATAACTTTGGGGAATTGCGAGGAATGTCCAAAGAATTATTCCCCCAGGAATGTCGAAAGAATGATAATGAAATATGACTAAAATAGTTTTTATATTTGTGGTATACTACCACATTTAAAGGAGTTATTATTAATAATTTTTTTGCTCCCACTATACCCCTAGTGTATTTTGGTATTTACAACATTGTCAATAGAAGTGTACATAAATTGGGTTAGGCCAGGTTATGCTAGTTTTTTGGACCAACTCGAATTTTTGGATTAGTCATTCTTCCAACCCAAATAACACTATTCATGACGGTAACCCAACCAACTCAACATTTTCGGGTTGGGTTGGGTTGGATCATCGGGTTAGCTTTTTTTTTCTTTTTTTTTTTTAAATTTAAAATTTAAAAAATCCAAAATTAATATAAATATAAAAAAATCAAGAATTAAAGAACTCCAAATGTCTTTATACTAAATAACAACCATAAAACTTAAATATTCTAATACAAATTTATAATTATCCCAAGAAACTTCTAAATAAATCGTCATCATTTAAAATAAAGACTCTTTATTTTTTAAAGATTGAATTAAAATTAACCACTTATTTTTAATTTATATTATGAAAAATTACACCCAATTCAAAAATGTATTTTTAAGAGTTATTAAATAATAAATAATTATGAAATTAAATAAAAACAAATTAAATACATGTATATGTAGTTGTATGTTAGGTAAAAATATCATTTTTAAAATTAATAATAAGTTCGAGTTGGTCGGTTCAACCCAAATTAATTTTAGGTGAACCACGAACTAACCAAACTCATACATTTTAATTTATTTGAACTCAACCCAACCCAAATAAATTCATAACCCAACCCAATCCGTCGGAATAGATTGAGTTGGTTGAGTTGTTCGGGTTATCGGGTTTTTTGAACAACCCTAATTGCCAATTAACTACACAATTCTGTTTTTTTTAAAAAAAAAAAATCATGGTATTGGGTTTTTTCCACTAATAACTTCATAACAAACTAATTTTATTTATCCATTAGTTTCTCTGTCACTATATACATGGAGTAAGATGTCTAAAGAGTTGAGCATTGAAGAGTTAAAGATTTGAATAAGGGTTAAGAGGCAACAACAGTCCACCACCTCAGTTTTCATCTACTTTAGTTTTTCATCTATCAAGGTTGGAGATATATTTTATCTTCTTCCTCCATCTCCTCTACACTTCAACTTGTATTTGTAAAAGTGGAAGTGACAACCACCATTGATGAGCTTGAGGAGAAATTGATGTTGTGAAGAAGAAGTTGACGCGACCCAACTGTTGATGCTTTAGCAGAATCTACTACGTAACATAGAGTACGTAGTAACATGTTTTAGGCATCGAAAGGGTCAAGGTATATTGAAATACTCATATAGAGTAAGGGTGAACATAGTTTGCTAGGTTGTTTTAGGGATAAATCAACCATTTGTATATTAAAAAGGGGCCGTGATTCATCGATCTAATGCAAGCACAGAGGAATCCAACTTGTGTTGAACATGAATACGAAACCAGGAGGAAGATATTCAAAGGAGGTAAAATGAGTAGGGAGAGTAGAAGGGAGGTAAAATGATAACCAACCTTGTTTTGTTACTTCATTTATTCTATTTCTCTTTATCTTCTCTCAAATTTCATTTGGAATTGATTTTCATAAAATACTTTAGTAACTTGATTACTTTTTATTTTTCAAGTTAAGATTGTTAATCAAATCAATCTTCAGACCATAAAATCTAATCAAAGATCTATAACAAAACTATCAGGATCGTTTGGTTTAAGGTTTTATTGGATGCTCATGGGTAATAGATGTCTAAAAATAAGATGTTTGAAAATAATAAATGTCTGAGAATAAGATGATTGTGTTTTGGTTCTACATGAGAATGTTATTAGATTTTTATGTAAACAAATGATATTTTTATTTGTTTGATAAAATTAATATATAAATCTTATTTAATTGTAATACATTAAATAATGAAGTAATATTCAAATATAGTTTAATTATAATGACATCCTTACCATAAATTAATAACAATTGTAATTAATTGATTAAATATAATATTAATTAGTGACTTAATATGTTCATATTAGATTTTATAATGGATGTTTAGGCTTGTTTTATGAACGTAACCCTACGATATTATTTTGGTATATTATTGTAAAATTTCTTAATTAAATAATTAATTATGATTATTAAAAATAAATATATATACACTTAAAATACTAGGAGGATTCTACTTGATGGGATTTTATGAGGGTTTTCGTATGGATGACCCGTTTTCCAACACATTAATGAAATTTGACTTGACGCTCTAAAATAATGAAAATTGACCTATTCTAAAGTGGCAAAGCGCGACAAATTACCAGAAGGACAGTATTAGATATGTATCGCATGTTCATGCTCTCGCTCTCGTGGACTCGCTCTCACTCTCGCTTACGATACGACATGCAAATAATCACTCGCTCACGTTGACTCCCTCTCACAGACCTCGCACTCTCGCTCTTGTTGGGCTCACGATACAATTTATGCAAATAATCATTCAATCAGTCGTAGCTTCCCTCTCGTCGTTGCTCTTGCTCACGATACTACTTTGCAAATGATCACTCGCCCACTTGACTCGCTCTCATCGATGATATAATGAGTGTGGGCAAGCGAGTTTATGAGACTTATAGAGCACGTTGCCCTTGCGGTAATTTGAACGGAATACTCAGTACGAAAAATGTCATATGTCATTAATTTCAAAATATGGGTGAAACAATATTAAAGCGCATGAAAAAATGTCTTCTTAAAAAAACTATGAAATTAAAATAAGATTAATAATTTATCCTAAATTTAAATAAGTATGGAAATTTTTACTTTAGGGTTTTTTTTTTCGGTTAAAGAATTTCTTAAGAAAATATTTTCATGTGCAACATTTTTTTTTTTAGTACATCAACAATTGGGAGTGGGGAGATTTGAACCCATGACTTAGGTCATAAGTCATACTTGATCCCAGTTGAGCTATACTCTTATTGGCTTCATGTGCAACATTCAATAAGTTATATAAAGCATATATTTGGTATAAAATTGATAGGGTCTAGACAAAAAAACATTAGGGATGGTTTTTTTTAGTTAAAATTTATAAGTTTTAATTGAGTTATTTAATGATTATCATATTTAATTCGGTGTGAAACTTGACTTTTATTAAATTAATAAATTTTTGACATTTTTACGTTAATTTTTTTTTCTAAAATTTGTGGATAACTTGAATTTGCAGATTGAATAAAGAAATTGCAACATTTTAAAGAAATTATCACTGACCTAAGTTTCAAGCTCAATTTGATAAAATTATAATGTTTTAAGGGAAAAATTGATACAACTTAACCAAATTCAAAGTATGCGTGAAGGTTCTAACTTTCGTTGACTAAGATGTTTATATTGAATATCAACTCATTATCATTTTTTTTTTGTCATGTCAAAAGAATTCATTGTCTAGCAAAATAATTGGTAACGATAAGGGTGTTTTTTGGTTGCCAAAAAGAGGATAGCTCAACTGATTCACAACCTCTATCGTACTTAAAAAGGAGGTGTTTTGGAAGATTTAATACTCAGGATTATAATGAAACTTTCTAAGGTCATAAGGATTAAATTAAAGGCACGTTTACTAAATCGAAAACGTAATGAATCCAATGTAATTCGTAAAAAAGTGGGCTCCACTCCATTACGTTTGGTTGTAGGGGTGAGCAAAAAAAAACTGAAAACCGACTTGACCGACCGAAACGAGGGCGGTCAGTCGATTTTTGTGACTTTTTCAGTCGAGGTCGGTTTTTGTCCTTGACAAAACCGACCGAACCGGCCGTTTTTTTAATAAATATATATATATATAGATAAAATAATAATAATAATTATTAAAAAAAAACTATAAAGGTTTTACTGAAAATATATTAAATAATAATTTTAAATTATTAAATAATTAATTAAATAAATATTTAAAATATATATATATAAATCGACCAAACCGACCGACCGAACCGACCGGTTGGTCAGTTTAAAAAAAAATAGGTTTGCCGAATCGACCGACTTTGGTCGGTTGGGGTCGAAAACCGACCCCGATCGACCGATGATCACCCCTATTTGATTGTGTTTATGCAAATAGAATTTGGTGAGAGCCCCACTTCTGACATAGTAATCTAGAGTTGGGATTACAATCGAAATAGTACTCAATCGTATTACCGGTGAGTATTACGTAGGGTCCACTCATCTTTTTTTATTATTATTTTCAACAATTTGCCTGCATATAGAATTTCGCTTCCTTTCCTTCTTCCTCCTCCCTCCTTCTTCTTTTTCTGGGATTTCTTCATGTTGATAGAGAACCCATAATTATTTTTATGAGTTTATTAAATTTTTTCTGTGAGTTTTGGCCAAACATATTTTCATCGTCTAAGTTTTGGTCATCGTATTTATTTTTTTATTTTCTTTCTTCTTCTTCTCTCATTAATTTCTTGAACCCATTATTTTTTTATCGTTAGTTTTGGTCCAGATGGACATAACCTATTTTTGTCAATACGATTATATTTTAATAAATATTTGGGAAAAATACATTTTTGGTCCCTTAATTTACGAGTGAGTTTCTATTAGGTCCCTAAGTTTCAAAATTAAACAATCAAGTCCCTTAATTTGATAAAATAGTTCAATTAAGTCCTTGAACGTTAAACACCGTTAAATCTTTAACAGATTGCTGACGTGACAAATTTTAATATTAAAATAATGTTTTTAAATAAAAATAATAATTATTATAAAATAATAAAAATAATCAATTTTTTTAAAAAAAATTCTTCTCTCTCCTTCCTGTTCCCCTCCCCCTCCGATGCCCGGCCTTCCCCTTCCTCTTTCCCTTTCCCTTCTCTTCCTCCCTCTCTTCCTCCCTCACAGCTCCTCTGTATGATTCCGGCGCCGCCGAAGTACAAGATGTCGTTTAAATGGCCATAGAGTCGAGATTATGTTTGGTACGATAACATTCCTCACAAAGAGCTTATTGTTGGCGTCTTCGTGAGCGGTGACAACTTGGAGTCGATGGAAGGAAACTATGGAGTCGATGGAAGGCAGTTGTGGTAGTTGGCGACCGGATCTGTGAGTCTTTGTGAGCGCCGACTGTACGGATCAGAAGCTTCGTGGTGGTCGGTGACCGGATCAGAATCTTCGCGGTGGTCGGCGACTATGGTCTCGTGAGATATGGGCTTTTTTTTTTTTGCTTTTTCCTCCATCTGTCGCGCGTGCACCTATGAGGGAGGAAGAGAGAAGGAGAAGAAGGAAAAGGAAAAGAGGGAGAGGAAGGGGCATCAGAGGGGGAAGGGGAACACGAAGGAGAGAGAAGAAATTAAAAAAAAATTGATTATTTTTATTATTTTATAATAATTATTATTTTTATTTAAAAATATTATTTTAATATTAAAATTTGTCACATCAGCAATCTGTTAAAGATTTAACGGTGTTTAACGTTCAAGGACTTGAACTATTTTATCAAATTAAGGGACTTGATTGTTTAATTTTGAAACTCGGGCACCCAATAGAAACTCAACTGCAAATTGAGGGACCAAAAATGTATTTTTCCCTAAATATTTTTACTACGGATAACAATAAAGTTTTGACCAGATCCTATTTTAATTTTTTTAATATTTTAATTGATAAATGATAACGATAATGATACTAATATACTAGACCATATAAACGGTAATGGTAACGATACTATGATTTTTGGATTTTTTTTAGTAAATAAAAGTGAGAAAATTTTAAGATTTTTGGATAATTTTTATACATTATTTTTTATTTGAACGGTTACAATTTTTTTTTTAAATGGTTTAAAAATCATTTATTTTTTTTTTAAAAAAAATCATTTTAGAAAAATTTGAATAAGTAAATAAATTGAGGAAGGAGAACTTGATTTTGGTCCAAACGACCAAATCCTATTTTTATCTTACATTTTAATCATTTTTTTTTATAATTTTTTTTTTTATATTTTAATCATATCAATATGACCATATATGTTTAAACAGTAACGATAATGATACTATACTCAAAGCACGATATATTTTTTTTATCGATACGACCCTATTTTGATAATAATACTATACTCAAACAAAGATTTTTTTGTCCCTATTTTAATCGATAGATTTTTTATATGTATTTTTGCATAACGATAGACTAAAACTGTAATATACTTGGTGACTCTGTCATAAAGTGTTTTCTATGTTTCCAATCTTTTTATGCATGAGATTTCGGCAGTTATGATTTTTGGATCTTTTTATAATAAATAAAATTGAGAAAAGATGTCTCTTATACATTATTTTTTATTTGTACAAAAAAATCATTTAAAAATAGTTTAAAAAAATCATTTAATTTTTAAAAATAATTTTAGAAACATTTTAATAAGTAAATAAAATTAGGGAATATCTTAAATATGGTATAATATTGTTTTATTTTAATTAATTATAAATATAAGAGGGCATAATGGTATTTGTACATATTTGAGAATTTGAATTATCATTACCAATCTTAGTAAATAATATCAACGTGGGCCATTACTTTTACCCCACAATCCTATTTTTATGATCCACAATCATATTACGTTTACGCCTAAATCCATTACAGTTGAGTAAACACGCCCTAAATTCAATCTCCAACCATATGACTAGAATTGTTGAGGTTGAATTAAAAATTTAGTTTTGATGATTTCTATCTATTTGTTTCATCAAGTTTTGAAGGGTCTTAGTTGTCCATGAATGCTTTTCTTATCCTAATAAGTCGATGTCATTAACACTAATACTAAATTGTTAGACAAGTAATGTTAATTAAACTAACCAGAGCTTATTTAACACATCACCAAAACACATAGTTGAATTGACTTAGAGTATGAATTTAGATCATTGGTTGGAAATCTCCCCACTAAAAAATATTGTTGAACTCAAAAAAGAGTTGATTTAACACGATGCAGAGTACTAAAGAGTACTAAAAAGCTGATTTAAGTCAAGATTTTATTGTGCTTTGATTTATTTGTTGTAAAAAAAAAACCTATGCAATTAAGTTGTTAGTTAAATTACAAGTTTAGATTGAGATATTAGGAGTGCTCACAATTATCTTCATTGGTATGAGACTTTTTAGGGGAACCAAAAGCAAAGCCACAAGGGTTGATGCCCAAAGTGGACAATATCATATCATTGTGTGAAGATTTGTTAGGATTCGTTGTCCTTATAAATTGGTATAGAACCAAGGTTTAATTTAATTGTTGTTTTGGAGTCTACTAGTGGTAGTGGATTTGTATGATCCAATATGCTAAAATTTTGTTAGCTTGTTGGGGACTCACAGGGCCTTCTTTTGAACGGTTGGATCGTCGTTCTGAGCTTCGGTTTATCAGAAATTGCTGACGGACATAACCGCAAAACTGGGTGATTTTTTTCATCTTTCATCTCTCAGTTGTTGTTCTCTTATGTATGGAACCATTGGTGGGTTGTGAACCTTTGTAAGACTTTTTTGTGTTCTTTTCTCCTTACTTTTATCATAATAAGAGAAGTTGACAAGGGTGGACTACTCACAAGTCCCGTGGTTTTTACTTTTCACATCAAATAGAATTTTACGTATAATTCGTGTATTGCTTGCATTTATATTCTTCTGCATTTGTTTATGAATTATTGTTGTATGTTGCTGGTTGTTGCTTGGGAATCAATTCGTGAATAATTTGTGGTGGATTGAATTTTGGTTGATTGTCTTGGAGGAGATCTTGGTGAGTATTTTGTGATATTATTTTGGCTTTATCAGTTGGTATCAGAGACATTGTGTAAACTTAGTTGTGTGGTGGAGAAATCCTCAAAGTGGAACAAAGAAAGCTTAGTGAGTCTCGGTTGTGCTCTATCTAGGTGTTCTCTCAACTTGCCTTAATAAGAGCAAGTGTGATCTGTGTTTTGGTGCTCTATTTTGTCTGATTGTGCCCTTGTCGGTTGTGTCTCGTGGGTGACCTCGAGATGAAGAGCAAGCTCTCATATGGGAACGAACGGATTTGTTCGAGGGAAGACTCAAATGTAGTATTTTGTTTGAGGGGAGGATTTTTATGAGTGCTCACAACATCCCACATTGACTAGAAAAGGAAAAGATCCATAGTATATAAGTGAAGACAATTATCGAGACATTTTGAGAGAACCAAAAGCAAAATAATGAGGATTTTTTTTTCTTTTTTAAAAAACGTGGGAGAAAGGGAGAAAAAAAATGAGGAGGAAAGGAGTGGAAAAGAAAGAAGAGGTGGCATCAATCATGGATGGGAGGAGGGAGAAAGATGAAAAAGAAAAAGAAAAAAAATAAATATATTTTTTAAATAAAAAAATGTCACATCAACTTTTGTTAACTAACTAACCGAAAATTGACCACAAACAAACTATTTTCCTAAACCTCAAGCATTAAAATGTCAGTTTGAAAATTAAAAATTTAAATGCTACCTAACCCAAATTTCAGGTACCAAGAATATATTCCCCAAAAAATAAAAAGAATTATTGGAGAAGAAACATTATGATCACGAGATTATGATTTCTAATCTTTTATACAATATGAGAGGGAGAAAAAAGTCAATTAGTTGATGTTAAGAAATTAATAAAGAATCGACCATCATTTTGCATCTCATATATGAGTATGATTACACAATGTCACGGTCATACTTCGAGTTAGGAATTTTAGTCCAATGACTTCACAAATATATATCGAACTCGTATAGATAAATCATTCTACAATAATATCGACTCCTCCTACATGTAACCCTTTCATCGAAAGATTTTTATTATTATATTCCATGTGATTCGCATCATTAGGATCGGAAAATTAAACTTATAGACAAAAAATAAAGTAAGAGTTTGATTGAAACGGTTATAAACCACACACATACATATGAGAGGAAAAAAAAAATTGAAATGGTGGGTGGTTTGGCGATTTGAGAGAGTTGAGATGTAAAAAAAAAAAAAAACTAAGTAGAACGTGAAATATGAGAAGGATTATCTTGAGATTCAAGCATTCGAACAACTTGGCTCATTTTTGGTCTCTTCTCATAATCAGGATCCACACATCTCAAAGCAACCAATAGAACTCTTTTCAACCCTCTTGTGGATGGCCTTCCTCCAACCCCTATTTTTGTGTCCACCACTTCTTCACATCGCCTACTTCCAATCATCATTTTTAGCCAATCCACCACATTCACCTGTTCATTATCCATCAGCCAAACCCGTCAAATTCTCGTGTTTGTTTAGTTTCTATACTTTAAAGAGATTCGAATATAGGGTGTCTATGTATTTGTCGTTAATTATCTTTGTTGGTTTCACGCTTTACACAACTAAATTTGTGAAATCAACCTAAAACTAAACATCTATGCGTAGTCTTTAAAGATGTAAGGGATATTGTTACTTTCTTGTTATCCACCACTAAATTTTTCTACAAACAGAAGAGGGAGAAGAGAAAATACATATATGTTTGTGTGTTTATCATTATCTTTGTTGATCTAACACTCACGCAACTAAATTTATGAAATTAACCTAAAACCAACTATATATATATATATATGTGTGTAATTTTTAAATATGTAATGAATATAGTTACTTTCTTGGTATCCACCACTAAAATTTTGACATACAGAAAAGGAGAAGAGGGAAAATATTTATTTCTTTTTTAAAAAAATTGAGATATAGGCAACCATACCTGTCACGTAAGCCTTAAAAGGATTGAGTTAATGATAGAGATCGATTGAATATAAAATTGAAAGTTAAGGAATCTATTAGAAATTTTTCAAAGTGTAGGGATTAAAATAGACTTAACCCTAAAAAATCATGCATGGATCGAAGTAATAAATTATCAATATGAGTAATGTACCTGCTTAGGCGGACGTCCATAGTCCACTGGATCTCTTCCAGTGATTGTTTCCACCAGAACAACTCCAAAGCTATACACATCGCTCTTCTCATTCAAAAGTCCCGTGTTTGCATATTCAGGAGCCACATATCTATAATCCAACAGTACCCCACAATCAGGAAAAAAAAAAGAAAAAAAAACAACGCATCATCACCAAAACTAAAAAGATTGTACAAGAATCCTAATCAATAGAGAGATCAAATACCCAAATGTCCCCATAACTCGTGTTGTAACATGAGTCTTCCCAACATCCATCAATTTTGCTAGCCCAAAGTCTGAGACTTTGGCATTGAAATTTTCATCTATAAGTATGTTGCTCGCCTTAACGTCTCGATGTATGACCTTTGGCTCAATGGCTTCGTGTAAGTATGCGAGTCTGTGACATCTCAAAATAATTAACTAGTTAAGACATATACTCTCGATCAAAAGGTGAGGTTCATAAATCTTTGCCACTCATATATCGTTGAAGTTAATAATTTAAAAAAGTAACTTCAAACTTCAAACTTTTGCTCACCCTTTGGCTGTCCCGACCATGATCTTCATTCGAGCCTCCCATGTAAGATATGTATTCTGTCCCATTCCTCCATGTAGCCACAGCTCTAAGCTTCCATTGTTTATATACTCATACACCAACATCCTGAAATTTTAGGCTTAGAAATGGACCAAAACTAAGAACAAATTCATAAGATCTCCTACCGACTTTATGATGTGGCGTATATTTTTCAATTTTCATTTGTCTGTATAGATAAGTGGATTCCACTAAAATTTTCTATTCACTAAAAATGCTTTAGGTTACATGAGAGGTTAGAGGTTTGAATCTTCTCACCCTTAAATTGTTGGTTGTTGAACTTAAAAATAAAATATGTGGAGCTCATGGAATAAAGTAATATATCTTTTCTTTTACCAAAAACAAAATAATATATTTATTAATGATATGTCAAATTAGGAATGGAATGAGTAAATGCTTCCCTCATATAGTACAAAATTCTTCCAATTTTTGGAATAAGACTCCTCTATTGGGTGGGCAATAAGAAATTATTGCAGCTTACAACCAAATTTCTGACAAGTTAACTTTTTAAAAAATAAATTATATCACGAGTTTATAATTAAATTCTTGAATTTTTAAAGTTATGTCTAATAGATATTATTTGAATTATGTATCTAATAATTTGTATGCAATTCTATGCATAATAGAACAGTTTTTAATACTCGTGAATCTATAGAAATAGGATTCAAGATTCATAGTCCTAAAAGACTCTATTTTGTGTATTAAGTCGTTGAATTTGAGAACATTAGACACAAAAATTAAAAGTTTAGGCACCTCCCAAAATCTGTCAAAGAAAAGAAAGCCTCTTTTCTCTCTGCCTTCGAAGTACCCAAGTAGTTACGAAACTAAGTTAGAGAGAGATGTACCACATATATGAAAAAAAATTCAAGTACTATCGTATTTTCATACTACTTTCATCTATTACTTGTCATGTCAGCATCCTTTTGAAAATTATGTAAGGTCCACTAATATTAAAAAGTCATTTACAAATCCAAAAATATAAGAGTTATTTATGGGTGAAATATTTTACACCCCAAATACACATAGAATATAACTGGGCTAAATTACTCTACAGCCTAAATAAATGTTATATACTCCACAGATTATTATGACTCACATTTTATAATTCAACTAGCACTACAAACAACCTCATAGTGTGAACAAAGAGAGACCGGTACTTCTGTAGTACTAGAAATTTTTCCATACCTATGAGTCCCTTCAATGCAGTATCCCAAAAGACGAACAAGATTCTTATGTCTTGCATGCCCAATTGCCTCAACTTCCGCTTTGAATTCCTTCTCTGCTTGACCCCTAAACAATAACACAAAGAAAAAGTTCAATTTTTCACTTCAAAATCATTCAAATCATTAATCTTTTCATCCTCTAAATTTTCAAAATTATTGTTCATTAGCGAATTCGAGCATAGCTGAGTGGATAAGTTATTAATTATCATCCCAGAAGCCGATGGCTCAATCCTCATCCTGCATTGAACTAAAAATAAATTAAAAAATAAATTAAAAAAGAACTTACTCTCCATTAAAAATCTTCTTAACTGCCACTGGTGTCCCATTCAACAAGCACCCTCTATACACAACTCCATACCCTCCTTCTCCAATCAAATTCTCCTCTGAGAACAAATTGGTGGCCAGATCCAACTCCCTCAAAGTAAACCAATACCCCCACCCCAATTGTGACATCTCCGGCAGCCCCGACAGCGGCGAAGGAACCGTTGTCGTCGTTGGTGACGTTGAACGTCGGTACATTGTTGTCGTGACGGTGCCCGAGCTGCTGCCTTCATCCCCTGATTGTGATCCAAAGCCATAGCTCAATTGATGAAATAATGATCCTGATTCACTGCTGTAGTTGTTGCTGTTGTCCATTTTTTGAATTGTTGTTGGTTTTTTGTTAGTGGTAGTTATGTGAATTGCCTTTATGTCTTTTGAATGAGATGGGATTTGAGTGAGAGGGAATAAGGAGTTGGAGTTTGTGGCTGATGATTTTTTTGACTTCTTGTTGAATGAGGTTAAACAGAGTGAGAGGATGCAGAGGATTGAGATTATGAATAAGCCTACTCCAATTCCAATCACTTCCCATACTTTTAGACCAAATATGCTTGTTTTCTTTGACAGCTCTTGGTTTAGATCATTGGCCATAGCTTGTTTCTCTAGATTCCTGTCAATGTGGAGAGAAAAAAAAAATCAGTCTTTCAACAACTAGAGAGAAAGAGAGAAAAGATAGAAAACACGGATGTCTTCTCATAACCGTAGATACAGATTTGAAATTTGTATATCTCTAATGATCGTCCGATATATGTTTGAAATACATTCTACAATTCTCTCTCATACATCCAACGATATAAAACTACCAGCCACATTGTTCCAGTTCCAGCCTCCTCTGATAATTTCTCTTGCTAATGGTACGAGTAAATCGAAAAATTGTAAGGAGTGAGAACCAGAGGCAGAGCAGAGAAGAAAGGAGGTGACCCTCTTAGTTTGACGTATGAAAAGTATCTACGAAGTACATAAAAAGTTAGGAGGTAAAATTTTACCCCGCCCGAGACTCATCGAACTCGTGAAAATACGAAAGGAAGGAACTAGATAAAAAAAAAGTTCTACCTGCAAGAGTGATTGTAGTTGATTACAGGGCCAACTTCTGAAATCCCTTTGCCACAGCCAAGCATCCTCTAAAGGCACAGAAGCAGCCATGGTTAGAATGAAACACAAAATGACTTTGTGAAGAAGACATCACTGAATTGCAGCAGAGAAAAGCACTTAGAAAGCTCTGATAGAAAGAAGAAGAAGAAGAAGAAGGTATGAAGAAGTTGTCATCATAATGAAGTGTGTTTGAGGCATTTGAGAGTCAAAAAAGAGAGAAGGCAAGAAGAAATAATTTGTTTAAGTCTTCATGGGATTCACTTTGATTGTGATGATAATGACTTCTCATCAACAACTCACTTTGAAAGGAACAAATCTAGTAGAGAGTAATTGTAAATTAATTATGGGATTATTGATTAAAATCCCATATGGTTTGTTTACTTGTATGCTACTTAATTTGTTCATTAGTGTACATACTTTAGATGGCAACTACCTCACTTTTGACTTTTGCTTTTCTTAATTAATCCCATTACTTTGAAAAAGAAGTAATGATTCTATGGACCATCAAAGTAAGAAGTTTATGGAGCTTAATTAGATCCATTATCTCCATAAAGAATCCAAAGAAGAAAAAAAAGGCTAATTTTGCTCAATAATCTCAATGTTAATACAAGATATCTTGACTGAGCACACAATTCAAGAACATGTATCGGTCCTCCCCGTATGATCATTGAATAGACTCGATTTAAGTTTGAACAAAAGTTGGCATCCTAAGTATGGCTTCAAACTCGTTGGCGTCATAAATGAATGCCGAACAAAAATTAAGCATGTTTGGGAGTGATTTTGGAGTGACCAAAATCACTTTTGACATGTCTAAAATCACTTTCCTACCCAAAGTGTGATGTTTGACAATATTAAACAAGTGATTTTGAAAGAATCCAAAATCATTTGAAGTGATTCTCTTCCAATCACTTAGAGGTGATTTCCAAGTGATTTTTGTCAAGTGATTGTAATTTAAAATGACTATTATTCATTTTTGAAAATAGTATACTCTTAATGACGAATAAAAACCGTAATCCTTTGTCAAAATTCATAAATTTTCATAAAAAATGAATTTTTTCAAAACCAAAATCACTATTAAAAGTATAGAACCAAACATGAAAATGATTATATGAAAATCACTTTTAATAAATCAATTATAGACAAATCAATTACACTAAAATCAATATTTCTAAAATCATTCCCAAACATGCACTAAAGCTCTTGTTTGATAATCACTTGGTTTTTTAAAATTAAGCCTATAAATACCCCTCTCACCTCTAGCTTTTTATGTTTTCTTATCTACTTTCTAGATGTGCTTTAAAAAACCAAGCAAATTTTTTAAAACAAAAAAAAATAATTTCCAAAAACTTGTTTTTGTTTTTGAAATTTAGCTAAAAACTCAAGTGTTTTCTTAAAGTGTTTTCTTAAGAGAGATTGGAACCATTGTAGGGAAGATGAAAATCACCATAGAAAAATGGTGAGAAAACAAGTACAATTTTCAAAAACTAAAAATTAAAAATAAAATAGTTATCAAACGGAGCCTTAATTTTTGGTTTTTGGTTTTTGAAATTGTGTTTGTTTTCTTCTCATTTCTCTACAATTCTCTACATGGCTTTCATCTCTTTTAACCATTTGAATTTTTAGCCAAATTCTAAAAACTAAAATAAGTTTTTGAAAACCACTTTTTAAAGTTTTCAAAACTTAGTTGGTTTCTGAAAACATAGATAAAAAGTGGATAACAAAACAAGAAAATATATGAGTGAAAATAGTATTTATAGGCTTAATTTTTAAAAATCAAATAGTTATCAAACGGAGCCTTAGTTTCTATTCTTGATTTCTTAAAATTGTTCGTGTGTTTCTCATCATTTTTCTATAATAAATTTCACCTTTTTTAAGCAAACACTTAAATTCTTAGTCAAATTCTAAAATTTAGCTTAGTTTTTGAAAACATAAGTACGAAATGAGATATTGAGAAAAACCTTATAAGTCAAAGTAGTATTTATAGACTTAAATTTCAAAAACTAAATGATTATCAAACGAGATCTAAATTAATCTTTTGGCTAATTGATTTTTTTTAGCAATTTTGAGAGCGCCCTAGTAGAGGATCCTAGAACCCTTTGAACTAAACGAGTTGAAAAAAAAAAAAAAAAACTTGTATGGGTTAAAAGGCTTCTTTACACTAAGAGAAGATAGAAGTATTTTGTAGTATATAGTTACAAAAGAATTTTCTGCAAATTAAATAATTAACAGCATTTAAAAAGAACAAAAAAAAAAAGTGGTATAGATACAATACTTGCAAATGAAAGAAAGGGCAGTTAGATCATAATTATTTAACTGTAAATGAGAATTAAAATTGGTTTTGAGTGAAACAGTTAAAAGCTTTAGGTGGTTCTAATTGCTAATCTAGAAGGGTTAGTGGTTAATACTTAAAATCAGCCAACGGATATGGTTGGTGGATGTCTAATCGTGTCCCATTTCCCTCAATGAAATGCCTTATTTTTCAATTTAAATCATTCATTCATTCATTCATTCCTCCAACGATTTGAAAAGGACATTGAATTTGCCAAAGCAAGTGTAAATTTTAGAAAAGAGAGGGAGAGAACGAGAGGCGGCTAGGGTTTATATTGTGTTATTGTCGTGACAAGATACAAATCTAAATCGCATATTTATACGAGTGAGTACAAGATAAAATCAAATCAAATCTAATATAATCTAACAACAAGCATAATCAATTCAACGTTAATTGGCATGTATTGAAAGGTCATAGATTCGAATTTTTCCATTTCTAATCGTTGTTGTTGAACTGAAAAAAAAATGACATTGAATTTGTACTTTGGTCCTACTTTAAATTTTGTTCTATTTTGGTCATATACTTTCAAATGTCCAATTTTAGTCTTTGTACTTCCAATAAAGTTTAAAATTAGCCCCTAATTTATTGTTAATTTTTCTTTTAAAAAAAATTAGTCTCTATAAAAAAAATTTCATAATACTTCCACTCATTGCTTGCTATGTCGACATTCTTTTGAAACTTATATGGGGTTCACCAACATTAAAAAACTATTAATAAATCTAAAGTCATAGTATGAACAAAGGGAGCTTGGTACTCCCATAGTACTAGAAAATTTTCCATTACCTTTCTCTCTATAAATTTTTTGAAATATGTTCGGATGGTGTCTTTTCTTGTATTAAAATTATTCTAATGACCAATTTTAAATTTTATTGAAAGTAAAGGCATTAAAATTGTATATTTGAAAGTTCGATCAAAATGGAACAAACTCCAAAATATAGGAACTAAAATAGTATTTTAATCATTTAGTTATTTATTGTTGGGACCAAGGATTTTAATGGAGCCTTTTGGGGGCATTGCTATGGTTTGATTAGATATTACAACAGTCTTCTGTACCATCTCTTTCTTAAAGTCACCATCAAAATCATCACAACCATAGCCCCATCTCTTGTTGTTATTAAATTATCTCTATTTTTCTTTTTGCCTTTTCCAATGATTTAATTTCTAAACCCCTCACTAGTTATACAAAATCACTTTGTGTGAGTTGAAGATTCCTAAATAATTCGGGTTGGAGGTTGTAACAAGATAAAAGTGTGTACTGTTACATTCAAAGAGATGTAACGTTGACTAGACTTGATGTAGTTATCTGTGTTTTGAAATCAAGTTCTTGTCGATGTTATATCATTGATTGTGTATTTTTATAGAATAATTGCTTGAGGTGATATCTCAATAATGCAATTGCAACAAACTTATATAATTAATGAGAACTTGATTGTGTATTGGTCATCTCTCGAAGATCTATAATTTGGTAGCAAAGAAAAGAGATGGTAGTATCGAGTTTGTAATAATTACATGATTTTGGATGAACAACTAGTTAGATGATTAGGTGCAATTTAGCTTAATTGGAGGTATTGATGGAGAATGTGATAAAAGGTTGCCTGCAAAACAAGAAATACTGTCAAATTCATCTTGATATTTAAGACAGTCAAAATCTCAAATTTGGCAAAGTTTCTATATATGATCAAGATCTATTCTAGTCAAAGTCTCAAATTTGGCCGAGTTTTTATTTGATTAAGATCTATTCTTCATTTTCGTATGTATGTATATGTATGTATATATATATATATATGTATATGTATGTATATATATATATATATATATATATATATATATATATAGGTCGGAATGGCAAAAATAACTACGGGTGTGACTGGGTATAGGGGCATCCATGCCCATCTCTAAACCTACTTCGAATCATTTATTTTATTAATTTTAAATATATAATACATATTATAATTATTTGTAATAATAATATTATTAATATATTATATTATACTATATTATATTATTAATAAAATTATATATTTTTTAGAATCCTTAATACAGTTATGTTACACTATCTAATTTCATAATATAAATTTGTTAAAATAATTAATGATTTAAATAAGACAATAGTGATACCTAACTTTAACATAGAATATATAGGATTTTAATATATTTATTGATTTTTAATTTTTTAATAAAAATAATTTAAAAAAGAAGAACAGAGATTTTTTTCTCAAGACCCAATGAAAACTTTCCATGGGGACGGAGATGGGAAATGCATCCCGACCATGCCTCACCCTGTTGTCATTCCTATTTTAGTTTGTCAAAATGAGCATAGTTTAGTGATAATTGACATGTACTTTCGACTAAGGAAAACTCTCCACCAAGAGTGAACATCAGTTGGTCGGGATCGGTTTTCAACCCCAACCGATATTGAACCAATCATATGGTTTTAGAGATGTCTATTTCCCCCGCGGAGGCGAGCGCCCGCCTTGGGGAATACCCGTTTAGGCGGGAAACGGGGGAGGGAGCGGGGATAAAATTTTCTAAATGGGGATGGGGACAAAGACGGGGAATACATCCCCCATCCCCGCCTAGATTAATTTATTTAATTTTAAATATAATTATTTGTATACATCTAATAAACAATAAGTCTAAAATTTTATTAAATATCATTTTATTTTTCTAAGAAAATTGAAAAAATACCTCTTAACTAGAAATATCTCAAGAATAATTAACCATTTAAATACAAATTTTCAAAAAATAAAATAGTTAATAAAATTTTAAAAAATAAAATTCTAAACCTGGAATTATTCCGGGCCGCAGACATAAAATATGGTGACATCAAATTCAAATTCCTATTCCTAGTACAACTTCACTTAGCCTCACACTTTATCAGGTTTGTTTAATTGGGCTACGCACTTAGTTAGAATGCATGTTTGAGAATGTTGATGAAAATTTGTAACATTGATGTTGAAAGATGAAACAACACACAAGGCAATTAAAAACAGGAAATGGTTTTGTTTGGTTACCATTTCACTCTTTGTCGGCCAATACCTAATCTCCACACCAAATCATCTAAATTCCCATTTGAGTTTTATGAGTTTTAAGATGTGATGTGGTTTTACTTTTCAAAACAAGAACAAAACCCCATTCAAAATCGCTTCCTTCTCTTCTACATATAAATACAGAATCACTTCCTGTGATTTTCTAGTCTAGTCTTAGAGCTAAATGGAGGACAAGGGCTATATTCTCCTCTACCCTGCTACTTCCTACACTGTAACAAAGCCCTCCAAAATGACTATTACTATACATTCCAATGATTTACTACTTCATCGCTTCGAAAATACTACTAGTATCAACATCGACATCGAAACCACAATCTTGAACCCTGAGGTTTCCCAAAACTTTTGTTTTTCAGCATCTCCAGCAGAAGTAGCTCCGCCTTGTTTTCCTGCCAACTGATCTCTCAGTTCCTTTATGGCTCTCTCCCGTCGCTCTCCGATCTGTTACGAACCAAATGTAGTTTAGTTTCATCTATATAAGACCCTACTTCAATAATAGAAAGTTGTACATTATCTTTGGTTGAGGGTGAGGAAGCCAGTTTTTCAACATTGGTTTTATGGTCTAGGCCATGAAAAGCAGGTGGGTCCAAAAAAATAGCCCACCTTCCTCTCTTATTGTAGAGCCAGTTCATTTAATTCATTGAATCCCCACAATGTTTTATTAACTAATTTATGTTCAATGTAAGTCTTGTCTACAAACTATCAAATTCTAAACTAGTTAAGTGCTTACTCTTTGAAGCTTCCGTGTCTGGGTGCGAGCTTCTTGCAGACAAAATTCCAGCTTCAACACCCTCTTTTTCAGTTCTTGGTCGGCTCGTCTTTGTTTCTCTAACTGTTGATAAGAAAATCAAAATATATAAATGAATACACAAACGATACGAGAAAGTACACTATACACAGTATAGCCAAGGAAGTTTGCATACTTGTGATTCCAACTCCTTGGTTTTAAGCTTCCAGTGAGCAGACATCGTCTTGATTTCATTTTTGAGTTTCGCTATCTCCTCGTCTTTTGCAATCAACAACCTGTTGATCTTCACGACATTTTTGGGAGATACCTCGTCTAATATCTTCCTCAATTCACAATCCTTACTCACACCAGATTTGGCTAGAGCTTCCATAATTTCATGCTCAACTCTCATCACTTCATCCTTCAGTTGCTTCTGGGAAGATTCCCTTGCTTGGAGATCTTTCTGCAGATTGTCCAGTTGTTCTCCCAACCTTTTTACACGATCTTCATGCTCTTTTAAAGAAGTGTTCTTTTCGTCTAATTCCTTCAAAAGCGCTAAACACTGGTTCTGTGCTGATTGAGCTGATGCAGCACTTGCATCAGCAGTTGCTTGAGTGGCGACAAGCTGTAATCTCAGTCCATCCAACTCATCGAGATACTGCATTGAACGGCGTATCAGTTACGTATATGATAACACCTTCACGAATTTAAATAAGCCAACAAAATCTAAGAAACTAAAATTGTAGTGCTGGTTATAATGCATGAAAGAACTCCCATGAAGGTAATAGAGAAGCGGTTTATTCATAGCAAAAAACCCAAGTAAGAAATTATAAACCAGAGCCCTCACGGGGGGGGGGGCAATTTTTATCTAAACTTTCGTTACAATGCTTATTCAGGTAGCATTAGCCACATTTCTGCTTCTACTAAGACCACCAACAAGGTCTATAACAAAATCATTATTATTAATTTCCAAATTTTACAAGAAGATCAAAATATCTTTATATCTTGAAAATGAAACCTATACTAATCTCATATTGATATCTGTACTCTTTAGATTGTAAGGTACCAGAAATGAAGACCAAATCAGCCATGTCTGGGGGATAACATTCCGTACGACATTAGGTTTGAAACGAGATTTAATAACAAACACAAGGATTGAAATGAGACATGCTCACCATATGGAGTAACTAATGGAAATTTCAAATTAGAAAAGGAAATTTTATTTTTCTTCTTCCCAGAGTGCATAAGGTCTACCTTTCAATTCCCAAAAAGATTTTTTTTTTTTTTTTTGGGGGGGTCAATTTTTATCTAAACTTTCAATTTCATCAAATTAGACCCCAAAATTAGACAAATGTTGAAATTTTTACCCTCTATTCAAATTTGCTAATTCAACCACTAATTTTAACAAGAAAAGTGTAAAAAAAAACCAAAAACTGTCTAATTTAATGAAAATCAAGTTCTGGCCAAGGTTAAATCTGATTAATGCAAAAAATTTGACCATTAAATAAATCCATCAATTTCAAAAAAAAAAAAAAAAAAAAACCTCTAATGCTGGTTTTGCCTAAAACCTACTAATTTCATACCAAATATATGTTTTATAATTCATTATATGCACATAAGAATAGTGTTATGAAAATTGCAACATTTATCCAAGTTTAAGATGCAATTTGATGAAGTGAAAGTTCTGGGTAAAAGTTGAAATGCCTTTGCCAACTTCAAGGTTAAAATTGATATTTTTCAAAAAAAATAATAATAATAAAAGGAATTTGACAACTATGAAGCCATCTTAAAAGATGGAAAAGGAACAAAACGGTTCAGCAGTCATAAGATAGCAAAGAAAGAAAAAAAAAATAGACATCCTTGTATTAAATATTGTCTATCTAAACTTGAAATATATAGTTAATTTGGCAACACAAAGTTCCATTAAAGGGAGGAGGGCCCCAAAGGCATAGCTTAGAACCTAGAAAACGACTGATCTTCATAAAAGCCCGATTTTCTTCTTCACTCATGAAGGAAAGAATAAATGAAAAATCTATTCACTATCCTATGCCTATCTATATCAAAAAAAATTATTTATAAAAAAAACAGTACAACACCTAATTTGCACATGTAAATCCTAGAAGAAGAAAAGTGAACAAAAACAAAACTTGCCTCACATTCAGCAAAAATTTACTCATCTGTTACAGGTTAAGATTGTTTAAAGAAATTAAGGATTGATAGTTAATTAATCTTTTCCTAATTCCAACTCAAGATATATCTGCTCTGTGATTTAACTCCCTTCTCTCAAAAAGGAATTGACAATTAGTCCATCCCATCACTTCTCATTAGTATTGATAAAAAGAAATTGATAGATTCACTTAAGGTTTGCCTTCATCTTCCCACTTACTAACTAACTGCATATTCAAATCAAACAATTATTTGAATTCAAGTAATGAGAGGGAAGCAATAATAAAGTAACAAGATAGTACTTTTCCAACTTTCTTCCCATTAAAGAAGGAAGGAGGAAAACAGAGAAGGCAAAAGAAAAAGGCATTAAGGGAGATGAGGCTTAGATGTTTGGCTTTTTGGGAACTTTATAGCCACAAACTGACCCATGAGAGAGAAGTAAAGCAATCACAAGCAGAGTATGATAACCTAAAGCAACAATCAATAAACAATACAACTTCAAATGATCTGCCCAAGTCAATCATTTAAATATAAATCCTACCAAAAGGAAGATAATGAAAAATTCTATAAGAAACAGAGTTGGGAGTGGGAACCACCTTGGTGGCAGTAGTTGCAGAAGCCTTGAGCTGTTCATCCCTTTCATCCAATTCCACATGCAATCTTCCAATTTCTTGTTCCATAATCTTAGCCTTAGTCTCTGCTTCCTGAAAAAACACCTCAAAAAATCACTCAAACTCGAACTCCCATCAAAAACCCCCACAAGGGAAAACGCCTAAAAAGCGATTTATTGAGTCAAAAGCTTGAAAGATAAACAATATGATAGAAAAAGAAAGCTGCCCCAGAATCTCAAAACATCCAAAATCACATGCCTGCCTTGTTTGGGCCTCTTTAGCAAACGATTCTTCCTGAGACGAAAGGCGATTTCGAGCCTCTTTCAACTCCGCCGCCAACGACACAACATTTCGCCTAAAGCTCTGCTTCTTCTCATTCAAATCCTTCAGCAATGGATCAACCTCTCGAGCAGGACTTGACGACGGCAGCGAAGAAAACTTCTCTGGAACAGACATCGGTAGAACAAGATTTGGATCCAAAAGCACCAAGAAATTTTCCTCTCAAGCTATATCTGTACAAGTTCATCCAAGGAATTTTGCAGTCTCTCAGAGACCCGCAATAAGTGGTCTCACGAGGTTGCTGTGTGAAACCTAAAGTGATGCATCTGCATGTGGGAGAGGGTAGTTGCGTGCATTTAATAAATAAGGTCGACGAAGGAAATAAACTTATCTAAAGAGAATAAAGAAATAAATGATTGAAACTCGTAAATTACTACACAAGTTTGACGAAATTTCACTCAAATTTTCAACAGAGCTTCAAAACCCATATTAAATTACATCCTAGAAGACAAACCCAGAATTTTCTCGGGAAAGTTCGGCCCAACAAACCAGTCAAACATCAAGAGAATACGAATATCTACAACCCCACAATGATTTTCCCCCCCCAAAAAACAAACCCACAATCAGAATTTCAGAGATCAATCGAGATTACAGAGAAAAACAGATAGTGAGATCACCATTTTTGAAACGGAAATGAGAGATCCCAAGAGTTGCATTCGAAAACAAAATTGATCCTATTTCGAAATGGGATTGTCGTCTAGTTGAAGAAGAAGCAGTATCAGTAGCCAAGTGGTGGGTTCTTCTTCTTCTTCTTCTTCTTCTTCTTCTTCTTCTTCTTCTTCTTCTTCTTCTTCTTCTTCTTCTTCTTCTTCTTGACTAGTGTAGTAGGATTAAGGAATAGAGTGGTGATTCAGTCGCCATTTTTTATGCATCTTTACGGACAGTGAGGGAGTGAATTTCGGGAACCCATTTGATTTGTTTTTAATTGGGTATTTTTGAATTGGAAGGATTTGAAATGAAATTTGCTTTTTGTCAGTATAGGGGTTTGAATCGAATAGGAGGACAGAAGAGGCCGACAGCAAAGCAACTGGATGGATTGAGGCTCGGATTGAAAATCCCCGAGCCTCGGGTTCGGGAAAGTTGACGAATTTCAAAGCTGAGATTTGTGAGTTTGATTCGAGTGGGGAAGCGCGGCAAAATTCCAAACCAAAACTTTTGGCTCTCATCGCTGCACGCTATAACTTAGGTCTTGGGCTTGGTTCTCATCTTAACGCTTCCTTTGATTTCTTTTGGGTTTCGCTTAAGATGTCCAACGACTTTAAAAAAAAAATTATAATACTAAATCAGAGTAATGTCTAAATTAAATTAAATAGTTTGTAGTGAAAAATTTTTTAAAATATTTTATATTTCAATTTCATTTACCTATTTTTAAGAAAGGAGTGTGATGAAAATTAAATTCCTATTTTGCCCCTAGTATATAATTATATTTAAAGTCAGACTAGATCTAATCCAACTGATATTCATTGTTATTCGATTTTTTTTGTTATTCGGATTCCACGTGACAGTTCACGTTTCTTGTGGATGGTTGTACAAAAGTAGATCATCTCCCATTGTTGATTTCCGATCGTAGGATTGGTTCATTCTCTGGGTTTTTCGCCTGTTGATTTTTCTTGTTATTCGGATTCTACATTGTGGTAGTTCACGTTTCTTGTGGATGGTTGTACAAAAGTAGATCATCTCCTATTGTTGATTTCCACTTGTTTGATTGTCAATGGATTCTCACAACATACCCCTATTGTTTGATGGTGTTTGGGATGAGAAGGATAGCTACAGGAGCTACAAGTCTATGTCGATTGTAAATGGTCATGGTTCCACCCTTTAAGAACTTAGGCTTGATGGGTCCAAAAAGATTTCACGTTTTTCACTCATTAGGAATTGAGATAAAAATGTGTTGATCATTACTATCTTAGAGGATAGAGATGTAGCGTGGATGCTTACAGGGACATTGGAAGACTGTAATTTAAATATCTTATTTGATATATGTAGATAACTTTATATGCACATGTTTGGAGCTATTATTTTTTTTATGCTCTCATTTTTTGGTTTGCAACCAACCTAATTGTAAAAGATCCAGGTATATACCATTTTTACTGTAACGACCCTAAATTTTAGAACTACACAACTAGGGGAGTTACTAAGTAATGTCGCTAATGCTGAGAAAATTTCGGCAGCATAACAACGCTACTAGGGCAAGCAGAAAAATTTTCCTAACCTGTTAAAGGCACAAAAACACTTCAAAAAAATATCTCGACTCACCCAACCTCCACCAAACTACATGTACAATAGGCTGGGTTCCAACACAGATCACATACTAGCAGCTAGGGTAAGATAGTCCAGAAGAAAATGAAGTTTTAAATAATTGCTAACACTCACATGCCACAACAAAAATTCAAACCACAGTCAAAGCTTAAATAGAAGTTCATTCAAAACCAAAAGGGAAAAATGCGCAGCGAATCTACGAGATATACAACAATCATGACTTCCTAAGAGCCAGGGACACTACGGAAAACGTCTTATAGCCTCGCCAGGTTGTCTCCCTCGTCGTTCACCCCGGTTCAACTCTTACCTGCGAACAAAACATAGAAAGAAAACGAGTAAGTATAAAAAAATACCCAGTAAGTAGCCCACTTACGTCCAAACCTATCCCAGCAAGACAACTAGACCCATCTCCCAATCTTGCTCAATCCCTGAACCGGTCTCTCCTTTAACTCTCTTCGCCCTGGCCCCCTGTGGTGACTACTCGAACTCCACCTTAGGTTTCTAGAACTTTGGTTGACGACGCGATGAGAGAAAGCAACCCTCACGCCACACACACACCCCAAGCAGCGGCGGTGGCACGATATCTACACCTACATGGGAATCGCCCCTAAGCCAAAGACGGGATCATGGAAAGCAACCATCTGCCGATATCAACGGGGGCGCACCCGAGCTCTCATAACACACTAGCATGGTGCGCGTGCGGTGCGTAACCTACACGCCCATTGGGAATCACCCCTAGCTAGTCCGGATCATGGAAAGCAACCACTCCCGATCTCAACGGAACGCACCTTTTGACCTCACGAGCCTATCATATATCGTCAACCTAGAGGTTCTGACCCGTTCAAGCGCAACCCAGGGTTCGGTGAGGGCTAACTCATGGGTCCTGTTCACAAGGTAACTAGGGTCCAACTAAGCATTTCTAACATCCTCGACCCACTCCAAGGGTACAAACCCCCATCTAGATTTCCAAACCTACCAGACTCAACTCGTACCACACACTCATTTGGAACGCTAGATTCTACCAGAAGTACGACCCCCCTTACGGCTCAAAGCTTCACACAACGGAACACGTAAACAATGCAGCACAGTAAAACAGGATCAAACATACTTGCAAACCTGATGTAACAATCATGCCATCATCTCAGGCTTAAAACTCATAAAAGCATGATACGAGCTTCAAAAATTCCTTAACTAGTTGTCCTAAAGTTCAACAGTAAACTCAAAATCACAACAAACAAAGCACATACACCTTGCTCCTTTGCTCAGGAGCTCGGCGTTACTCCAACTGACTACTTACATCAAACGGGAGTGTCGCGGGATAGTCCTTGCTCCTGCTAGCTGCCTAGTGCACCTACAAACACCACGAGCGAAGCACAGATCTCAGTTAGGAACCAACCTAACTCGAACATTCTTTGGTAACCCCTCAAGGAAGACACAACCAACCCAACTTTTCTAACTACCAATTCAAAACAGTAGCACAAGGTCGAGATTTACCCACAGACGCGGGATGAAGACGCCTCGCTCTGCGGTCCTAGTCTCGGGGTTCCTTCAAACGTCTATCCTTTTAGCCAAAGCGATTTGTTCTGTCACAAAACCAACATTAGTCGGTCACGAAAAGGTTACCATTGATTCGGATCTACGAGAGAGACAAAGAGAGAGAGAGCAGAGAAAGAGAATTCGGTCGGATCTGAGAGATAGACGAGAGAGAAGAAAAAGAGGGGGGGTTTCGGCCAGAGAGATGGAGCGACGGCTCGTCTGGATCTGCGACAAGAGAGAGAGAGAGCTTCGATCGGAGAGAGCGCAGAGCGAGGCAGCGGAGAGGCAGCGGCGCGGGGATCGATCGAGAAGCAGCCGGCGCGGCGGATCGGGGAAGCGATAATGCGGCGGCGGATCGGGGGAGAGGCGCTTGCCTGCCGCGCGACCTTCTCCTCTCTTTTTTTTTTTAAAAAAAAAACTAATAACAAAAGGAGACCTTAACAAGGAGAAAATAGGGGGGGTTTACCTCGATTCCTTCTCCAAAATGCTCGATAAGAGACTTAAGAGCCGTCAACCCAATTTAAAGGCGAGATTTAACTATCTGGGCCCCTGCAGGATCCACTAATTAATAGTCTAGCCCAAACCTTTTAAAAACTATGACATGAGCCCCAAATTAACTTGGAAAGAATTTAAAACTTACTTGAAATTACCAGGCGTCACATTTACCTTTGTTCGTCGTGCTCTATATAGTGTTACTATCAATTATCTAGCCCTATAATTTCAATATCGTATTTGATATATGTAGATATGTTTATATACACATGTTGGAGCTATTGTGTTTTTTTTTTCTGTGTTACTCAAATTGGTATATGTCCAATTATGTTCATTAATCTATTCTATTTCTTTCTTCATCTTTCTTGGTTGTTTTGCTGCATTTTTTTATTTTCTTTATTCAATTTCAATTTCAATCTTTATTTTGTTCGAACAGTATATTTGAATCATTAGAATATATTTATTTATTTGCCTTTATTTATCTAAAAAAAATTTGTTTGATTCACTCCTATTTGTTAGCCTCCTCCCTTTAAATTTAGGGGTATTTTTGCCCAAACGCTTGTATATAACGTAGAAAAAAAATAGTTTAGACATTTTTATAATTTAAAACTAATTTAGACATTTTTCATTTAAGATACGTTACATCTAGACATTTTTCTAGTTGCCCTATACTAAATTGGGTATTTTTTAATTCTTTTCATTCATACTATAGTTTTATCTTTATAAATAATTCTATGATGCTAATGAATTCTACCTCATTTTTTAAAAGATGCTTACATTATAAACACTCAATGGAAGGAGTATTCATTCTTTACATAGTTTTTTTAAGTATAATACTTTTATACACATCAATTAGTAGAAGACTCAAATGACTTTCTAGTGTGGTGTATTTTAGTTGGGGTTAAATTACAAGTTTAGTCTCTAAACTTTAAAGTTTGTGTCTATTTAGTCACTGAACTTTTAAAAGTGTCAAATAGGTCTCTGAACTTTCAATTTTGTATCTATTTGGTCTCTAAACTTTGAAATGTGTCGAATAAATTCTCAAATTTTCAATTTTGTATCCAATAGATCCCTTAATTTTCGATTTTATGTCTAATAGGTCCTTGACCTAGTTGGCATTTTTTTAAATTCATGAACTTATTAGACACAAAATTGAAAGCTTAAGTTTCTTTTGGATAGAAAAATCAATTTTATATATAATAGAACGATTAATTTTAAAAATTGTGAATATGTTAGGGATCTATTAGAAGTTCAAGGACTAATTAGACATTTTTAAAGTTCAAGAACTAATTAGACATTTTTAAAGTTCAGGGACTTATTAGATACAAAATTTAAAATTCAAGGACCTATTTGATACTTTTTAAAGTTCAGAGACCAAATAGACACAAACCTCAAAGTTCAGGGACTAAACTTGTAATTTAACCTTTAATTGATCTATTTTTATTGCATTTAATATATATGTGGGGCCTACTAAAATTTTTAAAGCCACCGAATGTTAGGTTTTATGTCCTAAAACTCGTGGTTTGTAAACTGAAGAAATATTCTATTTTGCAATAAAGTTGTTATTGAGGATTATTCTATCAAAGTGTTATTAAATAAAGTGAATTACACATTTTATAACCTTAATCCAATAAACTAAGAATCCTTGGCTATAGGATGTATACTTGAACTTCATGTGGAGACATGAATGTGGATCAAGTTCAAGTAATATGCAAAACAATCTACAATATAGAAATAGATTGGGTACCTTATCCTGAAGACACTATGTGTGTGGCTCACTTTGTATAGTAGAAATAATGTGATCTTAAATCGTTTATGTGGAGACATGCGAGTGGGGGCATCTTATGCAATGAGTTTGCATAAGATCAGACCGCGAAATAAGTCACTCTTACTTTATAACGTTGTTTACTGTTAAGACTGATTATTTCATATGATGATCTAGGTAACTCGATCTTAATGTTGAGTACGCTATGAACTCTTGTTTATTAGGGATTATCCTTTGATTTGCATGGGTGAGAGAGACCCAAGATCGTCAACTCAATAAGTCTACCATTTTGGGGATAAGACCGAGTAGAGAGTTGATAACATAGTCCTACGAGATGGAATTCACTCCTACCTCGTTTTAGGGATTAGTAAAGATGTTATTTCTAAAGTGTTGACTCTAGGTCTTGAACAAGGACCCAACCCTCCCATTGGTCCGAGATGGACTCGATTTGGTGATTGGACCATAAACCAATTATTCACTAGGAATTGTTTGGGGTGTTAAGTGAGTTATAATAACATGGGATTATAATAGTCTGTTGGTTTATTATAATCTGTGGAATCATATAATATTATTTAAAATGCAAAGTAGTATAGTTTGGAGTTATAATAATTTGTGCTTGGGGTACGGAGTATTCCACAGGTTATAATAACACAGGGTATTATAACTTGTGCCCTAAACAAACCCTAGAGGATCAGTGGGACTTAAGGAACAATAGGTAATTATCGGGGTAAAACAACAATTTGACCCAACTGTAATTATGAACAACCTATGAAAAATCGATTTACTAATCATTGTTATATCAAAGTGGACAGAAATATATCTACGGTGACGAGAGTGCAGTCACTAGGGTTTAGTAGAGTGTCCCGATTGTTAATGAATGTTGATTAGTTGGGTTAAAAAGTTTGGTTAGTTAATCTCGTATCATTGGAGCTCATGATTTGTAGGTTCATTAGATCCTCCTCACTAGCTCGAACTAAGTCTTGTAACAGTAAGAGAGAAAAAAGTTTGAATTGTTCAAATTCGATTTTGGGAGTAAAGTTAATTATATGTGATATACTTAACATATCATAGTTTATTTATGAATTAAACTATAAGAAGAGAGATTAATTATTTAAATATTGGTTCGGTCTAATACATGAATAGGGATTCATGTTTGAGAGGTCGGTTTTGAGGTCGAGATTGGTCCAATTATTTAATTTGATATTTGATATTAAATTAATTAATTGAATTAATTGGAAATTAATCTTATTTAAAATTAATATTGTATTAATTTTGAAATTGAATTAATCGTAGAAATTCAAGTGATTTTGGATTTCAAATGGGCCAAGTTATCTTTGATGAGTAAGCTACTTTTGATAACAAAATTAACCAAATTAGGATACCTAATTCACTAATCCTTTTCTTAGTGTGTTGTCATCTTCACCAAGCTTCAAAGCTTGTTGATGGCTTTAATTAAGAAAAAATAAAAGGGAATTGGAGGGATTTTGCAGAAATTTATACTTCTCGTTTTGGCGAGTTTTCTCTCTTCTCTCTCAAAATTATTTCAAACTAGGATTTCATAATTCGTTCCAAGGCTTAAGGATAATAGGGAAGACACTAGAGGTGGTTCACGAAGTGTTCGTGATTCAAAACAAGCAACAAATTTGAAGAATTTGAGCTTTAAAGGTATTATTCTTCAAACTCTATTTTTCAATTTTATGAGCATATTTTTGATTTGTTTAAATTGATGAAATTAGAGCGCTTAAGATCAAAAATTACTTCCGATTTTGTGATTGACACTCTTTCACCGAGAATATATATACATAATACACAAAAAGTTAATAGGAGCTTTTACGAACTAATGTACAAGGGAAAAAAAATTCTTCTTTCTTAAACTAGACTCCATGAACATGCACTCTAACACACAAGAATTTAATTCGGTTTATTAGACCCTCATTTAAATCTCCATGTGAAATCTACGCCTCAAACACCATTTTTTTTAATAATTAAATTATATTTTAATTTAGTAGAGAACTTTTTAAGTCGGTGCCTTGTTTTTTTAAATTTTTATATGTATGTATTACTACATTATTTGGTCTCTAGTGTATATAAATCATATTTTATTATCACCTTTTATAGTTAAAATTTTCGAAGTTATTTGAGGCGCTAAGTGGGTTATAATAACAAAGGGTTATAATAGTTTGTGAAATTATATAATATTATTTAAAATGCAGAGTAATATAGTTTGAAATTATAATAGTTTGTATTTGGAGTACAGAGTTATAATACCACAGGTTATTATAACTTGTGCCCCAAACAGACCCTTCGATGTTATTATTAAGGTCTTTGCACAATAATATCTTTGATATTAATTTTTTTTTTCTAAAGTTTGATATGATATATGACTTTTGTTGGAAGTCGGAACCAGGACAGATACAAATTTAAAAAAGAAAGTATAAGGAGTACTTCATACAACATATGATTCTACTGTTTCTTTAATATTTCTTGGAGTCTTCCTCTTCCTTTAATAAATATTGTATTTAAAAAGAATGGAATCAATAATAGAAAGGTTGAAAAGAATATTCTTATTATTTGAGTGAAGTATCGTGGGAGTTTTTTAGTACAACAAATATAAGATATGAAATTTAAACTTAGTTGAGTTATGCTCACTTTGATATCATATAAGAGATTATTATATAGAAGTTCACTTTTTTTTTCATTAAGGCAAACTTAAGTATACTTAAGAAAATTCCACAAAATTCTCTAACCTTATAACATTTAGTTGTTAAACAATTTAGAGAATTTTAACATTCTAGATAAATAGCCACCATGGAGTTTTAACCTATCAACTCGAGTCCATCGTCACGAAAAGTCACCCATCTCAACTTTCAAACAACAGCAACACCATGTCAAGTTGACGACAAACAGATTGTTCAGTACAATATTCAATTCAAGGAAATGTATGAAACTCAGTTGATGAAGTCTTCTTTCACAAGTCTAACAATTCATTGTTACCTGTGAAGCATTGAGATAAAAGTAGCCTCTCAACAAAATCATTGAATTGATTTTATCAACAACTAAAGAAATGAGATCTCACAACATCAGCAAGAAAAGTAAGGGAATTGGATTATATGAAACATTGAAACTGCAATTCATCAAAATCTGCAGTCATTTTGGATGGAGGATACAAAAACACTTGCTGCATGGAAACTCCAGAATTCAAAAACTACCTAAGTTACAGTCCAGTCTACATCATAGGGCCTTTACTTGGACGATGAAAACATGGTACTTCATTCGATAGTTAAGTAAGAGTCGAAAGCACGAGATTCGAACATGTACAAGAACTATTCTTATCATGAAGCCTGATACACAGGTTAAGAAGTTATCCTCTAGGACAAGAAGTCATTAAAAAGATAATGACATTATTTTCTGCTTGGTGCATCCACCTTTGAAGTGTTTGGGGGTGTGCCCATGGTACCGAAACCATGGCTGTGCAGCAGAAGAGGAACCAACGTGTGTCGCCTTCATAAGCCTTGCTGTATAGGCAGGGAGATCGAAAACTAAACGTCAATGGCAGCTTTCAAGTCCAATACATATTCAATCCATACATCTTCATTATATGATCAGCATAGGGAAACAGCAAACTGAAAGATATAAATGTTTGTGCATTTCGTCACAGCATATGATGCAAAAAGTACAGGAGAAATTTATTTACCGTCTTACATGTTCGATAGCAGAAGTATTTTATTTATCAGTTGAAGAACCATGAGAAAGCTAGTAGCAATATACGAAAAGCTTTATTGCAACATTGACTCTCACTCAAACGCTAACCAAAGATGCAAGACTTTTCAATGTAACTGTTCAGAAAAATACTACACGATCTATTGCTAGAAAAATTTAATACATCTAGTCATTCCCACACCTTCTACCCTCAATTCAGACAGAAGAGTGTGCATCTTAAAAAACAATTCTTTTTTCATTTGATAAGCCGAGCTTTCATTGAGTAAAAATGAAAGAATACAAGGGCACCCAAAAAAACAAGCCTAAAGTGGGAACCAACTACATAAAGGGGTTCTAATCAAGTAAAATAAGACCCAGTGGATAACTGTATAAAGGGGTTCTAGCAAGTAAAAGAGCTTAGAAACCAAAGCACAGAGAGAAACATCGAGTCTAACAATGGACTAGACCTCACTATGGCCAAATTTCTCAATCCCTCTAAAGATTCTATTATTCCTCTCTCCTCACAAACCCCAAACAATCGCAAAAAAATTTGTTTCCAATTATTTTTTTGCAATTGGAATGTTTGGAGGAATTAAAGCTAGAATGCATTTAAAGGCACTAGGTTTATCATCATTTATGAACTACAAATGTGAGGAGAAAAAGGAGGAAGAAAGATTTAAAGCTAAGAAAAAATGTTCTTGCACCCAACTGTTGCATTTGAAAAACTATTTTTAGAAAACACAACATGAGAGGCTCCGTCTGAAAGTTGTGTTTTGAAACCACCTTCTGTTTTGAAGAACAAAAAGTCAGACAAAAACATGTTAGGTCGACTAATTTTAAAATGTTATGTTCCTTTTTTATTCTCTTTGTCCTCAGAGGTAGTCTTTTTTTTTTTCTAATAGCTAAAGTTTTGTCCTTCCAAAATCATGGGTCTGTAGGTGTGAGTACAATAGTCTTGATAGTATATAATATTACAGTTCATCTAATCATTATTCTTAAAAATAGTTTTTAAAATCTATTTTGCAAAATAAGCAGCCAAACAGATCTCGAGCTTTTTGATTCACAAAACTACTTCCTGTATTAAAAAAAGGTAATAGTTTCTACAAACAACTATCAAACAAGCTGATATGAGTAGCCGCCAAGGGGCGGTACGGTTGGTAAGGGCTTGGGTCTCTTGTCATACCGGCTTAGAAGTCTTAGATTCGAGCCTTCGGGTGAACTTAATAAATAAAAACCTTTGATGTCTCTCGGGTCCGAGCCTTGGGGCGGGCACGGATGCCCCTAGGTAAAGGGGAGCAAAACGCCGACACACAATTTAAAAAAAAAAAATTATATGAGTAATGCCAAGCCACGAGTGGGCTTCACATATTCATGAGAAAATACAAGAGGATACAAGAAAAAAAGGTAAGAGGAGCTACAGAGTAAAATAAGAAGGGTTAGGGTAGGGACTCCATAGATCATTTTGTGATGCGGACAAATTAAAACTCTTTATAAGGATAATCATGCATGCTGTTGAAGGACAGTCTGTGATTGTATAGTCTAGAGAACAGAATTTCTGGGAAGGGAGAGTACGAACCCTCTCAAATGCCAAGGTATGGCTTATGCTGTTTTGATATTTCAATACCAGATAGAAGTCTGTTCATTTTGACTACATCACAAACCTTATTTCTTCACCCCCCTAAAGTTAATGTTCCGGCCATAAAAAAACTCAAAGGCATATTTAAGAAATTGGATAGATGCTGCTGCTACTAGTTATTAGACAACTAACCAATTCCTTAGAGAAAATATATTCAAACAAAAATTGCAGTGCAGTTGCAACTACCAACACAAAAGAAATGTTTCTAAATTTCATGTCTAATTTAATTAAATTCTGGGACTATAAGAATTTTCTTTCCCAATTATTGTAAATCAGCCTGTTGGGTTCGTTCATACTACAGGTGGGACATACAGGATCTCCAAGGACTAAAAACTTAATGTATATTGGAAAAAGATACGTCTACAGTCCTCTAGGCTTTGACCAGACTTAAGTAGGCCCCATAAACTGGCTTCTGTTCCTGTATGACTAAGTCATTCCTTAAACTATGATTATTGAAAAATAAATGAATCTATCAATAACAAAGGGAGACACTTCTCTCACAAACAGAGCCCTCTACATTATTCCCAGTCCCCCGTCCCCGTCAATAAAATATTCACACATGAAATCCTTCTCCACAGAGAGGACTCCGTCTCTGAGATGCAAGGTTCTTCGCTAAACTCTGTAAACACCGAAAGGAAGGATCCAATTTCAAAGCTCAGCGTCATCAGGCACAAAGTTTTGGGAGCATACTTAAAATTAAGTAAAAATCCAAGAAAAGTTCCTCATTTATCTCTAGTCCACATCCCTCTAAACCAATATTCATTATTGATGATACTAGCACTAGCCCTCTCATGAACCAGATCCATTTATTGCATAATTATGAAAAAGACGATAGAGTAGGTTTTCTTATAAGTGAAGGATCCAGGAAGGATTAGAAAAATCAATCAGATAGAATTACTGAGATTCATGAGAAAAGACGCCATAGGGAAATGACCTAATTGTGAACAAAATGAATCGACTAAACATAATAAATGTCATGGATGAGTGTCACTTCAAGATTGGCTACACAGCTAAGAGTAAGGTGCCTATAGAAAATGAGTGTTCTAACCATATATTCATGCAGTATTTTGCGAGACTTTGACATTAGCAATCATCGAGTAACATACAGCAAGCATAAGAACAGAGAGTTGGGCAACTTAAGTTTCCCTTTATCCTTATAGGATCCCTTGTAATAATAACTGCCTAAATGACATTGGCCATATTCATTGAAGTGAAAGAAGCCATACCTCCTCAGTCCTCATTTGGAGAGTTGAGCGCAGGTGAAGCCAGCTAGCACAAGTTCATTGATTCCATCTCTAAACCTGATATAATCTTCAAATTTGTTGTATACTTGATGAGAAATTCGTGCATACCCTGTTACAGGGGCAGTTTCCCCCTTTCTCGGAGCACGGTAATATATCGGGACTTCAACTCTAAATTCTTCCCTCAAATGCGTTCTCAACTTCAGAGTATCAGATTCACTAGAGATGCCCAAACATGAAGGCAGCCCCACCATGACCATACTTGCACACATATTCGGCGGGCAACCAAGATGCGTCTTCCATGATTCTGCCAACATCTCTCCCATCTTAACAACAGCCTCATGATTCCGTTTCTTGATTCCTTTTATCCCATCTTCAAACCTATTAACAAACTTCAAAACTGAAGGCACGACCAACTGAGAACTGTAATCCCTGGTTCCAATCCAAGCACTTTCTATGGCCAACCCATTACCATACTCATGAGAAACAACAGGATGATGCAAATCAGAAAGACTTGGGGACCTCCTAGAATACAAGAAAGCAATTGAGGGTGGACAAAAGAACCACTTATGCAAATTACTAGTGTAATAATCAGCACCAATTTCTTGCATATCAATATCAGTACACCCAATAGCATGAGCAGCATCAACAAAAACTTGATCAACACCCTCTTCTCTACAAATCTTAACCAACTCCTTAACCGGAATAACCACACAAGGCATCGATGTAATATGGTCAATCACAGCCAAACGAACTTTCCTACCATTAGCCTTTCCTCTCTCTAAGGCCTTACGAAATTCACATATAATTTCATCATTAGACTCAACAGGAAAAGGCAATTGAACCTCAATTACATAACCACCAGCTCGAGAAACATACGCCTCTATCGACTTCTTCACAGCACCATACGCATAGTGAAGCATAACCGCAGCATCGCCCTTCTCGAATCTCCCCTCGGAAAAATCCCTGGCGATTTTCTGTAGAACAATAGCAGCCGCAGTGGTTGCGTTATCAACAATAGAGACTTCATCAATATGCTCGGCATTGATGAGGTCCTTGATTATAGTTCTTGATTCAAGAATCCCCTTCTTGAGCTCGTTGAAGTAGAAGTAATCAGGCTGACGAAGAAACTTGAGCTGCCATTGTTGTTGAGCAGAGATGACAGAAGAAGGGCAACAGCCGAAGCTGCCGTTGTTGATCCGAGCAACAGAAGGGTCATGGTGGGCAAACTCAGATTGAATTTCTGAGTCAGAAATGGAAATGGGGGCGATTTTGGGCTTCTTGGGCAAGTGGGTATTGGCGTCACCGTTGAGATGAGGGGCAGAATCGGGTTGGAGACGGTTTTTTTCACAGTGGGAAGCCATTAAAGGAAGATGGGTAAGCAGAATTTAGGGTTAAGAGTGATGGGTGAAGCTGAAATTGAAGGAAAAGGAGAAAGGTGAAGAGCCAGAGCCAGAGAAACCGGCAAATGGGACGAAGAAAGAGAGGAAAATGCGATAAGAGGGGGGTTTTGTTCGAGAGAGGAAAACGTCAAGGGGAATGAAGAGAAAAATAATGAGTTTATAGACAAGTGGGTTTGTATAGTACTACAACAGAGAGAGAAATGGAGAGAAGGAAAGAGAGCGAGAGATTTTGCCGTCCTCCATTAACAGAGTAAACTAGTCAAGTGGCGCTGTTTTAGCTTTTGTTTTTGTATCATATCCACCCACATTGACACTCTAGGGAACTAGGTACCCAGCTAATACGCTTGAACTTTAGTTTATATTTCCATTATTGAAACATTTTAAAAATTTTCATTTTAACCTTTAAAATTTAAAGTTATTCTTAAAAAATAGTTAAATTATAAATTTAGTTTAAACTTTAGAGTTTGTGTGTATTTAGTAATCTTACAAAAGTGTTTAATAGGTCTTAGTTTTGTATCTAATAGGTCATAAACTTTCAATTTTGTGTCTTACAAGTTCCTAAAAAATTCAAATTTTTTAAAAATTAATTTATTTATTAGACATAAATAAATGCTAAATTTTCTATTTGTCTAGTAGATTTGTGAATTTTAAAATTTTCAAAAAGTTTAATGAATAAATATATAATTTAGAAAATTACTAAATTTGTAATATAAACTAAAGAAATGTGTTGGAAAATTTAATGGTTATTATAATGATGATTGTAAATTGATACCACAATTGATGGGTAAGAGTTGGAAGTAGGGATGCCCATTTTCCTGCGGGGCGATGTCCAAGGTGGGGAATCTCAAGAATTTTTTTCCGTTCGCTAAATGGGGACAGAGACGAGAAATATTCTCCATCCCTACCTCAATTAATTAATTTATTTTTAAATATATATATATATATATATTTAAATATATATATATATATATATATCTATATATATATATATATATATATATATTTGTGTATATATAATACACCATAAATCTAATTTTTTAATTAAATATCATTTTATTTTTCTAAAAAAATTGAAAAAAAAATGTCTCTTAAAAGAAATCTCTAATTAAGAATTAACCATTTAAATAAAAATTCTAAAAAAAAAAATTATCTAATAAAATTTAGTAAAATATAAATGATAAACGGAGAATTATTCCTTTTGGGAACTTGATCCCCGCAAATTTTTCTTGGGGAATCTCCGCCCCGTTCCTCGCGAAATTAAATGGAAAATTTTGTGAGGATGAGAAATGAAATGGGGGCGGGACAGGGAGGGGGAAGCCATTCCCCAGACCAAACTTGCCTGCCAGTGGGCATCTCTAGTTGGAAGGTATACATGATATCATTTATAATATAATTCATGTAAATTGAGGTGACAATTGATATGTAAAAATTGATTACGTGAATGATGTTATAAATGATGTCAATGATATCTTTTAAGTTGAAATGAATGGTAACAACGATCTTAAGTTTCAATATGGTTGACATCTGAATTGCAAATGATGTTGCGTATGCTTCTAAATTTTACATGTTAGTTGTTGTGTCGATTTTTATCCGTCATTTTAGAGAAAAACTTTATGAAGGATTTTTGTTTTGTTTTTTACCATTTCAAAGTTAAATGGATTAAAATGAAAATTTCGATAGTGTAGAAGTATAATTGAAATTTACCTCATAGTTTAAGAGTAGTTTATATGCCAACAAGAGCGTAGCTCAACTGGCATCAAGTATAACTTATGACTAAGAGGTCATAGGTATAGTTTATATAATATAGTCGACTTAGACCATCAAAGTTCACAAATTAACTTTGTTGACCACCATTATTTTTTTTTATTAAAGATATTCCTTTTATCGATCACCATTGTGCTTTCGACAGGTAAGAGAGAGAAAGGTATTAAAGAAGAGAGGAATGCATAAAGGGAGATAGGATTTTTTTTTTAATTTTTTTCAAGAAAAATGAACGATTGCCAATTTTCCTCGTGCTGGTAATTAGGAGGTAAATTTTATTTGAATTAAACTAGCTAAAGAAAATGAGATAAAATTTGAGTGGAATTTTCTTTTTTCTAATCGTGAATCTCGACGAATTTGTTGAACCAATTGTTTGAACTTATCTTATTTGGTCGATAAGAAACTTTAAGTTTTAGTATTGAGACCTTTGAAGTTGGACATGTTTGAGAGTGATTTTGTAGCGACTAAAATCACTTTTGACATGTCTAAAATAACTTTTCTACCCAAAGTATGATGTTTGACAATATTAAACAATTTGAAGTGATTCCCTTTCAATCACTTGGGAGGTGATTCCTAAGTGATTTTTGTCAAGTGATTATAATTTAAAATAACTATTATTAATTTTTTAAAATATAAAAAAGTGAATTTTTTTAAACCCAAAATCACTATTAAAAGTATAGAACCAAACCTGAAAAATGATTATATGAAAATTACTTTTAATAAATCAATTATAGACAAATCAATTACACTAAAATCAATATTTCTAAATCATTCTCAAACATGCACGTAGTAATCCTAAGAATTTAGTTGTGAAGCAACTCGCAAACATTTTAATATCATAGGTAAAAAATCACTAGTCCAATGTGAGATTTGAAGTTGGCACTATAACAGGGCAAGCAAGCAAAATACTTTTTTTTTTCTTTTTTAATCTTCATTCAACAACACATATTATGACACCAATTATATATAATTGTGTTGATGGCAAAAAACTTCTGAAAGTCAAAACCAAAACATTATTGATAAATTTAAAATTTTTTTAATCTCACATGCTAAATAGACGCAATCAACCAAGTTTAAGGATCTCCAAAACAAATACTTAAGTCAAATTATTTCTTGAAAGATAATTTTTTAAATTTATTCATTTAAAAAAGAAACTCATAGATTCTTATGGTTTTACGCACTTCACCTATGCTCAAATTGGCATTATAATTATTATATCAAACACAAACTATTTAGGTCAAGTTTTTCTTTTTTCTGTTTTTTTTTTTTATATATTTTTTAAAATCCCATATATATATATATATATATATATATTGGGTTTGGTAATAGTTGAGAATGTAGACCATGATTCTTATTGGACAAAATAAAAGGAATATATTTGATAACTGATAAGTACCTAAATTATGTATGTGTTGAAAAAATATGATCTTTTTTTGTGGGAAAAAACAAAAATGTCTACTCAATAAATGGAATTGGAATTGCTTTAATTATAATTCCAAAACTACCCCCTAACAAGCATCTAATGGTTTCCCAATCATCTTCCTTTCTTAACCCACATCTCTTCTCAAAAAGAAAGAATAAAACCTGATGAGACATCTTAATTATCATCATCTTAATTAAATTGATAGTTACACCGATATTTGATAATCATTTTGTTTTTAATTTTTAACAATTGTATTTGTTTCTCACAATTTTTTATAATAAGTTTTATCTTTTCTACAATAGTTTCAATCTTTCTTAACAAAACATTTGAGTTTCTAGTCAAATTCCAAAAACAAAAACTAGTTTTTGAAAGTTATTTTTTTTTAGTTTTCAAAATTCGACTTAATTTTTGAAAAATGAGTAAAAAGTAAATAAGAAAAATATAAAAACCAAGATGTGAAAATAGTATTTATACGTTTAATTTTAAAATGTTACCAAAAGGGGCCAAGTCACTAATTTGGTCCTTGTAATTTAGCATTAATTTTAATTTTATCCATATACTTTCGACTTAGTTTTAATTTGGTCTCTACTATTTAAAAATTTTCAATTTAATCTCTATAATTAGTCAAGCCTCACAAATTATTATACATTACAAACCATGGTCTGACAACTATGTTAAGAGTTAAAAAATAGAGAAAGAAAGATGATTTCCCAAGTGAACAAAATAATATGTGGTTGGGATCCATTTGTGAAGTTTACTCCACAAAACTATAGAGACAAATTTAATTATTACCCCCACAATGATCAAATAAAATCTTAACTCAAATCATACCAACCAAATTGATAATTTAACTTAAATTTATTTAACCAACAAGACTATGATAGAGCTCTTAGCATTCAAAGGAATGAGAATGAAAATAGATGTCATATAATACTTCATTTGACAAATTCAATAATAAGAAAAATGGCTTTATTTTCTACTTATCTAAAAACCTTTTGGACTGAGGCCACTTATATATATAGTCTAAACATAGACTGTTTCATAAAAACTTCATTGAATGAGACTGCCACAATGTGCTAGACCCCTAATAATCATTGAATTTAGATTCAAAATTGGTATGTTATCTAATAAAAACTATTGATTACATATTCAAAATACACAATTTCTCTCTCATATATCTAAAACAATCATCACATTGTAACGACCTTCTCCAATAATTTCTGTTGGACTTAACAACACCAACAACATAACTTAAACCAAAATTAATTAAATCAGTTAGCTCCTATTAAAGAAATATCTGAATAACAGCATTTAATGATACAGTAAGATCATTGCTCTCTGAATGTCAATTACCTTACAATTTTCCTTTTGTCATAAGCAGCAATGTTCTGGGGTTCACATTCAGGACTAAACAATCGGACAAGCAAAGCCGAGGTTGCACTCATTGATGCTGCTCCACAAGCTGCCCAACGAAGACTCCTAGGAACTGTAATTCTTGGACCTATCACACAACAGAATCCAGAATCTCACAGGCTTAAGTGAAATATTAAAACCCTCTAGGATCACAGGCAATCCACTTTAAAAGAAAAGGGTGGAAGAAAAGATGGACAAGACTGTAAAGGCACCATCACAACTGATGCTTTGGATTGGATTTGAATCTAACCTTAAATATTGTTTCGATTCGATCAAAGTTATATTTGTTTTCCATTAAAGAAAAAACAAGAGGAAGTGCTTCAATTTGCTTGTACTACATACAGAAAGTCATAGAAGAAAGGTAACAAATGTATCAATCCAATGCAACAAAAAATATCATGCGTACACTGTGTTTGGTAATGCTTTTAGCACAAAAGAAAGCATTTCCTACCCAACAGGCTAACATGTTTGAAAGGAACTCAAAAGTGTTTTTTTAAAAGGGAAAAAAGTTCAGAACATTGAAATGCTTTGTGAAAGAACACCAGTGCATTTGGGGTATTTGCTTAAGTGCTTGATGAGAAAGAACCTAAAAGTACCCTTAAGAATGCAAAACCAAACACGAATGCGATCTGCTATTAAACACTTTTTTCTAAAGTGCTTATAACTTTTTTGAGAGTTCTAACAACATGTAGAGGTGAGTATTCGAACCTCTGACCCCTTGGATGAAAGTATATGCCTTAGGTTCAACCGGGTGCTTATAATTAAAGACTTCTGTTAAAAGCACTTCTTTTATAAGTACTCTCAAACATACTCATATTTAGTTAACTTAACCCTGATACCTATTCAAACTCCATATATATTTAAAGACAGATTCAGAATACTATGGCTTCCATTCATATAGTAACTAAATAGATTAGAATCAATTAGAAAACAGTTATTTATTAAAGTGTCATTTGTCTTCACTAAAAGTTGATCAGGAAAAAGGAAAAACATGCAACTTGATTATGCATTTAAAACCAGATGAGCTGAGAAGAATACTTGACAGACCATAATGTAATCTACAGAGAATCCAGAATGCAAGTCCTCCTCCAACAGTACATAACCCAGCCGTCTGTTTCATCAACTGAGAACACGGTTTAGCATCTGATCTCATTAGCTCACCATCTGAAAAACCTAAGAATCGTCTAAGCGCCATCTGCTATTTTCCTGGACCAGATCAAAATTGATAATTTCATAAACTAAGTTTATAACATATGTTGCTTATACAGAAACCAAAATTCAGGCATTGGAACAAAAAGGTGAGGCGTGAACCCCATTCTAAAACATCACTTTAGGCAATATCCAAATTGTCAATGATGACCTTATAACAATTTTGAAGCATAAAATGCACTGATGCAAAATAGATCGTTGAAACCTGGGTATAAACTATTTTAAAGGAAAATGAGCTTTAAGGACTTTTTTTTTTCTCCTAAAAAGACAAGCCACAAACCTGGAAATCATCCAAACGTAAAGACACGAAATGTAATCAAACATATAAATTGCAGCCAAGTGAGGGGGAAAAACCTCCAATAATCAATTATCACTTCATTAAATAAAGATTCTGAAGATGATTCTCAAAAAAATATACATTGTTGATCCTCATCGGGGGATTATAAGAGAATTGCCAATACCAACAAAATACTGTCTTAACTGTAACATTTCATTTTACACAAAGTATAAACGGGTTTAAACCAAGCAGGTTTCATTTCGGATTTCTGGGTTCAATTATTCAGTTTGTGAAAAATTGCTAGCACTGACTCAGCGAATTTACCAATAGTCAATCATGAGATAGAGAAATTGAAATCAAAAGAAACATAAAAGAAGTGACATAATACCGAAAGAAAATGGGGGCGATAAAAAGCACAGATCAACTGCTTGAAGGGAAAAGAACAGCAGCAGCGGGCCGGCGTAGCCGGTGCTTTTGGGTGGCGCCGCGCCGCGGGTCTGAGAATCTGAGCCTTGGAATTACAGAGTGCTGAAACTGAAAGAGAGCTTTGGAATGATTCGTGAAGAAGGCGCACATATACTTTTTTTTATTATTATTATTATTTTAATTTTAAATTTTATGGGCTGTACTGAAGGAAGATGGGCCGTTGGGCCTTCCAGTGGGAGGACTGGGCTGAGGAAACAGACCCCGTTTCAAAACGTTCCAATTTCAGAAGTTACAACCACGTTTGATAACATTTTTGTTTTTTGTTTTTCATTTTTTGTTTTCCATATTTAGTTTTGCAAACAATAAATAAAACCGTCATTCTCAAAAAGTAAAATATTAAAATGAACGCTTTTAAAAAGATAACAAAAATAAACATACAATCCAAAAGTATCAGAACTGAAATAGACACGTTAACTATCATAGATCAAAAATAAGATTTAAACTTCGGTCTAAAATATTAGATGGTAAATGAGATTGGAGTTTGAAACTAGAGAAAATAGTAATGTGTTTTGATGGAAGGAAGTTAAACTAAATATAATTAAGGGACAACTAGAAAAATTGTTAATTATTGATAGTTTCTATTGAAAAATAACTAAAGCGGTTTAATTTTAGAAAAAAATGTATAATTATGTTGTATCTAAAATACCCCTAACTATATTTTCTACTCTTTAGCTAAAGGTAAGATTGTAAGGGGGAGAGAGAAAGAAATTATAATTAACAAAATATAAAAATAGAAGATTCTAAGGGGTGTGTGGCGCGCAGAGTTGAGTTGAGTTGGGCAAAGTTATGTTGAGTTGTGTAGAGTTGAGTTGAGTGCATGAAATCTGTGTTTGGGGTGCAGAGTTGAGTTGAGTTGAATGCAAGAAGTCTGTATTTGGGGTGCAAAGTTGAGTTGAGTTGTGAAGGGGTATCTGCTGCAGTTTTTTTTTAAAGATTAAATAGTCAGTTTTTATCTTACGGATGAGTTTTAGATATTCTATCAGAAACATTTATCTTCAAACACACAATACCACCAAGTTCTAACATTGAATTCATGTGTGAACACCGAACTTGTGTTGTATGATAACTTAAGTGTAATGAATGTGTATAATATTAACTTGCATAATGATTGAACATGATGGTCTGTTATCAAGTTTTGTTATTTTTTTCATTATCAGTTGAATTCTCCAATTAATATGTAATTAATCGGAATCAATTGAATATTTGTAAGGTTTATAGAAAAAGAAAAGAACAATCCAATTGGGAAGATAACTTACGATCAATGTCTAAAACAAACTTCATGAAGGATTGTCAAAAGGATGTTTACTATTTCTCATCATTGACGATACATTCATTCATGACAAAAGAATTAATGACATGTTATCAAATCTTATCTCCATGCCTCCAAAAAATTAAAGTATACAAAAAATATTATCGTTCACAAAATATATTTAACGAAATAAACATGAAGTATCTGGGCTATCTTGGTTTAGTAAAAGATGGGTGGAGTAGGTGTTCAACTAGTCCTACTAAGAAGAAGCAAGCAATGTCTCTTCTTGGATTGTGGTGGGACTTGGAAGAAGCAGACTGTCTTCTGGAGGGGATCATCCTTGGTCAACCCTTCTATTACATACAGTTGGTCTGCAACATCTTTACGTCTAACAGATTCCATTTCATATTTTTCTTTTCTTAATCACTCCCCTGTAACTTTTCTTCTCAGCAACGGAACTTATGAATAATTCAACTTAAATCCCATCTTTTTTTGTAACGCCCCGTAAAATCAAATGCATTAATTGTATTTGATTTAAATTTAATTTTTTGGATAATCGGATAAGGATTATGAATATAGAGATTGTTTAGGAAAGGGTGTTTCAAAGTCTAAAAAGGATTAGGACTTATGTTTTAAAAAAGGGATTAAGATTTCTTTTTTTTAAAAAAAGTATTAGGATTTCCTTTTTTAAAAAATAGGATTTCTTGTTCTAAAAAGGATTAAGACTTTTTGCTACCTATTTAAACTAGAGTAATTACAAAAGTGTGCACTTCAAAACTCTTCTCTTCTTCTCCTTCTTTTCTTTTCATCTCACATTTCATCCCGCCGCACAATCGCGCAGAGTTTCGCCGAAAAGTCGTCGGACCATCTCCTGAAAGTCACCGGACTATCGCCTGAAAGTCGTCGGACCACCGTGCGGAAGTTGCCAGACCACCGCGGGGAAGTCGTCGGACCATCGCTGGAAAGTCGCCGATCCACCGGAAGGGAATCAAGGTTTAGGGAAATTGGTGGAGAGGTGTGTGAATTGATTTTGTGGGGATTAAGTTGAGAAAATTGAGAGAGATATTTGGGGAAGTGGAGAGTTGGGAACTCAACCCAACTTAATGCCCTAAACACTGAGTTGGTTTTTTAAACAAACTCAACCCAACTCATACCAATGGGTCAAACAACCCCTAGGGGTCGTTTGGTTTAAGGTTTTATTAGATGTCCATGAGTAATAGATGCCCGAAAATAATATGTCTGAGAATAATAAATGCCTGACAATAAGATGACTGTGTTTGGTTCTACATGAGAATGTTATTTGATTTTTATGTAAACAAATGATATTTATATTTGTTTGACGAAATTAATATATAAATATTATGTAATATATACTTATGATCTAATAAATAATAAATAATGTGCAAATTGATAATTAATTAATATTTTTTTAATGAGAAAATTAATTGTTAATTGATCACAAATAACTCAGGAATAATTAATTATAATGATTATCTTTACCATAAATTAATAATATTTGTAATTAATTGATTAAATATATAGTGATTTTAATATCTTCTTAATGAATTTTATAATGAATTGGTTTATGATTGTTTTATGAAATTAATCTTAAAAATATTATTTTATTAACTAATCAAAATTAATGTCAACTAATCAAAATAAATTAATTAATTATAAATACTTTTAATTAAATAATTAATTATGATTATTGAAAATGAATATATATATATATATATATATATATTATATTTAAATGCATACTTAAATATTAATAAAGAAGAGAGAGAAAGAGAGAGATGAATGAGTATAAAGAAAACCCATCATTCTTGAAGGGTATAGAAAACTCATCCATCATGGGAAAAACTGATGCATGAGAATGGGTGATACCCATGCCCATGCTTACAAACTTGTTCCAAACAAGGAGATTTAAAACCCTTATCCATTCTCATCCTCAAAACCTTACACCAAACGACCTATAAAAGGTTAGAGAAATAGTAGCTAACAAAATATAACAAACATGAATCAAATCTAAAAGAAAATAATGTAAGTTACATAAATGAACACAACGATTCAAATTGGCGAGCTATTGATGTATCGTATATATTGGACCATACATCTATATTGATTTAATCAAATAGAAATTTGTAATTATCCATTAAGCGTGAAAAATTAAACTTAATAAAAAAATTGATACTTCATACATGTCGTTAATTGGGATAAAAATGACATTATTAGTCACTTGCCATAATTAATACTCCACCTGAAATCCCCATGCCTCCCCCGTTGTTTATATGTTTATAGTGTATAGTTGACCTCTGTTGTTGGTTGGTATTTCTTCTTATTTCCTGCTTTTTTTTAGTCTTGCCTCATCCTCGTGTATATTAGTCGCTCCCCCGTTGTTTATACAACTATATAGCTGCTTGTTGAACCATGATGTATTTTCTTTATTTACTGGTTGCAACCTATGCCGACGCGCGTCACCACCGCGTCGGCATAGGCGAGACGCTCCGCCTTCTTCTCCAGATCAGTGTGATTTTAAATGAACCTATGCCGATGCGCGTTACCACCGCGTCAGCATAGGTTCATTTAAAATAGCCTATGCCGACGCGAATAAAGACCGCGTCGACATAGGCGAGAGAACTCCTGCCTTCTATGGGGCAGGAGACTGATTTTACCGAACCTATGCCGACGCGTGTCACCTCTGCGTCGGCATAGGTTCAATTTAAATAGCCTATGCCGACGTTACTAATGACCGCGTCGGGATAAACGATATATGCCGACGAATTACGAGCGCGTCGGCAAAGAGTTTTAATGCCGACGAGTTTTGCGGCGTCGGCATATACCTTATTTCTTGTAGTGTTGCTCTTGATGACTTACGGTGTACACACGAACCTCTCTTGTTGGTATTTCCCAATTTCTTTAGCTTGTCTCGTTGTATGTTAGTATCCACAACACAAATGTCAATTTCGAGGTATATATTTCTATCTACTATCATTTTTGCTTTAAAAAATTGAATGTGTTTGTTCGATTTTTTCATTCCTGCAACTTCTTCTTTTGGATGCGACACATGGTACATATAAAGACTTCTATGGTTTGGCATTTTCTCTTGCTTATTGGTCCATCTTTATGCTTGTATCATCTAAGGTATATAATTCTATCTACTGTCGTTCTTCAAAAATTGAATATGTTCGATCGATTTCTTCATTCTCTAGCTTTTTTTCTGGTTGCTTTTCCTTCCATTTACCCAAAAATCATTTTTATTTGTGGACATTACATCTCAGAAAATTAAAGAAAACGACGAAAAATTTTCTTGATCTTCCCTGACAACTCATTTCATTTGAAACTCTCATATCCATTCAATTTTTTTCGATCTTCAATATTATTTCATCTTTCCTTGGTCTCTATCATTGTTGTTTTTTCTTTAAAAAATCAAATGATCTTGCATCTTATTTTTGAGTTTTTTCTCTTTCATTTACTTAAGATAAAATATTTGAAAATAGAGTTATTTTTAAAAAATAAAAGAATTTTAAAATGCATAAATTTTATGAGGCAAGTTAGTTATGAGAGAGAGATTGTGAGAGAATATTCAGGATATTTGTTTTAAAAAAAATCTATTTAATTTGTGAAATTGATTGGGAATATAAGTATATAGCATGGAACAAAAAAGTATACATTCTCTCCTCTTAAAATTATGATACCCACATCATTCCAAATATGAAATATTTTAATCTTTTTTTAATATCCCTATAATTATAAAAGTATGAGAAAAATATATTACTATTTAGGAGACCAATTGGGAAGACAAAAAATAGTGAAAATTCCTCCCATAGTTCAATATGAATCACTAAGAGAGTCTACACCTTAAGAATTGAAAAGCTTTTTCAACACAATTTTACAAAAGCTGAATTGTCTGAAAAGATTCCACAGGTCTACATTACAATTGGAAGATCGAAATTAAAAGAGAGGAAAAGAAGTGAAATAATTGTTAGTCCAAAAAAAAAAAAAAAAAAAAAAAAGACTAATATATGTATTAGCTCAATTGGGCTCCTAGAATCTAGAGTTACATTTTAATTTGGTCCTCATAATTTAAAATTCAAGGTTTGTTTCAATTTAGTTTTTATTGTTTTTAAAAATCTAATTTGTTTCTTATATTTTGATTAAACTTTAGTTAGACTTGAAAAATAATATGTTACATTCCAAAAGAGGTCCATCGCAAACACCAAAGCATTATCTCCGGGGCGGATTTACCATAGGCCCAGGAGGGCTCGAACCCCCCTCAAATTTTTTTACTTTCTATAATATGTATAGGAAATGTCAAATCAAATCGCAAAAAAGCCTTTTGACATATTGGTTAGTATGTCATCAGCTTCCCTCAAGTCATTGGTTCAAGCTTTGGTTTGTATTCTACTGTCGCAGGCGAGCCTTCCGTGAGGCCTCATCGAATAAAAGGGTACTATGAGAGATTAATAGTATATCAGTAAGAGGTATTTTGGGAATTAGTTAAGGGTGTCTTGGTTATAAATAATAGTATATTATGATTTTTTATTTGGGATAGATCATTTTAGTAGAGTGTCCATTGGGGACTTTGGGAGAGAGATAACCCTCTCAAAATGGAGAAATTATTGGAGGAGGGCAGTACATTGAGGCTTTCCCCCAATTTGATGCTACGTGTAGGTATTTAACTATGACTTAACCACACTAGTTATTTTTTTTTTCTTTTTAAAAAATAGATTGAAATACATGGATTTTTCGTTTTCATTTCAACTTTTTTTTGGTTAATTTTCTCTCATTTTTGTTTTTTTTTTTAAAAAAATATTTTAAGGTTGTTAAGATTCTCCCAACATAGTTATTATTATTATTTTTTTAAAATAATTCTCTTTTTTTTTCTGTTTTGTTATTTATCTTTTTTATTTCCATTTAAATATTTCATGTTGCTCTTGTGCTTTCTTTTTTATTTATTCTTAAGCTTTTTTTTTTGAAAAAAATTGATCCAACTAAATTAATTTAAATGGTATCTTTTAATCTTTTTTTTTTTATATAAATTTATTATATCAATTTAAAATTAATAAATAAAATGTTATGTTTACTAAAAATAATATTTATTAAATTATTTAGTTGTCAAAATTCAAGCATTACAATCAAGACACTTAAAATTTTAGTTAAAACAAGAATATTATCTATATCAATAATTTTTGTTTACTATATTCCAACCTAGTGAAATATATGATAAAAATGAAAACAATATTAGCTAGCAAGTTTCAATTTAAGAAAGAAACATGAAAATAATAATGACTAGTAATATTTAGGGTAAACAAAATGAAAATTCAATAAGAATAGAAAAATAGAACTAGTTTCATATCTACAAAATGCCAATATATTCAACATCATTTTTAAAATTACACAAATTAGTAGAATTTACATCCTGCATAATGCAAAAAATAGTTGAAATTAATATGACAAATATTAAAGGGCGTAATATTAATTATTAAATAAAATATTTTTGCACACGTAATTTACATAAGACAAATTTATGTAAACATCATTTACCCTCAAAGTACTTCAATCAAAATGATTAGATGACGAGTTTTGATCAATGAAATTAAAAGTAAAATTATTGTTACCATGCATAACATATTAAAATATACTTTAAAAAATGGTACCAAATAAAGAATTTTGGAGAAAAAAATATAAAAGAAGAGAGGGTAAATCTAGAAGAAAAAAATATTTGTTGAATTCATATAAAAATATGGACCCAAAGGAGAAAAAAACATGCAAATTTTAAAATGAAAATAAAAAAAACATAAAAGACAAAAAAAAATTATGGAAAAAGAATAATAATAATAAATTAGAGAATCTTAACTAAACCAAAAATAATTATAAAAAAAAGGAGAGATAATCAAGAATTGAAAATTAACCAACAAAATAGGGGAGAAGAATAATCTAAAAATTGAAAAAAAATGAACTAGGGTAGTTAACCAATGATTAACCACGTATACGTGGCATCAAATTGGGGGAGAGCCTCAGGTCTCCTCCAATAATTTCTCATCAAGATGCTAGTGGATATTGTAATTTTCTTCATTGATATTGAGATATATTAGTTTCTCTGTGTTTTTCGTATTTTCTAGTTTGGATACCTAACAGGTGCTTCCTTCCACTTCTTTTTTTTGCAAACCGAAAATCCAACTACGTACAAGGATAAAATTGAAACTTTTAATCCCATGAAAACCAATTTTAAATTAACCTCCCAACCAAAATGAAACCAAACTCGTAATTTAACCTATGCATTATCTAGGGCGAAGCCAATAAGAAAAGAGGCATTGTCTCCTTTGTTTGTTGCGTAATTTGAAAAAATATAGTTTTCCTTGATATAGTTTGCGTCCTTAAATTTATCAAATGAAAAGATATATTAAAAGGTTAGAGCGTTAAACTATTGATATAACATTAAATTTATCGTAATTCACAAAAAGATTTTGGGTATAGTAGTAATTAATTAAGTCGGAGATCTTGTATTGAAACCCTAACATGTAAAGTTATTTCCTCTCCAATTAATATGATAACCACTTGTACTAAGTGTTGTGAAAAATTTCAAGGCACAAGCGAAGAAAAGTGAGCGTACAAATATAGGAGTGAGCAGTGGAAATTGTTGCAAAAGCGAATGAGAACCAACAAATATGCTTTTTTCTTCTTCGAAAAGAACAATAGTGTCAATTCCTAGGTCTTCAAAGTTTTAATTTTACTTTAGCTAGGTCTTCAAAAACACCTTTAGATTCTCAGCTTCCTTTAGACGAAACCCCAAAACTCCTTTTTTTTTTGTTCCTCCTTTTTCTTTCTCTCTTAACTCTCTATATAAAGCCTCACAACCTCCCCTTTGTCCCTCAAACAACCAACTCTCTTCTTTTATTATAACTTCAACATACAAACCAAACAACAACAACAACATCTCTTGCAACTAGCCATGGCCTCAGCCAACAACAAGAGACAAAAGCCGAAGTCGCCCTCGTGCTTCTTCTCGATCTTCGGCTTGTTCAAATCCCGAGACAGCGGAAGGAGGCGAGACGATGGGATGGCGTCGATGGATGACACACGAAAGGTGTGGCCGAGCGATGGCGACAAAGGCCGACACTGGGTGGCTGAGCCTGGCATTGATAGAAAGGCCAAAGCTTACATCGACAAGATCCATACTCAAATCCGCTCTTCAGAAACCGAATGACTAACTCACCTCAAGCCTTTCAATTAGTAGTTCTTCTTTTTTATATATCTTATTTTAAGTGTATCTTGTTCTCTATTCATCCTTCAAGTATATTACTTAATATATGTAATACACAGTTCAATATAGCAACATAATCCTTTATAGAAAAAAAAAAAAGTGTAATCTATGCATGTGGCAGTCTAAGAGATTTTGAATAATATATGAGTTCAAACTTCGATATTGTCATTTTTTAACTTCTTTCCGTTTTATAATAATAGTCTAGGTTTATCGATGATCGTTATTAATTAAGGTGGCTCACTATAATCTGGTATTAAATATCTTTTTTTGACAGAAGTTTTTAAATATATATACTCTTTAACTATATATATGAAAGAATGATATATAATAATTTGTTCATATATTTCTTTGAAAAATGAAGCTGAAAGTTGGAGCAAAGTGTATAGAGGCTGATGCACACAGCCCTTTTGATCTGCATTTTGGTGCTCCATATGAATTTGTGAAAATCACTCCCTAAAGTGTTTTGAAGTACCATATATATATATATGAGAAGCTGGTTTCTTAGAAAGTTTTTTTTTTTTAAAAAATAATTTTTTAGAGTCTGTTTTAGTTGAGTTAAAATATTTTAATTTGGGTAGCTGTTTTTTTAGAAGTTTTTTAATTAAAAAATTTAGTATATTTTAGTAGGTGATCTTTTTTTTTTTTAACAATAAATGGAGTTTTTTTTTAGTTAACCTAAATGTATAAAGTTTGTGTACATGTGAATAATATAATCTTGGGATGTTTTGGATAATCATATTGGTTTATTAATAAGATCAAGTGATTTATGCAAAGCAATTGGGATTGGAAATGTATTATTTGTGCAGTTCTTGGATATATTATATGCAAATGAAGTTCAGAAATATTGAGTGAGTTTGTTTGTGATGTATTTATTAGGTTTTGTGAATTTATGATCAATAAAAGGATAATTTTTAATAAGCCCTAACTTATGAAATTTCAATGGGTTGTTTAATTTGGGGCACTAAGTGGCCTATAATAACTGGAGTTATATAATAGTAAGTGAGTTGTATAATCTGTGTTTAGTATACAAAATTATTTAGTTTGAGTTATAATAATCTGTGTTTTGAGTGTAGACTTTAGAATATTTCACAAACAATTATAATACATGTTGTTATAATATACACCCCAAACAAACCCTAAAAGTTACTCACTCTAGTTTTGAGAAAATTAACTCGCAATCAAAATAACGTACACAAATCTAATTTGTAGTCAATCACCATTGTATAGGGCACAACAATTGTCTTAATTTACGAGTATTATAATCTCAACTTTCTCATTAAAAGTTAAAATTAATTGGATAAATATGTGGGACGAAAATTCAAACCAATAAATTTTTTAAAAATACTAATATTTTAAACAATTGAGCTATATGACTACGAGTTATCTCGAATAACCCCTTATTGTTAGCCTCATTGAAAAATCTATTTGATATTTAAATTCGACTTAGGCTTAAATTAGTGGTAGCCATTTTAATTATGAGTAATGAAGATTATATTAAGAATATTATACTTTGCTACAAATGAGTTTATATATGTTTAATAGCATTTCAGATTAAGTTCTTATTTTGTTGAACTAAATAATAAATAATAAATAATAATAATTCCTCTTTTCTAATTAAAATTTTCCAAAGTAGTTTGAAGTAACTGATATCCAAAACATAACCCCGTATTATTTAAATATAAAAAATGTGGATATATTATATATATTGACAATATGTGATCAAGTGGGGGTTAAAATTTTATAATAATTAATTTATGTTCACGTTGATAATCGTAGATATATAATTAAGTAAAGAAAACATATTTTATTGATGATGTAAGGCATTTTAGATAAAAAAAAAAAGAAGAGTGAGTTTGAAACCGCTTTTGAGAAAAATATTTTTTTTACATGAATTATCACTTTTCTATAAGTTCTTTGAAAAAATTATTAAATAAATGTGGTTCCACACTATAAAAGAAAATAAAGTATGACGTTTAGAGGTTTTCTTAGAGTTTTCAAAATATCTTCTAATTAAATACAATGAAATTTTTTGAAAAGTATTTTTAATTAATCGAACGATATTTTCAAATCTTTTTAAAGTCATTTTAAACTCACTCTAGGAAAATATTTCTCGTAGCTAGTAAGAGTTTTCCTATTCACTCCATAATTCAAAAATATTAGTAGAGATCTACTAATCTATTAAAATGCCCTATACAAATACACCATAAAAAATAGAGAAATTATAATGGGTAGCAAAAAATATTGAGATAATTACAATTTTAACTATGGTTTTTGGAGATTTGCAAATATAGCAAAAAAATTTAAAATTAATTTCTATTTTTTTATTATTCCAGTTTTACCCTTATTAGTGAAACAATAGATATATCAATAGTATATCGAATATACTTTATATTTAGTATATCAATAATATATCTAATATACTTTTCAATTTTGATATATAAATCAATTGATATTTAGATAGTTTGCATAGTTGGTATATAACTAATATACCTAACACTGAGTATATTCGTAGTCTATCAGTAATATGCTTCATTTAGTGATAGGATTCATTACTTTTTTTTTTTTTTAATAATGATTCATTATTTTAAGTGATGAATATTGTATCATTCATTCACTATTAATATAGTGCATCAACAAAAAAATTAGTGACAAAAAATAATTAATAAAGTCAAAAACTAAAATAAGGTATATCAGTGGTATACCACTAATATACCTACCATAAATATACCTTATATTACGTATATCTCATTTTACTGATATACTTAAGTAAAGTATATCAGGAGCGATAATATTGATGTTGGTATATCTGATATACTGAATATAAATTATTGTCAATACTACTTCATATTAATTATGTTTGATATCCGGTTGATAATTCGAAAATTGGGAATTCAACTTCATTGATATATTTAAATAATATACTTAAATAATGTATGCCAATACTTCATCAAAGATATATCAACAATTTATCACTAATAATATACCCCTGATAGACTATTGATAGACGTCATTTTAGAAACACGAGAATTAAACATGAAGGTTATTTTGGATATTTCGCAAAACAATTGACACACCTACAATTTTTAAAAAATTGATGACACACCCACAATTGAGCTTTTTTCTGTTGCTAATAATACAACTCCCCCTAGAAAACAAAACAACGTGAAAAAAATCAATAGAAACTCTTACTAACAACTAGTTATTGCGTGTTTAAAGCAAAAATATTATTCCTAAAATAATATAAAAATTTAAACTCAAAACAGATAACATTTTATTGTGATAGATAGCTAGGTTAATGAAATTTTGAAATGCAAAACTAAGGATTTGGAATTTAACTAACTTCTCATTCAATTCCAAATTCCTTAGCCTTTTCTCTCTTAATACAAAGAAAAAAAATGTAAAATATCTTTTTGGTCCCTCAGTTTTGTGTTTAGTTCCCTTTTAGTCACTCAATTTTCAAACTCAACAATTTAGCCCATGAGTTTTTTATTTAGTTACACTGTTGGTCCTTCCATCCAATTTTCGGTTAGTCCCTAACGGAAAGCTGACGTGACACCTATTTTTTATATATTTTATTAATATTTAATTAATTTTATTTAAAATTTATTTTTATTTGACAAAATACTTTTTTTATCTCCCAATTTTGTATTTGGTTCTCTTTTGGTCCCTAAGTTTTCAAGGACTCAAAAAATTTATCCTCAAGTTTTGCATTTAGTTATGCTATTAGTCCTTTCAATCATTGGATGAAAGAACCAGTGTAACTAAACGGAAAATTGGATGGAAGGACCAACAAATTTACCTGAAAATTGGATGAAAGGACCAACAATGTGATTAAATACAAAACTCAGCGACTAAATTGTTGAGTTTGAAAACTGAGGGACTAAAAGGGAACTAAACACAAAATTGAGAGACCAAAAAAGTCTTTTGCCAAAAAAAAAAAAATTCAATGAACTTAAAGACTTAATTATACAAATGAATTAATTAAAGTACACATGTACAATGTACAAGTACTTAGTTTATACATTATCAGTCCTTTGAATCATAAAACAAGACTCCAAAAAAAAAGTGGGTTTTTTATTTTATTTTATTTTTTTTATTTTAAATAAAGTGATGTGGGCAATTTTATGGTTGAATCTTACCCGACAAAAACCATACACGTCGTAATAAAACAAAGCTATTGTAAGACATTAATTTGACAAGACTAATGAGACATGTCCTAATTCTTTGGGCAACTTTTCATTCATCAATTGAGTGATTATAATTCAATACCCCAATAAAAAGTTTATGCCTTTATTTCATTGGATTCAAATTTCGAATATTTCCAACACATTTAACATATACATGTATTTATAGACATAATAATTTATGAATTTTGATTCTTAAATAAAGATTATTCTCTGATTTTTATATTAGTTAGGCTCTTAAGTTTAATTATTCATTTGACCATGACCAATTAAACGTTTGTTCCATTTCAAATCATGTAAATCAATGGTCTATAGTTCAAGATTCTTAGTTTTGAGGGGATGGGGAAACATATTTTAAATTAATTGTATTCTTTTGGAATTATATACTTCCCCTTTTTTGCTCTCTTTTATTCCTTCAATGTTTTTTTATTTTTATTCTAATTATAAATTATTGTCGTATTTATTAGACCATTCAAGTCACAAATAGTTTTATGACTTTTTGAACTTTGAATTATAATGTTCGTTTCTTTCCTTCTAAGCTTGCTTGGTTTATTTTTTAATTTCATCTAAGATATAACTTTTCATATTAATAAAAATGTTGTCATTTTATTTATATATACTAGTTTATCACACGTGAGATGCACATGACATTCAAAGTATTTTATTTTAGTATATAATTTAGTTTTAATTATTTGTGTCCTAAACATGGTGATTCATGAAAATATTTTAAATTGACTCTAATGTAGTTTTCATCACCACATTTATAAATGGTATTTTTTTTTTTCATAAAAATTGCAATTTTAAAGTATGTATCTCAAGAAAATATATATAAAAAACGAAGAATAAAGGTGCATATTACTAAATTTTCAAAAACAAAAATGTTCATACTACTATGTTTTAAAAAATAAAAAGGTTTATCTAACAGATACATGAAGGCATTAGAAAACTATATAAAAAAGGTTAGAATATATAATATTATTTATTTAACCCTATCTTTTGGTCTTGACAAATACGATATTTCATTTTTAGCAACACGAGACAAAATGCAACAATATAAAAAAAGGGATAATTTTTTTAGTGCAGTAGGAATGGAGAGATTCAAACCACAAATCTGATGATCTGTACATTCTTTATGTTAACTAAACTATATTCTAGCTAAAAAAAAGAGTAAGTTGAAAACTTAAAAGTTATCTTGTCATTTTACATATTTTCTAATATTGAAAAAAGTAAAGTGTTTAAAAGAAATTAGATAAAGTGAATAAAGAGGGCATAATAGAGAGGAAAAAAGTTCCTTCTTGAATAGTCATTTCTATATACAAACCATATTTGACTTCCTTATTTAGTATATATATCTTTCTACCCACTCCCATTAAATTTCTAACCATTAAGAGAGAAAAATGTGAAAAAATAAGAAATTAAGGGATTGTTTGAGGTGCTGAGTGAGTTATAATAACAGACAGTTATAATAGTCTGTGGAATCATATAATATTATTTAAAATGTAGAGCAATATAGAGATTATAATAGTCTGTGTTTGGGGTGCAGAGTATTTCATAGGTTATAATAACACAGGTTATTATAACATGTGCCCAAACAAGCCCTAAATCTTTTTTTTACTTACTCTCGTAGTCATTGAAAATCTAATTATGATATGTAGGAAGATACTTACACACCAATATACAATTACCAACAATCGTTCTTCTGTACACATTGATAAAAGGGGGTTTGTCGAAGACCCTATCAAATAATAATTTATTTACCTAGACCTCTTACATTTGCAGTAAAAGTGGTCAAGGTCGATCTCATGGATTGAGTTTCTTAATTCATTTAATTACCGTGATTACTTTCTCTTAAATTTATTTAGAGACTAAATCAAATGAAAATAATATAAACCTAAGAATTAAACTAAAAAGTAAAAGATAACGGGAGACACAATTTAGGATAATTCAGGGAATTGATTTCATCAGTCGACCAACAATTTAATCGAGGTTATGTTATTGGAAGATTGCACATGTTCTCATAAATCTAGAAACGAATATAACAAATGACTCTCTCGAGGCAAGTGACTCTTATGCATGAAGATAAAACTAACATTTTTGTCTAGCTTTTAATAAACATGCATGCCATTAAGATTAGTTCTTTTACGATTTCTAATAAAATCCTAATCATTCTCATGTCAAAATGGTTATTAGTACTGAATCAAAACTACCTCTCTCAAGCGTAAGTTCAGATTTACATTAACAAATAAATTGTGATCACGAGTTTATAAGCATTACGAAATACGAACACAATTGCATGAATGAAAACACGTACAATAATCTAAAAACAACCAACTCAACAAATAGTGCGACAACTAATCAATCCTTAAACAAATTAGTTTAGTTCCACATAATTTGAAAAATAAACAATAATAATAATAATGATAATGATGATAATGATAATGATGATGATTATGATAATAATAATAATAATAATAATAATAATAACCATAACCATAATAATAATAATAATAATTAATCAATTAATCAATTTTTTAAATAAATTATTGTGCTAAACCTAAAAGAATATATTACATTTACATGTAAAAAAAAAAAAAAAAAACTACACAAGTCATAACGTAAATTTCCAAAAGATACAATATTTTAAAAGTAATATTATGTATTGTGTCTTGTTTCATAAATTTTCTAGGAGTTGTTTGGGCACAAGTTATAATACCATGTGAAATACTCTACACTCCAAACACATATTATTATAACTCTAGATTATACAACTCTACATTTTAAATAATATTATATGATTTTGCAAACTATTATAATTCACTCAACGTCTCAAACAACTCCAGTAAATACAAACAATCATAGTGTTTGGTAAATACTTAAATTTTTAAATAGTTTGTGCAATGCTAAAAGAATATAACATTTAAATGTTGTCAAACTAAAATTATATTCAACGCCAACAAGAGCATAACTCAACTAACATCAAATATGATTCATGACCCAGAGGTCATGAGTTCGAATCTTCCTACCCCCAATTGTTGATGTACTAAAAAAAATTATAAAATTTTCAAAAGTTACACTTCAAAAGTAATGTTCCAATATTATGTCTCATCTCATAAATGTTTAGTAAATACAAACAAACATAGTATTTGATCAATGCTCAATTTTTATAATAGCTTGTCCAAAATGCTAAAAGAATATTGCATTTAAATTTTGTCAAACTAAGAAAATACTCAACAAATTATAATGTAAATATTTTCAAAAGATACACTTCAAAACTAATATTCCAGTATTATGTCTCGTCTCATCAATGGTGAATATGGTTTGACACATAAAGTAAAACAATTATTCCAACATTCTAAAGTAATTTTTTTTTTTTAACTGTAAAAGTTAAACCTTACTGAGTGGGAGAAGCATTGAGTTCTTCTAGTAATCTATAAAAAGTTGTTTGAGGTACTTAGTGAGTTATAAAACATGAGTTACAATTGTCTGTGAGTTATAATAATATGTTGAGTTAATATGTGTTAAGGATGCGTAGAGTTATTTATTTTGAATTATAATAATATGTGTTTGTGGTGCAAAGTATTCTATAAACTATTAATAACACATGTTATTATAACATGTACTCCAAACAATCCATAATATATAATTTAACAATATTAACTTCAAATCATAAAATATCACGTAGATATGCTTTACTCTTAATAATTTATAATAACTTATTTAAAATAACCTTCAAATTAACAAATTCAATGTATTTGTAACATATATATTAATTGCCTAGACAATAAAGCCATTGTTTTAAAGAGTGTTACAAATTTACTCCTATTTCATTATTATTAAAATTGAAAAATGACTTTTAGAATTCCACCTAAATTATATAAATATAACCAGAAACACCAAAATCCAATTAGCTAAAAACCTAATTAGTCCAAAAGCTACAGTCTAGGTATGCATTACAATCCACACTTTCTTTCTTTCTTTCTTTTCTCATTTTCTTTCTATTTCTATTTCTATTTGTTTGAGATATGAGATGATAATGGTTTTGATTTTAGTTCATGCACTCGGATTTTTTTTCCTTTATAATAGACCACTTTCTTCTTTCATTTCATTTATATGAATTGTCACTACTCAAGAGTTTTTTCTCTCTTAGTACATTATTCACATTTCTCAACCAAAGGAAAAATATCTATATTTTAACAGTGTGCAGGTGATAAAAAGATCGATGAGTGCACTCTAAAAATTAACTCATAAATTGTGAAAGCTATTATATAAAAGGTTTGCATATATAAATTAATTCTAAAATTAATAATTATCAAATTATATTTAATTATAGAAATAAAATTTTTTGGAATGTCAAAAGTTCTATAATTATTTCATTTGTCTCTTCTTAACAAAGTTTTTAATTAATTATAAATAATAAATTAATTACTTATTTTTATATAATATGAAAAGTTATAATACACAAAATTTTGTTATTTTACTATTCATGAAGTTAAACTAAATATAATTATAATATAAAAATCATATTAGTAAATTAATTTTATTTTTATTAAGATTGAAAAGTTCAAAATATAACAAAAAAAAAAAGTTAGCGTGAAAATATGTAGAATTTTTAAATTAACTAACAAAGTAATTCAAAACAATAATGGAGAGGTAAAAATAACTTTTTCAAAATAAAAAAAATGAAAGAAACAATATATTTTTTAAATAGATATATTAGAAACAATTAAATGTATCCTAAATTTCATTAGAAATGTTGCATAAGATGGTGTAATTTAAATGCACTCAAAAAGATCAAATGTGTAACGCCCGCATCATAAATCAGGTATATGCCCATTAAAGTTTATAATAATAATAGTAAAATTATACTTTTAATTTGGTTTTGACTTGGTCTAGGTCTTTTTGTGAATTGCAAGGTGGTTGAGGGGCATTTTAGTAATCAAACCCCAAGTAGGGTTTTTTAAAAGAGGCCCTTTTGTCTTCTTATGCATGAAATTCGAGACAACATCACCTTTCCCCTCTCTCACAAACCCTAGCCGCCACCGTCCACCGTCTGCTGGTCGTCGCGCCTCGCCGGAAGCCTTCGCACGCCAGCCGTTCGCATGCAGCCGGTCGATTCTCGGGAAGCCTTCGCAGCCACCTCGCGCCGCAGCCAGCCGCGGACTCGCGAGCCGCTCGCGTGCCCCAGCCGTCGAAGCTTCCACCATTTCGCGCCGTCGTCGTCGGAGTTCAGCCCCAGCCGCGACGCTCAAGCTCGCCAATGTCCGACACCCGACGCGACGACGATCGGCGCTCCCGCGACGGATCCGTGTCGCGCCACGCTGCGAGATCCGTTGTCCAGCCGCCCTCGTAGCGTCGCTGCGCCAGCCGCGCCGCCATCACCCGCCTTGCCGTCGCCGGTCGCCGGTCGCCGCCCCTCACATCAGTGGCCGAGATTATTTTGGCCTTCCCGGATTCGCGGTGAGTGAGTTGCCATCTCTACGAAGGGCTTGGATCGTAAGATTTGTTTAAGTTGAGATTAATTTAACCCATGGTTGTGTTAGGTATTCGTCGAAGTTGTGGAAATTCATAGCGGACCTAAGCGAAAGTCGTTCGAGTCGGGGATCGTAGGAGAAATTAACAACCCGGTTGTTAGCTGAGGCTAAGGTAAGGGAACCCATACAATTTTAAATCCAGATTGAAAAGTTTGTTGAAAACGTCCTACATGGTTGGAGATTTTGGTTTAAAAAGCCATGTTGGATTGAGTTATGACTTTCTGTTGATACTGTGAATGCCATATTGGATTGGACTGCCAATCATTTATGCCATGAATGTGAGATTACTGTTGTCTCTGAAATTATGCATGTTGATTTAACCATGTTAATGCCATGAGATTTAATGTGTTCTAAATAGAATGGTTTAGGTAACTGAGGCCCTGATATTACCTTGCTAAATTTATTTGCGAAGGCTGTGTGAAATTTTCCTGGAAATATAACTACGTATTTTATGATTCTCGGAGTCGACCCACTTAGAGGCCATGATTGTGGGAGGACTAGTTGTTCGTTAGAAGCCGAAGAGAAATTTAAATGTAATTGTTTACGAAGGCTTGACAACTAACTCCCACTATTAAATGAATGTATGATTATTATAATGGGTCGAAGACCCGAATGGAGGCCATGGAGCAGAGAAGTAAAAATTTCCACAAGAAAGCCAGAAGAGAAAAGCCACGAATGTTTTTATATTATACTTTTATGTCTTGAGGCCCATGATTTTTGAACCCCGAAATGCAGTGGGGACTTTTACTTGAGTATTATGTATGTAATACTCACCCCCTTCTTTAAAAAAATGTTTTTCGGTAAGGCAAAGGCAAAAATTGGTTGAATGACGAGGCGCTACTCGAGCCATGGGATAAGAGAAGCGATTCATGAAAGTTTGAGTCACATGTTTTTACATTATTATTCTTTTGGTTAAAACGTTTCTTTTGTTTATTCTTTAAATTAAGTCTAGGGAGGCCAAGTCGAGTTGATTTCCTTATTAAAATAATGTCGTTTTTAATTCTTTTTATTGGGATCCCAAATGGAGCGATTGATTTGTTTTTATTGAATAACTGTTTTGTTTTTATTCATTTCTTCAACCTTTAACTTCAATCACTTAGAGGCCTCGATTCATGCATGTTTAGTAAAGACTCTAGGACAGGTTTAGTCAAAATCTTGGGGTCTTTACAAAATGTATAGAAGGTGAAAAACTAGAATATAAAAGTTTTGCATCAATGTAGATAAATTAATTTTAAAATTAATATTTATATCAAATTATATTTAATTATAGAATATAAAATTTTTAGAATGTCAAAAGTTCTATAATTATTTCATTCTCTTCAACTCTAAATTTGTCTCTTGCTAATAAAAATGAAAAAATGGAATATACAAAGTTTTGTTATTTCATTCTCCATGAAATTAAACATATTTTTATTATTTATAATCATAATTAATAAATTTAATTATAATATAAAATCAAATTAGTAAACTAATTTTATTTTTATTCTAACAAAGTAATTAAATTAGGTAAAAAATATTTTTTTCAAAATAAAAAATGGAAGTACCGATATATTTTTAAATAAATATATTAAAACAATAAAATGTAGTCTAAATTTCATTAGAATGTCGTATAAGATGGTGTAATTTAGATGCACTCATAAAAATTAAATGCACATAATTTGTGAAGAGTTAGAATATAGAGTGTTTGCATAATGTACATAAATTAATTATAAAATAATATTTCTATCAAATTAGATTTAATTATAGAATATAAATTTTTTGGGATGTCAAAAGTTATATAATTATTTCGTTCTCTCCAACTCTAAATTTGTTTATTCCTAACAAAATTTTAAATTATTTATAAACAGTAAATTAATTAGTTATCAATGATAATCTCTATAAAATATGAAACATTGGAATAAAAAAAATTTGTCTCTTCATTTTTCAAGGAGCTAAACAAATTTTCTTTAATCATAATTATAATTAATAAATTTAGTTATAATATGAAATCAAAACAGTAAACTAATTTTATCTTTATTAAAATTGAAAAGTTCAATATATAACAAAAAGTTAGCCTACAAATATATAGAATTTTTAAAATTAACGAAGTAATTAAAAATAATAATGAGTGCAAATTAGCTTAGATAATTTTTTAGCCCAAATAAAAAAAATGAAAATACCTTATATTTTTAAATTAATTTATTAAAAAAAATAAAATTTAACTTAATTTTATTAACAATCTTGCATAAGATAGTGCAATTTAAACACATCTATAGGATTTTCTCCAAAAAAAAAAAGCATTTATAGGATTAAATGCACGGACCTTATATAACTAATGACATAAATATACATTAAAAGTGAAAATGTTAAGAATTTCCAAACATATTGAAAAATGTTACTTATAAAATAATGTTAGATTTCAAAGCTCAGTTTTTAGTTTTTATGATTTCAAATATGATTTTTGTTTGTTAATATATTCTTTTAAACTTACATTGCAGAATGTTTTTGAAACTTTAACCGAAAGTTATTTTTTAAAAATATAAAAATATAGTTTGTTATTTTTCAAATTCAAATTCAACCCTTAAGTAATCAAATTAATTTTAACTGAATCAATAAAAATAATATTCAAACAAAATAAAATAAAAGACATAATAATATACTAAAATTAAATTTAATATCATAATAATTAATAACAATTTTATAAAAAATAATTAAAAGTTATTGTTAGAAGATTAACAATTATACATGCATTAGCTTAAAAAAAATACACACGTGCACTCGCACATGTGCACTCGCACATGGTAATATACTAGTATAAGTGAGGATATTGGAAAAAAATTGGACACTTTTGTTCATTCTTTAATTTATTAATTTAATTATTAATTAATTATTAATTATAAATTAATTAATTATTAATTAATTATCAATGATAAGTGTATAAAATTTTTAAAGTTGTAATGTAAAAAGTTTTTCCTATAACTTACATATTTTTTTCTTTAATTATAATATAGAATTCAAAAAGTTTTTGTAGCTTCTCATCTAACTATTATAGCGTAAATAATCAGTGTTTTCACCATATTTTTTACCAACTTTAGAGTCTCACATTCTTTCTTTCTTTTTGTCATATCCATCCATTGGTCTCAAATTCTCTTTAGTCTATAAGATAATACGCTTCAATCTTGAAAGCATCTAAAGTTGATATGAAGATGAGGTTGGTGGTATATTCAAGTTGTAAATGAGGCATGTGTCAAGTCAATTTCTCGAATCTTAAGCTTGCAACATTACAACTCCAATTAGATGAAGTTCAATAATAGTGTTTGTTTTAATAGGCAGACAAATCTATTTTAGAGAATGAGTGTGTATAGGTAGAGTCTTGGATTTTTTTTTTTGTTGCTATTTATTTTTCTTTTAAATAATTTTTGCATTGTTCTCTTATAAATAATGTATATTCTTATTTTATTTAAAATATTTGTTAAAAAATAAAAATATATATTGATCAGTTACAAGCTTATGTTTCTTTTATTGATGAAAAAAATCATGTAACATTATGTCTTACAAAAAATTTGAACAATTATAAATGGAAAATTAATTCATTTATTTATTATTAGTAATAAATAAAATATTAAAAGTTTGAGATACAAAAAATTTTGTTCATATTTACAAAATCTTCTTAATTATAATTAATAACATTAATTATAATATGAAATTAAGTTAGTAAACTAATTTTGTAATACCCAATATTCTCAAGTAATGTTGTTCTTTTTAAGTGGATAATTGGTTATCAAATCATTAATTGGGTTATTGTATTAGTTGGGATTAAAGTGATGTTTGGGGAGTTTGAAAGAACAAAAAGGAAAGAAAAGGGTAGAAATGAGGTTTTTTTTTTTGGAAAAATAAAATAAAATAAAGAAAAAAAGAAGAAGAAGAAGAAGAAGAAAGAAAACCTCAATTATCTTAGTTGAGTTTGAAAAGTTAATTGTATTGCATTTTTTTAGACAACATTATATTGTATCTTAAATTATGACTAATGAGAAGAATGACTTTTCTTTACTATTTTGTTTAAATGTTAATTTTATAACTTCGATGATAGGATTTTTATTATTATAGATTTTGAAACTTTTTATAAAAATATTAGGGCATGTTTGGTAGGTGATGCGGATTACATTTTATGTTTTGATTTCATGAATTAAATGAATACGTGTTTGGCGAACATGTTTTAAAAACTTTCGGATTCATGATGATCTAAATAGTAGAAATTCTGAAAACAACATTTTTATGTTTTCATTGTATCCAGATTATGAATTTGAAGTTTTAAAATGCAGAATTATTTTAAACAAAGATAAAAATCTTAATAAATATAGTATTTCATATTTATAAACTTAATTTATTTTTTAAAATTAAAATATGTATAATATAATATATTATAAAATGTAAAATATTATATTATAAAATAATAATTATATTAAAAAAAACATGTTCATAAATTAATTAATAAAGTCTTATATTCAACCTAATATTTAGTTTTGCAACTACAACTAATTTTATGATCTATAAATATATTATAGAACACATTTTAAACTACTGTTAAAATGGAATCAATTTTCTAAATTTGCTACCAAACACATATTTGAAAACATGAAATACAACTCTGTTTTCATTGAATTCCTTGTTTTCAAATTTCTGTTTTCGGATTGCCTACCAAACAGGGCCTAACATTTTTCAAACTTATTATAAGAATATTATTGTTTTAATTAGCTAGCGGATGATCGTCTTTCGACAAATGATCGTCTCTTCCATGTGATTTTTTTTAAAAAAAATCTTTTGCCACGCTAGAGATAGTTGTCTTGATAAGGGACGACTATCACATTTTTTTTTAATAAGATTTGATATATCTATATATATCTCTCTCTACATAAGATTTATTAATTTTATATTTTTTCAAGATAGATTGGATTTAATTGCTAAGTAATGGATAGTAGATAAAAATATTAAATCAAAGTAAATTATTTATCTACTATCACTTAGCAATTAAATTATTTGTTTTGTGTAGATACATTAAAACTAACAAAAAAAATCATATTCTAAAATAACTAAAAAAAATGAATTAAGAAGAAAAATTTAAAAGAAGATGAGAATAGTTTTTGGCATATGTTAAAAAAATGGTTTAAAAATAAATCCAATGAGTTATTAAAAGAAAAACAATAATAAAACAACAATATTTTTATAATAAATTTAGAAAATATAATATTTTTAAAGTTTCAAAATCTACCATCATAATAATAAAAAAAATCATTGATTGTACTCGTTAATTAATTATTATTTGTGTATTTATTTTATTCCACTCTCCCAACTTTACTCTTGTTATTCTCTCCCGTCATTTATTCAATAAATAAACTTAATATATATAAATTAAAAAAAAATCACACACTCCAAATATTAAATATAAATATTAAACTAAAATAAAAAAATTACAAAAAAAAATTAATGAAAATATTGTCCTTATTTTGTAATATCATAATGTTTTATTTAACATATAAAACTAAATATTCTAGTTAAAAGTTGTAGTTTGAGTAAGTTATTCTAATTTATTCTAATTTTTATTAAAATGAGTTAAAAAAATAGTAAGTAATGTTATTTTAATACAAAATATTCTATTTTCTAGCATTAAATTTTTAGTGAATTATTATCATTTTTTAAATATGTAAATTATTATTATTTATTTATAAATATAAATAACCTAGCACAATATTTATTTTAGAAAATTATAACACAATACTTAAATTAGTTAAATCAGTTTTTTAAAAAATGAATATATGAGAATACATATTTAAAAGAAAAGAAATAAGAACATGTTTGGAAATGATTTTAGAAATATTGATTTTAATGTAATTGATTTGTCTATAATTAATTTGTTAAAAGTGATCTCCATATAATCATTTTCATGTTTGGTTTTACATTTTTAATAGTGATTTTCATACAATTAAGTAATTTTTAAAAGGCATATTTGGGAAATGACTTTAACATAAAGTGTTTTAAGCTAAGTGATTTAATTATAATTAATATGTTTAAAAAGTATTTAGTTATAAATTATTCTAATATTTGAAGGGATAAAAATTAGAAATATGGAGGGATAAAAAATCTAAAGAAAGTGACAAAAAAAATTCAGAAAGATAATTTTAACAAAGAGAGTAAAATTCAAAGATAGAGAGATAAACAAAAAAATGGCAAGATGATCAAAATTTTAGGAAGAAAAACTAAAATGAGGAGAAAAAAAGTTAAGAGTTATGGATAAGTAGAGCAACAGATAAAAAACATTATAGAGAAAAATTTTAAAAAGGTACATACGAAAATTATATGGAGGAACAAAAAGAAGTTAGAAATAAAAAAAATAATTCAAAGAGAGTTAAAACCATTAGAGAGAAAGGAAAGTGAAAAATATGATTAAAAAGACAAAAAGAAATAAAGTAAAATACATATTATAAAAACTGTAGACAGAGAATTGTCGATTTTGAGAAAATTCATTTTTATGGAAATTTATGAATTTTGACAAAAGATGACGATTTACTCGTCATTAAAGTATACTATTTCCAAAAATGAAATAATAGTAATTTTAAATTACCATCACTTGACAAAAATTACTTGGGAATCACTTCCCAAAATCACTTGGTTAATATTGCCAAACATCACACTTTTGATAGAAAGGTAAATTTTAGACATGTCAAAAGTGATTTTGGTCACTCCAAAATCACTCCCAAACATGTTCTAAGTTGGCTATCTGATTGTGCAAGAATCTCTTAAAAAACCTCTAGAACAAAATAAATTCAAAAAGTATTTCAATTTCCTGTAACATTAAAAAAAAAAAAAAAAAAAAAAAAAATTGTGTAGAGGCAGCACACACAAGTATTTTCCTTATTGAAGGAAATCAACTATTTTTATTTTAGAAAAGAAATAGAACTTTCCATTAAAGAAGTGAGAAAATTACAAGCTCAATAATACAATAATAATATAAGAAACCAAAAACTCTCAAATTTGAAAGTACACAAAAATATAAAGGTTTGAAACCATCCGCCTCTCCTCTTTCCAGAAATTCATAAAATCCCACTCCAAAAAATGAAAATACATATTTCTTAACCAAAACCCTAACTCAAAAGAGCTTCCCAACAAGATTTCTTTTTCCTTCATTGCCTTAGAGGTTGTAATTATGTCGCACACTACTTCACGCGGGTGATTGTTTGGTTCTCAAACTTTTCCAATTAAGTTTGATGTCGGGGCGGATTTACCATGGGCTCGGAGCTCGAGCCCCTTTCAAATTTTTTTATTTTCTATAATATGTATAGAAAATATCAGATTGAATATCAAAAAAACTTTTTGGCATAGTGGTTAGTATGTCATCAGACTCCTCTCAAGTCTATGTGTTCAAGTTTTGGTTTGGTGTATTATTAGTAGGAAGTTTCAATCAAAGTTTTTCAGTTAAAAAAATATATTTAAAAAAGAAGCTTCCCAACAAGAATTAATTCCTAAACAAGATTTCTGTACTCTGTCAACCATGTTTAAACTTTATGCGGAGCCAAGCCAATTTTTACACATCAATAACTATGTCAATTTTCATTCACCATTTAAATGGAAAAATTTTCGAGAGTATTATTTGGAACAATTTAAAAATTAAATGACTAAAATAAAAAAATTTCAAAATCTTGTGGCATGATAAAACATACCCCAAAGTTTAGAAATTTTGTATAATTTAACAAAAAAAAAATAATCGGAACATTATGATGATTTTAACAGCCTTTCGTTCCATTTGTTGTTATTTTCAACCTCATGTTTTTACATGAAAATTATGTTTGGAAGCTTTTTTAGAATAACTATTTTTAGCGAAAGTGTATGTGTTAGCTATAATTTTTTTTTTAAAAAAAGTGTTTTAATTAAATTAGTCATTCTATGTTTCATTTTACACTATTAAAAATATTTTTAAAATAATTTTCAGTTAAATATTTAAGTTAAAAGTACCTTCTAGGGTACTTTCTCATAAAGAAATTCAAGTACTTTTAACTTTTTTTTTTATAATCACTTTTATACGACTCTCAAGTCTCTAATATATTGATTTTAAGATAATTATTTTTAACTCGTGAATAAAGTATTTTTGATATCATGTAACCTAAAATTAAGAAAAAATATTGAAATAAAGATTAGAAAAGCATAAGATAAAGACTCCAAAGAAGGTAGAAAAACTAGAAGAGTGATCGGGGTATAGGTAGATGGTTCTATTTTGAGCTTTTATTTTATAATGTTCATTTCTCCTTGGCTAATTACTCTTCGCTTAATTTTATATATAAAAAAAAGTGAATATTAATTTAAAATTGAGTACTAAGCTGCTAACTCACACACGATACAACTATCTAATCTACATTTAATTGTTAAAAAAAAACTTGTAGAATATTAATATATCCTAGAAGGTAAGTTCTAAAATTTGAACTCATTATTCTAAAGTTTCATTCTTGTAACCTTCATTCACACGACATCTCAAATCGAATTCCTCGAACAAAAGTAAATTAAATAAAGGTTAGCAAGAGAAAAGTGTATTTTCTTTTCAATCAAATCTCTCAAAGATTAATAAATTTGATCAAAGATATTGGATCCTATTATAAACCCATCCATATTAAGAAAACACCCACACAACATAGTTTAGGTAGAAACTTTGGATTGGATATAGAGAAAACTATTTTGGTCAAAAGTGCTTAAAAGTATGTGCAAATAGGACAAATGCGAAAAGGGCAAACCAAAAGAAAACATAAACAACACAAAGTAGGGCTAAGAGAGAATCTTATTTGAACTTTTAATTTGAGCCTTTAATTGCACCATCAATAACCTAACATCTTTAAAAGAATTTTGTACGTTGTAATAATAATTGTCCCTCTAAAATAGTTCTAGAGATGGATGAGAAATTAAGGACGTGTCTGATAACTATTTTGTTTTTTAGTTTTTGGCTTTTGAAAGTTACTACTTGTTTTTTCACTATTTCTCTATAATAGTTTTCATCTTACCTACCACATGATTCTCATCTTTCTTAAAAAAAACACTTGAATTCTTAGCTAAATTTCAAAAACAAAAACAAATTTTTGGAATTTTTTTTTTAGTTTCGAAAATTTGGCTTGGTTTTTGAAAACAAATCTAAAAATAGATAAGAACACATGAAAAGTAAGAGATAGATGTAGTATTTATAGGCTTAATTTTCAAAAACTTAAAACCAAAAACTAAGGTCGCGTTTGATAACGTTTCTGTTTCTCATTTCCTGTTTCTTATTTCCTATTTCTTGTTTCTCATTTTTTAAGAATAAGAAACAAGAATATGTTTGATAACTATTTTTGCTTTTTGTTTCTTGAAAACAAGAAATAGAAACACAAATTTGTTTGATAACTCTTTCTTGTTTCTTGTTCTTGATTTTTTCTTCTTCTTATCGTTTCTCATTTTTTTTAGTTTAAAACAAATTTAGTTATTTAATATAAATATATAACATGGATTAAAATATTTAAAAATACAATTAATTATAAAAAAGTTATATTATCTAATATCAACAAGTATTGATGCAAAATTAACTAATAATAACGGTAAATGAATACCATTGTTTTATCTTTCAAATGTTGTTCAAATTTGATTTGCAATGTTATCTCTTACTCGAGTCATTCGTCTTAAATGATGTCAGTTCAGATCAAACTCAATTGTATTACTAAATGTTTATTAAATGGGGCTTAAAATGGTCGTTTGATCTCCCGAGGGTTTTTCAAGAGAAAATGAGAATGACAAAAAAATTACTTAGACTTTATTTTTTATATAATTAATTAGAGAAATATATCGATCATTCTGCATGAATCCTTATTATTTTTAGTTATTAATATGTATGTTCATTAAATTTTATACAAAATTATTGATGAAATATTTATTTTTTTTAGAAATTGTTTATTTGAGGGTAGTAAATTATCTGAACACTAATTTAATTTTGTCGTAAAAATGTATAAGATTGACATATTTATTGATAATTTATTATCATTTCTTTTAAATCTTCAAACTTGCATAAGTGAAAATACTAAATTTTTATCGCAATATATTGCTTTTATTTAGAAAGAAAAGTCTCATTCTAAAATAAATAATTTTTTTTATAAAAAAAAAACTCCAACATATTTTTCTCTTTGCTTAAAAAAAGTCCCTCTTCTCTTTAAAAGCAAATTAATCAATGCACATTAGTTTTAATTTTCTTCATACAAACTTAATTTTTGTTTGTTTCTCTTAAAAGAAAGAGGAATTCAAGTTGTTTAAAGTTACTTGGAACATTTGGAAGAGAAACATAGAATACAGGGTGAGTTATTTCGAAGATTTACATCATAATTAATTTGTCAAGTGTTTTCTAAGTTGGACAACAATTGAATGTAATATTCTTATAGCATGTGCCTTGCATGTGCTATTTAAAAAATTGAGTATTGATCAAATACTTTGATCATATATATTTACTAAAAAGGAAGTTATAAGATGGCAAATTTGCATGAAAGACTCTTTTTCACGTGCATTGATGTGATTTGATCCATGTTCTAAAATTGATGGCATATGATCCTTTTTGTATTGTGCATTCCGTCCAAATTTCGTAAGGGCATCGTACTCTGGTTCTAGCTCTCTTGCTCTCGCTCAAAACTCGTTCTCACTTAAGTCTCGCTCTTGGTCATGATAGTAATAATGAGGTTGTCGAAATTCTAGAGAAAAGAAAAAACAAGAAAAGTCGTGTTATAGTTCTCATTCTCGCTATCTCGCTCTCACGCTCCCGTTGGTTCGCTCTCGCTCTACTTCTGCTACTCTAGCTCTTGTCTGACTTTTTTCGCACTATAGTTTTCACTCTTGCTCACGCTCTACTTCTGCTACTCTAACTCTTCTCTAACTTTTTTCCTTGTCCTTTCTTTCTCCATATTTTTTGTCAGACACTCATTTGAGTGGACAACGAGAACGAGAGAACGAGTGCAAGAGTGTTTCCGCGTACAAGAACGTGAATAAGAAAGACAACTTCATATTACTCTTATGAGTAATTTTGTGCATATTGTCACGTCAGAATAGGTCATATTTCAATATTTTCATAATGCAATTCATCAACCATTAAAATGCGTGGAAATAGATTATCCGTACGAAAACTCCGTTATAAAAGTGTAGTAGAAAGAGAAAATGATATTTTTGTTGAGAGAGGAGTGCGTTAGAGAGAAACATATACACTTTTTTTTAGCAAAAAGATAAAATTTTCTCCCATCTACCAAACTTTTAAAAAATTTAGGGCTTAAATCTTTACAATTAAAAAAGAAAGTTATAAAGTACCTTATGGTAAATTCGAATATAATAGGGTTCTTCACATTATGTGTCAATCTATATTCATGATTGATGAGACATGCATCATTACCAAAATATTATTGTTGAAGTGTATTTTCAGAAAATTTTATATTAGAATCTGTCAAGTATTTTCTCTTTGTTTTTTTTTTCAAAGGAAAATGTAATATTCTCTTAGCATGTGCCTTGCACAAGCTATTTAAAAAATAAAGCATTGATGATTATATTTATTTTTAAAAAAATAACAAACTAGAGAAGAGTGTCATAGAGAGAGAAAATTACGTTTTCTTAAGAGAGAGACTTTTTTTAAGCCAGATGAATAAATTTTCACTTCCACAAATCAATACGGGTCCTTTCACCATGTTGATCTTCTCTTCCTCCTTTGAGGATATCTATTTTTTAACGATTCTTTTTTTTTTCAAGTACATCAACATTTGAGAGTAGGGGAATTTGAATCCATGACTTCTTGGTAATAAATCTTACTTGATGCCAGTTTAGCTATACTCTCGTTAGTTTTAATGAATGTTTTTAAAAACATTTGAAAAAGATATTATATATATCAAAGGATATTAAGAACCTTTGAAAATAGTATGATCCTTTATCAAATGTATTTAAAAACCTTTGAAAAATATCTATTTTTTAATGAATGTTTTTAAAACTCTTTGAAAAAGATATTATATATAAAAAGGCATTAAGAACCTTTGAAAATAACATAATCCTTATCAAAGGTATTTAAAAACCTTTGAAAAATATCTACTTTTTAACGAAGGTTTTTAAAAACCTTTGAAAAAGATATTATATTTATCAAAAGACATTAAAAACCTTTGAAAATAATATGATCTTTTATCGAAGATATTTAAAAAAACCTTTGAAAAATATCAATTATTTATTGAATGTTATTAAAAACCTTTGAAAATAATATGATCCTTAATCGAATGTATTTAAAAAACCTTTGAAAAATATCAATTCTTTACCAAAGGTTATTAAAAACTTTTGAAAAAGATATTGTATTTATCAAAGGTAACTAAGAACCTTTGAAAATAATATGATCTTTTATCGAAGGTATTTAAAAAACCTTTAAAAAATATCAATTCTTTATCAAATGTTATTAAAAACTTTTGAAAAAGATAGGGCAAAATACCTTTTTGGTCTCTCAATTTTGTGTTTAATTAGTTCCCTTTTAGTCACTCAGTTTTCAAACTCAACAATTTAGCCCATGAATTTTGCATTTAGTTACACTGCTAGTCCTTCCCTCCAATTTTTCATTAGTCCCTAATGAAAAGCTGACGTGACACCTATTTTTATATATATAATAAATTATTTTATTAATATTTAATTATATTTAATTTAAAAATTATTTTTTATTTGACGAAATACTTTTTTAATCTCTCAGTTTTGTATTTGGTTCTCTTTTTGTCCCTAAGTTTTCAAGAACTCAACAAATTTACCTGAAGTTTTGCATTTAGATACACTATTAGTCCTTCTATTTAATTATTTTTTATTTTTTATATACTTAAATTATCAAAAACTTATCAAGAAATGAGAACAAACTAAAAAAATAAATTTTTAATTAAAGACTGAAAATAATTAAATATTAATAAAATAATATTTTTAATAAAAAAATAGGTGTCACATCACTATCAAAAGCTTATCAAGAAAGGGATAACGAACTAAAAATAAAAAATAAAATTTTAATTAAAGACTAAAAATAATTAAATATTAATAAAATAATATTTTTAATTAAAAATAGGTGTCACATCACTATTTTAGACAACCGAAAAATTGAATGGAAGGACTAATAGTATAACTAAATGCAAAACTTGAGGGTAAATTTGTTGAGTTTTTGAAAACTTAGGGACCAAAAGAGAACCAAATACAAAATTGGGAGATTAAAAAAGTATTTTGTCAAATAAAAATAAATTTTAAATAAAATATTAATAAAATAATTTATTATATATATATAAATAGGTGCCACGTCAGCTTTCCGTTAGAGACTAACGGAAAATTGAATGGAAGGACCAGCAGTGTAACTAAATGCAAAACTCAGGAGTTAAATTGTTGAGTTTGAAAACTGAGGGACTAAAAGGAAACTAAACACAAAACTAACCGACCAAAAAAATATTTTACCCGAAAATATATTGTATTTATCAAAGGTAACTAAGAACCTGTAAAAATAATATGATCCATTATCGAAGGTATTTAAAAAACCTTTGAAAAATAATTCTTTATCAAAGGTCATTAAAAACCTTTGAAAAATATATTGTATATTATATTTAACCTTTTATCGAAGGTTCTTAAAAACCCTTGAAAAAAGGTATTATATTTAACCTTTTATCGAAGGTTCTTGAAACCCCTTGAAAAATGTATTATAATTAAATCTTTGAAAAAATATTTAATATTATATTTAAATATTAAATAAGGCTTTTGAGGCAAAATTTTGTTATATTGGATTTTTAATTTTGTTATATTGTTGGAAAATATTTTAATAAGGCGTTGAAGGCAAACTAAAGAAAAGTTAAAGTAAATTGAAGTATTTATTTTGTTTAAGAGCATGTTTGTAATTATTTGGGAAGAGAGAGGCATTTTCGGGAAGACAAGTAGGCCTAAGATTTTGCAAAAAGAATATTTCGTCTTTTTGTGAACATGCTTATCGAGACCCCCAAAATTTTCTCCCTTCAAAATGCCCAAAATCGGAACACGATCTCATGTCATCGAAACCTACAAGAAAAATACCAAAAAACATAAGAGAAGGGGCATGAGTGAAAGAATATGAAAGAAAATGGACAAGAAGAAGAAGAGATGGGGAAGAAAAGGAGATTTTGGATGAAAATGGCGGAGAGAAAACGAAGAAACGAAGAGGAAAAAAGCAGAGAAGAAGAAGAGGTTAAATTTTTCGGGACTTTTTCCGACGCATTTAGAGCGTTGGCAAAGGTACAAAAAGCGTCGGGATAAGTCAAAACGCACGTTTCACTTAATTTAGTTTTCGCGACGCAATAAAGCGTCGGTATAGCCTTTGGCAAGTTACAGTACACACAAATATCTCTCGACGCAAAGCTACAGTACACACAAATATCTCTCGACGCAAGATATTTCGTCGACATAACTAACTTTTTCCGACGACATTTGCAAGCGTCGGCAAAAGTATACAGATTTTCTAACGCTTGCCTGTTTCATCGGTAAAAGCACACTTTTTCCGACGAAAATCGTTGCGTCGGAAAAATTCTTGTCAGAAAATCTAAAAATTCTTGTAGTGTTAACTGACTCTTCGGCCTCTAGAAAAAGCAGGAAGATTATCTTCAAAGTGCTTTTCCCCATCACGCCTGTGCTAGCTTATCCTGCATGTTAGACAGATTGCTTCTTGAACATGGCAATTGATGTATATGATCGTTTCAGGTTTGTTTATGTATGCATATACAACTATTAATTAAGTGAGTATTTTTTTTCATGGTAACTTTATGCTAGCATGATTATTGTGCGTTTTTTTTTTTTTTTTTTTTGTGATAGATGAATCTAATCAGTGATTTTAATGGGAGGGAGAGGGTGTTTGTGAATAATTTCCACCTAAGAAGCACAAACACGGGTACGAGATATGCATACACCACTAGATGGATACGACGATATACCATTTTTTAAAAAATCTAAGACACAGACACAGTTAGGACACGTTTATTAAAATATATATCATTTTTATATTAGAAAGAAATTTAAAATCAATAAATTTATGCATTTTATATGCTTAAAAATGAATTTGATGTATTTGCTTCTTGAATTTCATTATTTTTGACAGTGTGTTTATTATGTGTATAACAAATATTAGATGTATATTGACTTTGTACAATTAATTTCGAACACATATCTATTGTACTAACAAATATTCGATATGTATCCAACAAGTATCCAAGTGTTCAAATGTCTGACACGTATCGGACACGGATATACTAACTAAACTAAAATGTCCGTGTTTGTTAGATGTTTCAAAGGAACCACTCATTCAGTACCAACCGTAGGAAGTGTGCATGAATTTACGACAGGTGTTGGCTCCTATTTAAGCAGAGCTTTTTGCTTGGCATGCCAAGGTGAGTAGGCCGCCATTTACATTCTATATGTCAGAGGCTTACCACCAGTGGCAGATCCAAAACTTTAAGTTAGAAGGGCTTGAATTCATATCAAAATTATTTTGAATGCATTAATATTGGTTGTATATAGTCTTATTCTATTTTTATGGTTTACTAAAATTAAGAAATTGAACTTTGAAAGTATATAGACTAAAATAAAATAAACCACAAAATACATGGATGAAAATGAAATCTTAATATAATAGTTTATATATTTTGATATAAAAAAAATGATTAAATTTATTTACGTAAGTAAGAAAAAAATTACAAATAATAAGATTTTTTATTTGTTTAATAAGAATTCATAAAATCATATTTTCTTTTATAAGTTAATTTATAAAAATTAAAAAATATTTACATTTAGTTTTATTTATATTTGATACCAAGAATAAAAATCTTTAACAATAAATATTTTTAAGAATAGATTACAATAAAAGGTATGAGGGAAAAAGAGCATAATTTTATCGAATCCTCCCAATCCCTATTATACTTAAAAGAATAAAAATCTTTTATAATGTATGGCCTTGGATATATAATCATAAATTTCAGGTAGGGAAACTACATTGACCAATGACTCTAGAACTGCAAAGCTCGCTTGGGGGTCTTTGGACAAAGAGGAACTATAGAGTGTTTAAAGGCGTTGATCGGTCTAGAGAGGATGTTTGGTCTCTTGTTAGAGTCCATATGCTTCTGTGTGTTAGGACTTTTGTAATTATCTGTTAGTTATTATCTTGTGTGATTGGAATCCTTTTCTTGAGTTTGGATCTCTTTGGGTTGTTTTTTTTACTCATTTTGCCGCTTGTATTTCTTTATTTTCTCTAATGAAAGCTCGATTTTATTAAAAAAAAAAAAAACTACATTAGTTGACTTCTATGTGGTGAGAACTTTGTAGATATATATGTAGGTTGAGTGGATAGCATAAATTGAGGTGGTGGTCAACCCTCTGGAGGTTTCTTTTTAAGTGGCTGGAAATTTGTTGAACATGAAGTTGATTAAAAGAAAATAATTTTAAAAAAAATAAGAATCACCGAATTTATAAAATTTTTAGGCTCCCTTTTATACAACCTTCGGTTTTTTAAAATTAAGTATTTTATCTAAGTCTTAAAAACTTAAAAGCATAGTTTTCAAAAACTTTAATGTTTTTGTTTTTAGAATTTAACTAAAAATTCAAATATTTTTCTATGAAAATGAGACTCATTATAGAAAAATGATAATAAAATAAGTATAATCTTCGAAAACTAAAAATAAAAAATTAAGGCCCCCATTTGATAACTATTTATTGGACATATATAGATATGTGTTAAATACTAATGGTACAAAACAACTATGGACTCAATATATATATATTGAACACTTGCTTAAGCAATAAGCATAATAAATAGATACAAATAGTGATGTTAGACAAAAACATAAATTTCGAGAGCAAAATATCTCAAACTCATATTTTTAGCATGCAAATGCTTAAATTTATTCATTTTAAATTTCTTTTTTTGAATAAAAACTAGATATATTTATAAAAAAATATATTTAAATTTCCTTTCGAAGACACCTTGATGTGGTATGCTATCCCTGCACTAGGGATCTTTTGCTTAATGTTAACAACTATATAGTGTATTTTCGTATAATGTCTTTTAATTATTCAGAAACATGATATAGACTTATAGTTAAGAAATATATATATATATTACCAAGAAAATGCAATATAGTAATAGAATTGGGTGAATTCATTGTATGATATAAGCATATATTACGCATTCAATTATCAAATTAGAATTGCCCTCGTGTAGAAATGGGACATTTTATTCTACTTTATCTTCCTTTCATTTTCATTTGGGAATAATTTAGGCATCTAAAGGTTTAGTAGGGAAAATATTTGGGTGCTCCCTAAATATGGTGCAACTCCATTAGCGGTCACACACAAAATTGTGTGAAAAAAAATGTGTGGTTGCTAGGTGGGAAGCACAACACTTGGGTGCTGCCCAAGCAGTACCCAAGTAACGCTCTACCCAACGCCACACCCGTTTGGATTAATTTTGTAAGTGTTTATTTTTTTAAAAAAAATGTCATATGAATAAGATTTGTAGTGTCTGACAATTATTCAACTTTTAGAAGAAACGAAGTTCTAAGTATTTAATTAGGAATTCCTCTCAAATTTTCATGATATATGAAAATGACCAAAATATGCTCATACTATTGTTGCACTATCGGTGACCATTTGTGTTGACGATCATTGGTGGCTCCTCCGAATGTGATTGGTTGGTCATAGTGTTTTAAATACAAATTTGAACTTAGCTTATTAGTTCATACTGTTTAATCGTCGTCCTTTATCATAATTTGATATTAGTAAAAAGGAATTTTCTTACGGATAACCTATTCTCATGCACTTTAATGACTGATAACTTTGATTCTAAAAATAATGAAATATGATTGATTCTGACATGACAATGTGCGCAAAATTACTCATGAGGGCAGTATGAGGCAGTATTGTTTATTCATACTCTCATATGCAGAAACACTATCGTAGCTCTCTCGGTCTTGTTCTCGCTCAAATGAGTTGTCAAAAATCTGAAGAATATAAAAAGAGACATGAAAAAATAAGTTAGAGAATAGCTAGAGTAGCAGAGCTAGCTAGCTAGAGTGAGAGCGAGAGTGAGAACTAGAGAGCGATTTTCCTTTTTTTTTTCTTTTCTCCAGAATTTCGACCACCCATTATTATCTTGAGTGAGAGCGAAAGCAAGAGAGCTAGAGCAAAAGTACGTGAGAGTACGACACCCTCACGATAATTTGGACGAAATACACCATACAAAAAGGGTCATATGTCATTAATTTCAGAACACGAGTTAAACGACATCAATGCATGTGTAAAAGAGTCTTCTATGTGCAAATTTTCCTAGTAAAAACATTTTGAGTGTAGAGAACATCAAACAAACTTGTGTATAAAAATACTTTGAAAAAATGTGATCAAACATACGAATGTTTTTTTTTAAAAAAAAAATGCTTAGAAGAAAGCCCTAAGTTGAGGGAAGTACTATGACCTTCAATTCCATGTGTCTTGACGTATTCCTTCAAGTTGTGACATGAAATTTATGACAAATTTAATCCATAAATGTGGACGAATCTCTTATCTCAAACAACATGGACGTGATAAGTGTAGATGGTCCCAAATAGCACTTGCCCCACACCTTTGTTGACAAGGTCTACTAGAATTTCTCTTTTAAGAGTGGAAGTTTGTACATTTTCGACCTAAATATCGTCATTGTACTTTAGAGCTTCTTCAATTTTAATCTCTATATTTTTAAATGTCCAAATTTTAACATTCTACTTTTAACAAATTTTAAAATTAATCTCTACCGTTAATTTATTGTTACTTTTCTAAAAAAAAGTCTACTAGTTTTTTCTCTATAAATTTTGAAAATATATTAGTGTTGTGTCTTTTCTCTTGAATGGAAAATTATTGTTATTATTTTACTAAGAAAAAAATCAACTTCAAACTAACAATAAAGTCTAAGACGCATAGATAGTATGAGGACTAAAATAGAAAATAATCCCAAAAGTATCGGGGCCAAAGCGTTATGTCATAATCAAGATCTCAAAATTTACAACTTTGATTTTAATTGAATTTTGTGTATGAATGCTTTGATTTTGTTCTGTTTATAGCTTTAATTTATTCATGGAAGTTGTTTTGTTTGGGCAATTAATATAAATAGTAAATACCAAGTTTATTTCCTCTAAAAAAAATGTGTTGATAACGAATTAAGGGCTCTCTTGATGATTTTAACTTGTTGAGAGATTAATTCTTTTGGGCGAGTTATCACATCAAATCCAGATCCCGTTTGATAAATATCTAATTTTTAAAAATTGTATTTATTTTCTTACATTCTCTCCAACCATAGTTTTCATCTTTTTTATGATGGTTTCTATCTTTCTTAAAGAAACATTTAGGTTTCTAGCTAAATTCCGAAAACAAAAATAGATTTTGAAAAACTAATTTTGAAAATAAGAGATTCAATGATAATAGAGTTATATTTCGAGTTTTTAGATATGTGTTTGGTAGCAGGTTTAGAAATTGGATATATTTATAGACCATAGCAGTTACAAAATTAAATATTAGGTTGAATATAAATCATTATTAATTAATTTATGAATATATTTTTTATTATAAATTTTCTATAATTATAATCTTATAATATCATTTATTATAATGTATTATACATATTTTAAGTTAACGGTAATAAATTGAGTTTATATGTATTAAAGCTAAATATTGCTTTTAGAATTTTTACTATTTTGATCATATAATTTCGAAAATAATTTTTGAAAACACAATTGTCAAATGCATTCACTAAACCCGAGTGAATTTGAAAACATAAATTAGAATCCTGATTATCTAATTCAAAACTTGGTTTGATTTTTGAAAGCATATATAAAATGTAGATAAGAAAACATAGAAATCCGTAGGTGGAAGTATCATTTATAGGCTTAATTTTCAAAAAACATAAACTATAAACTAAAAACCCTGTTTAATAACCATTTGATTTCTTATTTTTAGTTTTTGAAAACCAAGTTTATAAATACTACTTGTACCCATGAGTTTGCTTGTTTTGTTATCTACTTTTTACCTATGTTTTGAAAACTAAGGTCCCGTTTGATAACCATTTGATTTTTAGTTTTTGAAAATTAAGCCTAAAACTACTACTTCTATCAATGAGTTTATATTTTTTATTATCTACTTTGTACCTATGTTTTAAAAAATCAAGCTAAGTTTTAAAAACTAAAAAAAGTAGTTTTCAAAAACTTATTTTTGTTTTTAAAATTTGGCTAGAACCTTAAGTGGTATTTCAAGAAAGATGGAAGCCATTGTAGGAGAAGATGAAGAAAAATGATGGGAAAACAAGCATAATTTTTAAAAACAAAAAGCTAAATGATTATCAAACGGGGCATTGGTTGTGACGACCCTAAAGCTAGTGATACAGGATACCTATCCTGAAGCTATCACCCCTGTTATTCCTCGATAATTTCAACAGCAGAATGGCGTAATAAACCAAAATTTTCCCTGTAACCTGAAACTAAGAGAGAATCCAAGAACACATCTAAAACAAGTGCACATAAATGCAAGGAAGACATTATTAAAAAAAAACTCAAGTTCGAGCATAAAAAAATCTATCATTAACAGCTAAAAGAAATATTTACTAAGAGACAACAAACGCAAAATGGAGGTTGATATTAACAGTGACAAAAATAAGACACTCTAAAGGTTCTAGAACGGAAGCGCGCTCCATAACCGTGACAACGAGTCTGCACAAACGTCACACACCTAGTCATTTCCTGCAAATAATCACATAAGTAACAAACAATGTGAGTTTGAAAATACTCGGTAAGTTTCCCACTTAAAGCTAATAAGTAATTAACTAAGCATACAAGTCTCATAAGCCAACTAGGTTTCATCCTCAGACCATACTCAACTAAGGACCGACCTAACTTTATCCCGAGTCCACACAGGATTGCACAACTCCTCGTTGTACGTAGAGACACATTTCCCTAGCTAGCACACTCACAATGCACGTAGCACAGACCAACCCTGCAGGACGCTCGTAAGTTAGATCTCGCTTCAGGCCTGTTGTGACACTCATTGTGGCTCACCTCGAAGCACACACTCGTCTCTAGTCTGTTGTCGTACCTACTATGGCACACCACAAGACAATATCGCCCCTAGATTGTTGTCACCACATTGTAACTCACCATGAGACGTCTCCGAACTAGCTGTGACGACTCCATCATAGGACGTTGGTGAACCGTGCTAGCTTTTCACCACTCTAGGCTGTAGGACAACACTCTCGTATAAAAGGATAAAGTAAGGTTCTCTAGCCTTATGGGTCCTAACGCCTACTCCTTTCGACTTGATACCAAAGTCACAACTCAAGGAGTCGTATTAAATCAGAACCTCTTAAAACCTCACACCACACAATCAGTTGATTAGTCAATTCAAATCAACCTCAACACATAATAACAATCATGCGAACGATCCAAAATATATAACCTTTGTGAACCATAAACAAACATGCATAAGAAATAACCCAGGACCCACGAAAGCGTGCAAACAACCATATTTCACAATCATACCTGCTTTACTCATTTATTCATAGTTAAAGTGTGAGGAATAATCTAAATGGCTACTTACTTTGGGGCTAAACTCGAAGAATCCAGCTTAAGCCGCCAAATAGTAACCACAACCAACTAAACTGATGGAGATCTGATCTCCTTGAGCAGCGAAAACGTGGTTTGGGATCGTTAATTGCTTGATTGTTTTAATTGAAATAAAAAATCAGTACATTGATAAATAAAACATGCAGAACAAGCATGCTAATTCTAATCTAATTAGACATGGAGAAAATGCATACATGCAAACATATATTAAGTTTAACTATTAAACTAAAGGGAGAAGAATTGATACCTTTGTAGACTTTCTCCAACAGCAACTCCTTACTCCAAGCAGTACAACAAGAAAAGGAACTTCTCTGTTTTTTTTTTTTACAGAACAACAACACCACTACTTGGATCACCTCCTATGTCTCTGAATACTTAGATCCTCCTTTGTGGGAAGGATTCCAACTTTTGAAATGTGAAGGAAATTTGAAGAGTGAGAGAGAAATTTTTCTTCTGTAAAAAACAAAATGATCGATCTAGCACCTCTTCCTTACACCTCCCAGGAGAAGAAGAAGTTTCAAATGGGCATCTCCCACTTCCTATCGAATAGGAAGTTGGGAGAGAGAGGGGGAACGTGTCCTCCTGACACGTTCCTTATTTATTTAATTAATCTCATTAATTAAATAATCAAAATGAATTAAATATTTTATATTTAACTTATATTAATCATATTTAATGAATTATCCCTCTATCTTATAGTTTTAATGCACATCTAATGTACATTAAATTTAACCTATAGTTTTCAAATATGAATCACATTCACATTTGAATTTAATATTTGAACTCTTTCAAATATTTAATTCTCTCAATTAATTTAATATGAATCCTATTCACATTAAATTTATAATATATAGTTCCAAAACTATATATTATATTGTATCAAAATACATTAAATATATTCCCTAATGAATTTGAACATTTCAAATTCAAATGATCTAAGAACCCTTTACGAGCTAGAAGGTGGACCTTATGGACAGATCAGAAGCTCCAACGATACGAGACTGATCGGTTAATCTCATTAACCTCCCAATCAACATTCGTTAACTGCGAGAACACTCCACTAAAGTCCCACACCGCACTCTTCTCACTGCAGGATATATTTACGTGTCCATGGATATTGACCAATATGACAAGTCAATCCTTCACGAATGTTCGTAACACCAGCTGGGTCAAATTACCGTTTTACCCCTGGGTTACATCTTGTGCCTTAAGTACCAGTGCTCCTCTAATGAACAATTTGTTTGTGGTCCTACCAACAAACAGAGTCCCTCTCGGGCCAATGAGAGGGTCGGGCCCTTCGTTCAAGTCCCAGAGACACCACTTAAGGGAACATTCCTCTACTTACCCTAGTAGGCGGGAATGAGTGAATTCCATCTTGCTAAGTTAAGTTCTCAGCCGCTCACTCGGTCTTGTCCCCAAGAAGGTAGGCATATTGAGTCGGCGAATCTGGCCACTCTCACCCATACTAGTCAAAGGACAATCCCTCGCGAACGGGAGTTCGTAACTTGCTCAAGATTGAGATCAAGTTGCCTAGGTCATCCTAGTGAAATAGAAACTTAACTAGTCAACGGAGTTACAGCTAGAGGTTACTATTTCGTGGTCCGGTCTTATGTAATCTCATTACATAGGATATCCCCACTCACATGTCATCTACACGAACACGTTAGGATCACAGTGTTTGTATCAAATACAAAGTGAGCCACATCCATAGTTTAACCAGGGTAAGGTACCCAAACCTTATCCCCTAACTATAGACCCTTTAGGCTGTATCTCGAACCGAGATCCTTTTTATGTACATTACATTCAGTTTAAAGATTCATTTAACAACCTTGAATGTTTAGTTTATTGGATTTAGGGTTTAAATAAAGGCAAACTCGTAAATAACAAACAATAACACTTTATTGAAATAATAACACTTTATTACATTAATTAGAACATTATTACAAACTACGAGTTTTAGGGCACAAATCCCAACATAAACGACTTTCAAATGCTACTAAAAGCTCGCACCAACCCAAGAGGCAAAACAACTTGTGTCAAGCCTAAAACACGTCTAAATCACTCCAAATACTTGCTATACAACCTATAGAGTAGCCATGCACACTCAAAATTGGTACAAAACGTCTAAATCAATGATAAAACACGCTTTTAGATTAAGAACATGTCACCTACCAATTTTTTACTCTAAACATTGCATCCCAAAGACCAACAAACACAACTAATTGAGCAAAACTCACCTCGAGCACGCCGATTATGAGTTCCAATCGAAATCTCCTTGAATCCCTAATGTCTAACACGCGTCACGCCAAAAAAAGTTAGAGAGAGAAACTAAGAAAGAGAAAAGTTAGAAAGAGAACGAAAAAAAGAAAGGAATACATAGAGGGTATAGGAAAAAGAAGAAAAACGGTGGATGGGGAGAAATTATTCGGTGAGGCCGCCATAATGTGGTCGAGAATTTTTCACCGTTGAATGAAGAGAGAGAAGTATTTCGGTTTTATATCCAATGGTTATTAGGGGGCATGAAAATTATTGGATCCACATCCAACGGTTATTAAGAAGCAGCCGCATTATGGCAATCTCATTAAATAATTTCTCATGGATAGGGGGCTTTGTTAGTTTTTTAAAAAATAATAATTAATTATTATTTTTTTAGTAAAACGAAGTGTGACACTCTACCCACCTTAAAAAAAAACTTTCATCCTCGAAAATAGTTAGTTTTGGAATAACTCCGGATAATTAGGCCTCATCTCATCCTCGCGCTCCCACGTATCTTCCACGAACTGGTGATAGCTTCAGAATAGATATCCTGTATAACTAGCTTTAAGGTTGTCACATTGGTTATCGAACATGACTTAAAAAGTAGTTTTTAAAAACTTATTTTTATTTTTGAAATTTGACTCAGAATTCAAATGTTCTTAAAAAAAACATACATAAGTTTTAAAAACTTAAAAGCAAATGAAATGGAACTTTATAAATAGTTATGATCTTAGATGTTGATAATATTATTGATCTTTATGTACAATATAAGAAAGTGATCAACCTTTATGTGATAGTTTGAAACCATTATTCATTGTTAGTTTTTATTTTTCCAACAAAAGTCATATAAATTATTGTGAATATGATTATTCAATATCGTTAAAGGCATTTCGGTGTGATGATAAAAAATCATCATCATGATCATTCACACTTCATGATTTTACATAATCCTTAAATTCTTTTGGTGATGAATGTTGATCCTCGATTTTATTTTTAACCATAGATAAAGATAACTATCATTAAACATTATTTGATGAAATTCTTTGGGACAAAAATCAACTTTTATCCTTAAATTTTGGAGGTTGTATGAATAAAAATAAAAGACTAATAATTGTATCAATTAAAATATTAAAATTTCATAAATGCATCAATTTCACCATCCATTAGATTTTGTTTGAAAAACGTTAGTTCAAACATGTAGAAACTTATAATTCTATCAATTAAACTCTTAAATTGTCATCAATGAATCAATCTAGGCCATCAATTTAAAAATAACTCATGCATCAATTTCATGTGTGTAGATTTTTAAAAAAATCTAAACCATCTATTTGAAAATCATCCATTATTTGAAACAGAAGGGTTTCATAATCCATTTATATATGAAAGTTTATGAGTTTAATTTATATAATTATAAGTTTGCACACGTAGAAATTATCGTTTTTCAAATAAAATTTAATAGAGGATGTAAATTGATACACTTATTAAAGTTCATGGTTTAAATTGATACCATTATTAATTTACTTTTTTTTATTGATACAACTTTAAATGTACAAATAGATTTTGGCCCAAATTGGTCTTTAAAAGTTTCTCATGAGAAATGTTTCTACCACGAGATCTTTTATTGTGAAGGTATTGCTTTTTTTCTTTTCACTATCAAGTATAATGTGTTATTGATACTTGAATCCATGACCAAAAAAAAAAAAAAAAATTATCATTAATCACCGTCATATAGATCACATTTTTTTTTCTTTTTGATAATTGTTATGAGTTAAATTGGACCAACGAGATTGGGTTGGTCAAACAACTGCGGTAGAGGGCCAGAAGTAATAAGAAACCTAATACGAAGTCAAAATGAGTTGAAATCAAACGGGGGCCGAACCAAGGCGAAAAGAGACGAGAGGGCACGCTTAGGGTTTGACCCAATCGCGTGGTCGACCTCAGCCTAGGTCAAGGTCGACCAAGGTAGAGCCCTCCATTTGGGCTTTATCCTCGCCCAACAACCCAAGAAAGGAGTCTGGACTTGGGTCGAAGCCCAAGCCTGTGGTCGGCCTCGACCCAGATGCAAGGCCATCTTCTGTGCCTTGTATCGATCCCACGCGACCCATAGAGTTGTTTCCAACTCTCTCCCGACCTTTTCTTTTCCCAATAGACCACGAAAACCCACAAAAGACCCTAGAAGAATGCTATTTAAATTCTCCTTAAGTTCATTCTAGTCACCAAAATACTAAATTTCTTCCTAATTCTCTCAAACTCTCTCTGACTTAAGTATCGGAGCTTGTGTGACCTACACCACACTAGTGTCCAGGTTTTCCTTGTCTTGCAGGCTGCGTTATTCCCCAAGAATTACAAATTTACCGTCGTTGTCATGGAGGTCAGGTGCGTTCTCCTTTCCAAAATTTGACAACAACAATAATCTCATACACATATATATAAGTTTCTCATTAATTCCTCTTTTAGATTGCCTCGTATTGCCAAATCACCAATTGTCAATGGGCAACGTGGTAGTTTCTTAGGGTTTGTTTGGTTGGCGATATAAATTCTATTTTATGTTATCGAATTCATCGAATTCATTGAATATATGTTTAAATACCTATGTTTTCAATGACTGTTTTCCGATTCTGTGATTTAAATGGTAGAAATTCTGAAAACAACATTTTTATGTTTTTATTGTATCTAAAATTTGAATTTAAAATTTTAAAATGAAAAATTATATTAAACAAAGATAAAAATCTTAATAAATATAATATTTCATGTTATAAACTCAATTTACTTTTGTTCAATTAAAATATGTATAATATAATACATTATAAATTATATAAGATAATATTTATACAAAATATTTTATAAAAAAAAAACATGTTCATAAATTAATTAATAATAACTTACATTCAATCTAATAGTTAGTTTTGCAACTACAACTAATTTCATGATCTATAAATATATTATAGAACACATCTTAAACTAGTGTTTAAAATGGAATCAAATTTCTAAAACTATTCCCAAACACATATCCAAAAACATAAAATACAATTTTGTTTTCATTCACTCTCTTGTTTTCAAATTTATGTTATCAGATTGTCTACAAGACATACCATTAATTCACCATATGAAGTTATTTTCATGTTCCATTCTCATAAAAAGAACATCATGCATCTTTTATTTCAACAAGTAGAGACGATATTTTCTAACATCTTGATATATTTTTCATTCATTTCTATGTTTTTTTTTTCCTTGAAATTTCTATTCACATCAACCTTAGATCAATATTTCCAACCTTGATTAAAAGTTTGATAACATTTTGATTTGCTCGAAATCAATTTAGTCATGAGAGAAGGCCAAACGTCATCCTCTCTTATCCCTTTAGATATATATTTTTATTGTGGATTATGATTCTTTTAAGTATAAAAAGTTCCTTTCATTTTTTTTTCTCATATTTTTTAATTGCATATTTTTGTGGCCTTTGATTATCAATTGTTTGATGATGCTCAACTAAGACTAAGAGCACTTTGGTCGAAAACCAAAAGTCAAAAAAAGAAGACTTTAGGTGCATGATTTTTGTGGATATTTCAAAAATTAGAAAGAAAAATGAAAGGCTAATCCATTGTTGGCCAAAGAATATATGCAAGGTTTAAAATGTCGATGTCGATGGAAATATCGAGGTCTCAATTTCATGGAAATGTCGATGGAAATATCGATAAAATGTCAATATCGATGGATATTTCTGGAAAATTAAAAAAAAAAACAAAAAAAATTAAAAATACATTTAAATTAGAAAATAAACCTTCAACCCTTTTCATATAAGTTAAAATTCTTGTCATAATATTATATTCAGATTATGTTACATTTTGTTGTAATTTTCTTTAATATTTCATCAATTTTGTACGATATAATGGAAATGTCGATTCACCCCTAGTGTCGATGTCGAACCCATGGATATGTAGAAATGTCGATGAAAATATCGACATGTCGACGGAAATTTAATACCATGAATATATGTAAGTACAAACTGAAATTTTAGAACAAAAAATGGGTCAGTATTTATGGTGAAAAGTCAAGTCAAATAAGTGGGTAACTAGTGATATTTATGAGATGCGTATATGGTTTGGAAATGTGGATGTTGATATAAATTTCAAGATTCTGATTTTGCAAAAATGTCCACGATGTTGCTTAATTTTTATTTATTTTTTAAATCATGAAAATCAATTGAATTTATAAGTTTGGAGTTGGAAGGGAGAACGTGAGTAATAAAGAGAGAGGAAAGAGGAAGAGTGAGAGATAAAGAGAGAGATAATAGAGATTAACCCCTAACTATTTCTAGGAAGAGATTTGAGTCCTTATTATCCAAGTTTTCGCTTGAATCGGACTGGAAAACTCAGGGCCCGTTTAATAATGTTCCCGTTTCTTGTTTCTGTTTCTCATTTTTTAAGAAACAGACGTGTTTGATAATCCATCCCGTTTCTTGTTCCCAAAATTTGAAAAACGTTTCTAAATTTGAAGCTAAATTTTAGAAACTACAAATAGTAGTTTCTCTCAGTTCCGTTTCTTTATATATGTAAACGTTTCTTAATAATTTTGAAATTTACCCTACGGTTCAGTGGCAAAACATGAGTATCTTCTACCTCTGTTAGCTCCTGAGTTCGAGACTCAAGTAGGTCAGGTGTTTTTCTTTTTTTTTTTCCTTTTAATTCCGTCTTTTGCAAAATATATATATTAATATTATTATTATTATTATTATTATTTATTTTTATATAAATTTATATTATTATTTTATTTTTTAATTTTAACTTCTCCATTTTAGGTTTCGCATTCGAGCCTCAACTAGAGCAAATTGTTCTTTTTTTTTTAATTTTTATATTTTGCAAAATATATATAGTTCTAATTTTTATAAATAATAATAATAATATTATTATTATTTGTATATAAATTTATATTTTATTTTAATTTATTTCTGAATTTATAATAGTTTGTATTAGTTTAATTTAAAGTTTAAATTTTTTTAATATTTATGTTGTATTTGAATTTTGAATTTTAAATTTTGCAATCTTTATATTTATTTATTATTATAATTTATAATATTAGATTTTGAATATGTTTATTTATATATTTGAGTGCATGTTATATATTTTATATTATAAAACTAAATTCTTTTAAAACTATAAAAAAATGAGGAAAAAAATAGGAAGAAGAAAAATATTTAAGAACAAGAAACAAGAAATAGTTATCAAACAAGTTTCTGTTTCTGTTTCTTATTTTCAGGAAATCGGAAACAGAAATAGTTATCAAACACATTCTTGTTTCTTATTCTTAAAAAATGAGAAACGATAAACAAGAAACAAGAAACAGGAAACGGAAAACAGGAAACAGAAACGTTATCAAACGAGGCCTCAGTGAACAACAACACTAGTAGCTATCGGGAAAGAAAATAAAAAAACAAAGGCTATAATAAAGAATGAAACCCACAACTTTCTAGTTCGGGAACTTCAAGAAAACCCTCCAAAATCGACCTCTTTCTCTCTTCATCTTCTTCTCCTTTTGTAGGTCTTCATTCGAGTTGAAAATATCTAGAAATCGAGCTCAAGATCTCCCAAAACGTACAACAAATAAAGATTTCCTGTATCATTCTTTTTTCCTTTTTTGATATTTTTCTATTGCTCCATAATTACAATTTCTTCGGTTCTGCAATTTTCATAATTACTTCACACAAGTTTAATTTTTAAGATTCTCACCCTAATCGCCTTCATTCTTCTTTCTTCTTTATTTTTAGATTCTTTGGGCTATTTTCAATAATTTTTAAGACAAAATAAGAATTTTTTAAGAAATTTAGAGTTAAATAAGCCTTAATACTAAGGTTTATCAACCGTAAATGACATTACACGAGAACATCATCAATTAGCATGGTTCGCCCGACACTCAATTAGAAAAAAGAGAAGAGTGTAAGAAAGAGATGCACGTATGAGAGAAAGAACAATGTATATTGGTGGGCTCAAGCCTTTAGTGCATCACACACACAAAATAGACCTTGAGTTTTGACATTATAAAAACTTTTATCAACAATTTCATTTAGATAAATTAGATAAAAGTAAAGGCTCAACAAAAAAGATATCTTCAATCCCAATATATAAATAATATCAATAAATTAAAAAATGACGGGACGAAACCAAGAAATAACCCGAATGGACTATATTTATAGATATAGAGCCCAAAATCTTCATGATGGCATGGAATATATAGGGTCAGCCCTACTCCACATTCCACACCCACCTTGCTCTGCCATGCTCATCTTCATCTTCATCCTAATCTTTTCTCATCTCATCAAATATCAACTTAGCAGCTGGTTACTCTTTTGGTGCCTCTTTTACATTTGGGTGCTTTTTCAATTTAGTTCTTATTGTTTCAAAGGTTTTAATTCGATCTCTTAAGCTTTAACATTTTTCAATCATACCCGGATTGAGATGAATGTTGAAATTGGTTCATCATGATACTTAATAAGTTGGTAAAAATTTTAGATGATTTTGGTCCCTTAAGATAAGAAAAATCAAAATTTCTAGAAAATTTTTAGTATTAGAAATTTTGAATAGTTAAAAAATTTCCTCCCAATAGTTTAATTTCTCATTTAAAATTTCCATTAACTCGCTAAGTATCATGCTCATTAGACAATTATGGCGTTGTTGAGACTATAATTGAAAAAATAAATGAACTTACACATCTAAACTTGGAAGTTTTATCACTAAAAACCCAAACTAATAATTGTATCGATTAAAACCTTGAACTTTCCTGCCTAAGTGAATCAATTTAGACTGATAATGCACATAATAATATTGAAATAATTGTTGTGATTTGAGACGGTTAATGCACATAACTTTTACATGTGTATATATAAGACTTCTTTTAAATGCATAGATAACATAATATTGAAGAGAATTAATGTCGGAATCAAATGAACTATAATGTTTTTTAATTAATAGGAGTGTTTTTTCATTTTCCTATCGTTTTCTATTATTTCTTACTTATTTAGAAAGAATTACGTAATAATTTTTCTTGTTATTTTGATAGAATTTAAATTTGTTTCTATAGATGTAACAACCCTAGTTTTAAGATCAACTTTTCCTAGGGAAGCTACTAAGCAACACCGTCTGCGTCGAAAATTTGGCTGCATAACAGTGCTACTAGGATAAAACCAAAATTTTTCCTGCCCTGTTTAAAGCATATGAACACAACAAAACATCACCATAACACCGAACCTCCTCCAAACTACATTTAATATTAGATTGAGCTCCAACAGATCAGAAAATCACAACGGTTATGCAACAACATGAATAATATAAATAAAAGACTAACTTCACATTTAAGAAGCACAAGACCCTAAAACAACCTAGAGAGTCAATCAATATGGAAACTTAACAACATATATAAAGTTCCAATCCACTAAAAATGTACATCGAAAATATAAAGTACTAAAATAACCACTATGAACTTAAAACACACCAAGGGACATCCTCAAAGCCTCACCAGGTTGCCGCCATCGTTATCCATTCCACAGTTTAACTTTTATCTGCAAACAAAAACATTAAAACAAACAAGTGGAGTATAAAAATACCCATTAATTAAGTAGCCCACTAACGTCCAAATCTAATTCGACACGAATAAGACAACATTATTCTCTCATGAGCTCACACTAGGACAACTCAACCCCAAACAAGTCTCACACTTTACACACCTCGCCCTGAGCCCTCTGTGGTAATAACTCGAGCTCTACCTTCGATCCTAAAACTTTGGTTGACGATGTAGTGAGAGAAAGTAACTCTCATGCCACTACACGCTAGCATAGAAAAGTGAAGGTATGTAACCTACACTCCATATGGGAAATCACCCCTAAGCTATAGCACGGGATGATGGAAAGCAACCACTCCTTGATTTCAACGGGAGCGTACCCCAGGCTTTCACGCCTACTCACACGCTAGCATAGAGCAATGAAGGTACGTAACCCACACACCCTATGGGGAATCACCCCTAAGCTAGCACGAGATGATGGAAAACAACCACTCATTGATCTCAACAGGGGCGTACTCCAAGCTCTCACGCCTATACTCAATCCTCATCAACCTAGAGGTTCCAACTCTCTTAGGTGTAACTCAAGGGTTAGTAAGTGATGGGTCCCGAGCTTTACTCATAAAATATCTAGGGGTCTAACTAGGAAATCCTAACGTCTTTAACCCGTTCCAAGAGTCTTAAATCCAACTAGGTTCTCAATCTAACAAAGTTTTAGCTCAAACCATTCATCTATTAGGAATGCTAGGAACAAACTCAAACATTCAACCTCACCTCACATAATAAGACACTATAGAAACATGATAAATACGCTCAAAACATGATTCAAAGGCTTGGGATAACATTCACGTAATCATGCCAAGTACAAAGCTCATAAAAACATGCTACACAAGTTCCATAAACACTCAAATAACTAAACTAAAGTCTAATAATAGGAATATCTCAAGATAAAAAAACAAGCAATGTCGTTCACCTTGCTCATTCACTTAGGAGTTCAACATTAATCTAAATGACTACTTACCTTGATACTCGAAGATTAAAAAATTTAATGCGCGCTCCTAAGAAACACCGTCGATACAAACAAGTCCCACAACGAAGGCCCAGAACAAGCTCGGGAATCAAAACTGATCGGCTGGACCTACTCCGGCGAGTAGTGAAGAGTGGTACTTGTTTCCGAAAAGTCCATTGGTCGATCTATCCAAAACTGACCTCCAAATGATGAAAACTAGCAATTATCAAGGTGAACCGATCGAACCAAGACGACGTGGTGATCATCAGTTCAGTTGAGGCAATTTCTGGCGATTCGTCTTTTGATGGGCGAGGAAGCTCGACGCGAACTGCGGGCGATCGCGAGTAGGCAACGACATCTAGGGGTGATAGTGTTAACCGAAAATCGATCAAACTGAACCGAACCAAACCGATCCAATGGTTTGGTTTGGTTTCTTAGAAGAAAATTGGACATCTCAGTATTTATATTAGAAAAATAAAAAAATATTGGTTTGGTTTGATTTTTCGTTTAGAAAAATCATTAAAAATCGAACCAAATCGAAGTATATATATATGTACCTCAAAAAGCCCCAAATTGAATCTCTATCCATTATTGCGCCGTTTCATCCGTTTTTTAAATTAATTTGAAAGTAACAAAATGAGATTGTTAGTTTTATGAATTCTTATTGAGGTATTGAGAAATTTAGATGTAAAAAAATATTAAAATAGGATGAAACTAAGAAATAAAATAGCATAACATTTGTAAAAAGAAAAAAACTGAAAATCGAACCAAAGAAAACCAATGGACAATCGAACTAATGGTTTTGTCCTTTACCGAACTTTGGTTTGGTTCCTCTTTTGATGAAACCGATCGGATCGGTTCGATTCTTAGTTTGACCTAAAACTGATGAAAACCGAACCAATTCACCCCTAGCGACATCGTGCGATCTACAATGGTTGGCATTCCGGCGCGAGCTAGCGTGCGAGAGCTGAGAGACTGCGGCGACTTAGACTGATCAGCGGGGGCGGTTGAGGATTCCAACGAGGCTGATCGAACAAGAAGGTGAGGGAGAAAGAAGGACAAGAAGATAAGGATGAGGTTGAAGATGAAGATGCTAAGGCTCCTCAGTAGAAGACAAAAAGTTTCTCTAATTTCCAAAATACCCTCCAACTCTCTTTAAACTACAATCAAACCCCAAACTCAAATTTCATAATTAAAATGATCCAACTTGCTATTTTTCAACTAATTTAAATCGAGAACTCAACAAGCAAAGAAAGGTTTGAGAGATTTTGTTATGTACCCTTTAGGTTGCAATTACTCTGATTTAAATAGGTTAAAGTTAGAACAAATACTAATCTTTTTTAGAATTCGAAATACTTTTCCCTAAAATTTCTTAAATTCCTAGTTTTGACCCAATTATCTAAAAATTCAAAATTTAAATCAAATACTATTTAATGTACTTGATTTAACCGGGTGTCACAATAGATGATTTTAAATTTAATTTAAATGAAATCAAGTGAAAATAATTATGAATAATGACTAACGGATGGTCTTAAATGGATCCACTTATAAAAATTTAGATATTTAATTAATACAATCCCTAAAATTTAGAAGTTTAGAGTATAAATTGACTTTATTTTTTTCTCTTTAAAATATAAGTAACTATATTAAAAATTAAAAAATATATTCTTGAGATATACATGTATCTTAATATGGTCACCCCACTTCGTATGATTGTAGTTACTGCCACTTATGATTGTGTAGTCAGTCTTTCTATCTGTTTGCATAATGATGTGTTTGTCAAAGGCTGAGGGGGTAACTCAACACAACACATGGCAATTTGTGTGCAAACTAAAATGCACTTGAAGTTGATAATGGCTTCCCTTTCAAGACCCCCTATCTCACATGACATTGCCTTTTGCAATTTTATTCTTTTATTTTATATATATATTAAAGTAGACCAGGAAAGTTCATGTGCTTGTTTTTTTTCATTATTTTCAACCTTATAATTATATCTTCTCTACCCTGTTGTCATCTTTTTTTATGGAATTATTTGAGTTTTTAACTAAACTTAAAAAACAAAAACAAGTTTTTGAAAACTATTTTATTTAGTTTTCAAAATTTGGCTTGGTTTTTGAAAACATAGGTAAAAAGTAGATGACAAAATAAAGAAAATACGTAGAATATAGGCTTGATTTTCAAAAATCAAAAATAAAAAATTAAACGATTATCAAACGGGACCTTCCATTTTCATTTAGATTTAGAAAAATATATATACAACCTATTGATGTGTTAAGTTTAAAATACAACTCAACCCAAATAAAATACAAATTAAACACATAAAAACTATATCCAAATAAATATAAAATAAATATTTCCCTAATAATATTCTCCTCAAGTTGGAGCATGAGGATTGTAAATGCCCAACTTGAGAAGAAGATAAAAAAATCATTATTTCTCCAAGGCCCTTTGTAAAGATATCTATAAGTTGCTCGTTAGTAGAAACGTGACTTGTAGCAATGATGTTTGTCTTGAACTAACACTTTGGAGCTTGACGCAAGCCATACAAAGACTTCTTGAGACAACACACCATACCATACTTATTGTCAGTAAAACCACGTGGTAATTTTATATACACTTGCTCATCAAAATCACCATAGAGGAAGGCATTGTGAACATCTTATGATGTAGTTCCCATCTTTGCAACTGCAGTTGCCACAACAACTCTCATACAGTTACCATTTTTTTCATCAAAGCAAATGTCTCATTATAGTCAATATCCTCAACTTGGCATTAATTAATACCATGCCAGAAAAGCTATTTCCTTAGGTTTTTATGTAAACTTAGAGAAATATACATATAACCTATTGATGGGCTATAAGTCTAAAATACAACCTGCCAAAGAGAGCATAACTCAATTGGCATATCGAATGTGTTAACGACCATGAGATCTGTGGTTCAAATCCACAATCCCTACCGTATTAAAAAAAAGTCTAAAATACAACTCAATTCAAATTAAATACAAATTAAGTACATAAAGAATATATCTCAATGAATATAAAATAAATATATTTTTTAATAAGGTACAAAACTAAATACCAAAAACCAAAAACCAAATTAGATAACAAAACAAGTAAATCCTTAAGCAGGAGTAGTATTTATATGCTTTAATTTTACAAAACTAAAGACCAAAAACCAAAAACTAAAAATCAATGGTTATCAAATGGGGCCTAAGTTTTCTTGTTTTGTAATCTACATTTTCTCATTTTTTAAAAAACTAAGCCAAATTTTAAAAGCTAAAAAAAGTACTTTTTAATTTTTTTAATTTTTTATTTTTTTTAGAATTTGGCTAAGAATTTGAATGTTTTCTTAAGAAAGATGAAATTCATTGTAGAGAGATGATAAGAAAACAAGTGCAATTTTCAAAAACTAAAAATAAAAAACTAAGAGCCACATAGTTATCAAACATGACCTTAATTTTTAAATTTTGGCTTGAATTTAGAAAATATTTGCATAAAGTAGGTGACATAGACCAAAAATCAAATAATTATTAAGTGAGACATAAACTTTGAAGATTTGTTTTTTTTTTCTTTTTTTTTTATTATGTTTAGATTGTGTTTAATAAGCTAACTTAAAAAGATGTCTATCTAATAGGTCTCTAGACTTTTGATTTTGTTCCAACAGATCCTTCTATTTTAAAAGTGTATAATAAGTCACTAAACTTGGGTCTAACATAGAATCTTTGATCTTTCTGGGTTAAAATACAATTGTAGTCATTCTACTTTCAAACTCTCATTCTATTTTAGTTCTTCTACTTTCAAATGTTCAACTTTAGTCTTCGTATTTTCAATAAATTTTAAAAGTAGTCTTTACTCTCAATTTAATGTTAAACTTTTCTTAAAAAAATTAGTGTCTACTAGTTTTCATTTTTTAAAAGTCTAGAAACATATTCTCTTTGTTCCCACATGATTTCAAAAGAAATAAGATACACGAAATGAACTTGAATTTGTATTTATTTATGTGGGTATGGTATAACTTCTAATTTATTCCTCTCATTACTTCTCTCTGATGTACAAATGTCTCGAGGGTTGAAGGCTTGTTCTCAAGCGCGTTTGTTGGTCTTTTTTTTATCGACCATTGGATTATTGATCTTGTTGGATTGACCTTTGGCTTGTTGATCCTTAGATCGACCCTTGGCTAGTTGGATTGGTGTTTGACTTGTTGATCTTTAGATCGACCTTGGCTTGTTGATCATTAGATCGGTCTTTGGCTTGTTGATCGTTGATCATCCCTCGATGACTTGTTGATTATTGATCGACCTTTGGCTTGTTGATCGTTGAATGTATCTTTGGCTTGTTGAATGTTGATCGACTCTTGGCTTGTTGATTGTTGGATTGACTTTTGACTTATTGACCCTCTTGAAGAAAACAATCTTTGGAGTCTTGAAGAATCTTTGATCTTTAAGAAGTGTCAAGGATGTTTGGCACCTATGGACTTTAAGGAGTGTTTAACACCTAAGAATCCCAAGGAGTGTTTATCACATAAAGACTTTAGTGTTCAGGAAGTGTTTGACACCTAAGGACTGTAGGGAGCGTTCAATACCTAAGGACTTTAGGGAGTGTTTGGAGTATTTAGGGAGTATTTAACACCTCAACACCTATGGTTTTCAGGGAGCGTTTGACACCTAAGAACTTTAGGGAGTGTTCAACATTTAATGACTTCAAGAATTCTTTATGAATTCTCTAGAGAGTTTGATTTCTCCACCTCTCAAATGAAATGAAGTTCATCTATTCATAGAGCTTTTCCATCGCATGTAGGCTTGGGCTTTAGTGGTATTTGGGTCCAATAACCATGGGTTTGGCCTTTGGTTGGCTTTGGGGTTAATATTTGGATTTGAGTTTTATTTAATTTTGACCCAAATTCAATATTACTCAATTTAACCAAATTACCTTCAATTATTTGATCAAATGAGACTTGTGACATTTTAATTTAACATTTCTCAATTTTTGTCTACAAATTAAATTTATCATTAATTTGACATAATGTCGTGACAATTAGAGATTGACTAAAATTTAGTCATTTTTTTTATTATCATTTAACAATTTTTTTTAAAAAAATTATCTTCAAAAGAATAAAAAAGATTGGTTTAAAATTTTATTAAAATTACAGACACATTAAAAATATAGGATCTAAATAGAATAATATTTTAATTTTTTTAACCGTAGAAATTTTATAAGTTGAGACATTGATGAACGTGCACTGGTGGTGTGTACATGCATGTAGGTTCTTCTTCCATCAAAAGATAGAAATGAATATAAATTACAATAATAATATGTTTTTTGACGAAAGAAATGAATAAAATATAATTATTTAAGCATTTGTTGAAAATTCTTCTCAAGTTGCAGAGCCAACAGGGTTTAATGGTTATGGGCACAGCTAAAATAGAATATAAGTTAACCCCACATTATATAAATTATTCATAACTATCAAGATTTGATCCTTCATATTTATTTATATATGAATGTGTAGTCCCATATGTTTTGTTTTTTATTTGTATGCATATCTAACATATATACTTTTTATTTTTCGTTTCTATATTATTCTACATGCCCCTATATTGTTGCCGTGGCGGTGGCTTTCAAATTCTACGCACTAATTTAGGATGCATGTGGTTGGTGATCTAGAAACGGTCGACTTTTCAATCTCTTTGCCGATCGTTTTTTTAAAATGATCGGCCTTTCTCCATCTCTTTGTCAACTGTTTTAAAAAACGATCGGTCTTTCTCCATCTCTTTACTGATCGTTTTTAACACGGTCTGTCATTCTCCATCTATTTGTCGACCGTTTTTCAAATGGTAGACTATTCTCCATCTATATGTCGACTATTTTTTAAAATCGTCGGTCTTTCTCCATCTTTTTGTCGAACGTTTGTCGGTGTTTCTCCATCTCTTTGCCGACCATTTTTAAAACGGTCGACTTTTCTTCATCTCTTTGCCGACCATTTTTAAAACAGTCGATCTTTCTATCTCTGTGTCGACCGTTTTATATGGGAGTCGGCCTTTCCTTCATTTTTGTTGACGATTTATGAAACCGTCGGTATTAGTCATATATCCCAATCATTTTTCTGAGCGTCGGAATAAAAAAACGTTGGAAAATGATAAAATTCTTGTAGTGAAATGGAAATTAAAGATAATGAATTTAATAAAAAAATAAAGTTTTATTTTATGTTTTCACGGCATTTTGAATATATGGTTGGTAATAGATTATATTAGAATTTGAAAATATTAGAAACCTATCAGTCTTGTCTTCAAAATTTTCTTTTTGGATGATAAGATTTTATTAAATTTAATCCAAATATTGTTTTTAGAAGCAAACCTCTCAACAAAAATTAAATTTGAATTTAGATAAGATGTCAAATAATTTCTTAGCTATACAAAAGGAAAATTAAACCTAAAACAAAAGGGTGTGTTTTTTTTTAGTTCTGGATGATTTCAAAATTGTTATAAACTAAATCAATTCTATTTTAGCCATTCCACTCTTAAGATATGTCTACACTAAAACCCCATTTGATAACAATTTTGTTTTTGGTTTTTAGTTTTTAATTTTTTAAATTTAAACTTAAAAATACTACTTATATCAATGAGTTTATATGTTTTCTGATCTACTTTGTATCTATGTTTTAAAAAACCAAGCCAACTTTTGAAAACTAAAAAAAGTAGGTTTCAAAAACTTGACTTTATTTTTTAGAATTTGGCTAAAAGTTTAAATGTTTACTTAAGGGAGATATCTTTATTGTAGAGAAATTAGGTGAACATAAGCTTAACTTTTAAAAACTAAAAACCAAAAACAAAATGGTTATCAAACGGGGCCTAAACTATCAAATTTTCTATTTTAATCTATAAATTTTTAGGTTTATTCTACTTTAGTATTTCTTTTAAAATATCTATTTTAATCGAGATGAATTTCATTTTGGTATCAAAACTTTCAAAGTATCTATTGTATAGTATCTTAACTTTTTACAAAGTAACTACTTTATAATTCTCAGTTACTTTACTCACAGATATCACAGGACTTCAATTTAAAATATTACACATTAACGAACTAACATTAGGTAGCATCAAAATCATTAATGTTTGTTAAGCCGAGCGTGAAGTAGGGTGTATACTAGGTATGTTTAAGAATTTTTTAGTTTTTGAAAATTGTGTTTGTTTTCTTATAATTTTTTTACGATTAATTTCAAATTTCGTAAGAAAAATATCCGAATTTTTAGTCAAATTTTAAAATCAAAACAAGTTTTTAAAAACTATTCTTTTTTTAATTTTTCAAACATTTTTTTAAAAAATATGTCGAATGACATAATAAAACCAATAACACATAAGTGGAAGTAGTATTTCTAAGCTTAATTTTCAAAAATAAAAAACTAAGGCCCTGTTTGATAACCTATTTGATTTTTTGTTTTTTATTTTTGAAAATTGTGGTTGTTTTCTCACAATTTCTCTACAATGGTTTTCACTTTTCTTGCCATGGTTTTCATTTTTCTGAAGGAAACATTTGAGCTCTCAGCAAAATTCAAAAAACAAAAACAAGTTTTTGAAAATTAGTTTTTTAGCCACGTTTGGTAATCATTTGATTTTTGGTTTTTGGTTTTTGAAAATTAAGTCTATAAATACTACTTCTACTCATGGGTTTCCATATTCTCTCATCTACTTTTTACCTATGGTTTCAAAAACTAAGCCAAGTTTTGAAAACTAAGAAAATTAATTTCCAAAAGCTTATTTTGTATTTCAAAAATTAGCTAGAAATCCATATGTTTTCTTAAGAAAAAATGGAAACCATAGTAGAGAAAATGAAAATCATCGTAAGCAAAGAAATACAATTTTCAAAAACTAAAAACTAAAAACCAAATAATTATCCGACGGGGCTTTAGTTTTTAAAATTTGATTTAGTTTTTGAAAACATAGACAAAAAATAGATTACTAAACAAGAAATCTTATAAGTAAAAAGTAGTATTTATAGGCTTAAATTTTAAAAATAAAAAAAAAAAAAAACAAAAATCAAATCATTACCCAACCGAATTTTAAGTGAAAAGACTAAAACAAATGTTTTGGAACTTTAAACCAAGAGAGTTGAGTTAATGGTTTAGAGCTGTCCATGTGTGAGGAGTAAATAAGCACAAGAGTTCATGAAGAGGAGCACAAGAGAGTTGAAGGCAAAGGCCCCTTAGCTTGGTGAAATTAAGAATCCCCATATTTTAAAAATTTATTTGTCAGCCCAACATCTCTATCTTGTGGTGGGGGAGAGTTAGAGGCCCCTCTTTTTTTCTTTTTTTTTTCTTTATGTTATCCTCACTTGTTTCCCCATACCCTTGGCATCTTACAATTACTATATATATATTTTAAATGGTTCCCAATGTATAACATGCATATGATACATTCATTTGAATCTCACTATATTTTATTGTTGGTTAGTTAGAAAATTAAATCGATGCAGAGTGTATTCATCGTCTATTTATGGGAGTGCTCTTGGCACGACCAGAGAAGTACTTCAATAATAGATGTGTATATTGATATTGCAACTTTCCTTTACTTTTTAGAATTGGCCTAATTCAAGAGCTTAGTTCAATCAATAGCGATTCATCTCTCAATCTTTATAGTTTTCTTTCTTCCTACATGAATGATTGATTGTTAATGGATAGTTAGTTTCCTGACTTAATCATAAGCTCGATCAATATGTTTTTGTTTGATTCTTTGAGCTTCTTTCGATTGACTTGATGTAACTAAAGCATGTGCACTTGGCTTTAGAATCCTATCTCGAAAGAATTTTTCTTCATTTTACTCTTTTATAAATGTAACATCTTCATTTCATGTCTTATTATTTGCTTCATTGGATACTTACTAAAGATATTTATGGATTGAGTTTGAGATATTTTAGATGAAATCCTAATAATTTTAGATGGTAGATTCCTATCATCAAAATAACTTTTGTTATCATAGGAACACAATCTAAATTATTCGCATAAAAAAATAAATTTGGTGGAGTTAATTTGGTTTGCCCTTTTTCTTCGCTACTAGGAGAGTCGGCTACTTCTATTAGCGCTAGACCTTGAGTCGAATTGATCGTGTGTCATGTGTAACGTCCATTAATGTCCATTGATTTAGACTCCTTCCCCCTTCCTAACTACGAATAAGATCAAGAGGTGCCCGAACCAAACCAACAACGAAAACGGATTCGATCCACTCCCCTGCTCGAGCTTTTAATAGTTAGGGGCAGGGGCCAAACTGACGGGACATCGAGATCGCATCGCCTTACGACACCAATAACAGTCATTTCTGATGAGGATGTGGAAAGTCAAATAAAGGGGATTGAAATTTATCCGCCTTTTAGAGGTAGGGTAAGGGGGAAGAAAAATCTCCCCCATAGGAGCGAACTCATTCACACATTTGTTAGCCGCAAAGTTGGAAACGACAACGAGTTCCATTACATTTCAAACAAAATTTACATCTCATAGTTGTTAGGTGTAGAGTTATGTAGGGCCTGTTTGGTAGGCAATTCGAAAACATAAATTTGAAAACAAAGGATTTAATGAAAACAAAGTTGTATTTTATGTTTTTAGATATGTGTTTGGTAGCAGATTTAGAAATTTAGTTTCATTTTAAACTATTTTAAACAGTAGTTTAAAGTGTGTTCTATAATATATTTATAGATCATAAAATTAGTTGTAGTTGCAAACCTAAATATTAGGTTGAACATACAACATTATTAATTAATTTATGAACATGTGTTTTTTTAATAAAATTTATATATAATATAATATTTTATATTTTATAATATATTATATTATACATATTTTAATTTTACTAAAGTAAATTAAGTTTATAAACATTAAAGACTATATTTATTAAGATTTTATCTTTGTTTAATACAATTCTGCATTTTAAGATTTAAAATTCAGAATCTGGATACAATGAAAACATAAAAATGTTGTTTTCAGAATTTCTACTATTTGAATCACAGAATCCAAAAATAGTTTTCAAAAACATGTATGCCAAACATGTATTCACTGAATTCAATGAATCTGAAAACATAAAAGAGAATCTGAATTGCATACCAAACAAACCCGTAGTTTTCAAATATGCATTTAGTTAAAGGATGTTAAAAGAAAGCTACAATCAAACTAAAAATGCTAAACAACTAATCCAACCTATGTTATTTGGCTTTGTGTGGAAAATTAATGTTAAAATACCATTTTAGTCCATGTTCATTCAATTTTAATTCCTTTACTTTTAAATATCTATTTTTTTTAATTTGAGTTTAGATGTATAAATTTAGTCTGTATCTTCACTAAATCTTAAAATTAGTCCTCCTTGGCAATTTAAAATTAATTTTTCATTGAATTTGGTAATATAATAATAAAAATAATTTTGATTCAAGAAAAGACAACATTGTGAATATACTTCCAAAAAACAAAGAGAGGTCTTTTTATTTTTGGAAAATTTAAAACCATAAACTAACCCTAGGGAATTTATTCATTTGAAAGTACAAGACTAAAATAGAACAAGTCCTAAAATACAAGAACAAAACTAATGTATTTTAAGCTAAATTAATTGTGGATTTAGAGATGAACCTGAAGTGAAAATGAGTCCAAGTTTAATAATTAAGTTTATGTCATTGAGAACAAAATTTCAACATTACCCAAATCGTAAAGATTAGATTGGAACACACCCAAAATTTTCAAGTCATCGATTTTTGAGAGACCCTTATATACTCCAATCACACAAAAAGATTCTAAACAAACCACATTAGAGTTCCTCACACATATCTCATCCACACTTTCCAAACAACAAATTCAAAACAATCGCCAACACAAAAATACTTTAAGAAAAAGTGGGTAGAACCAAAAACACCTTAAAAACTACTCTAGTATGTGCTTTTCCTAGAAGCACCAAACTTATTTCAAAGGGCCCTTTCAAAGCCAAAATTAAATGAGTTGAAGGCACATGTGTGATAGAGATGGCAAAAAATGGAAGTGGAATAAGAAAGAACAAGGAAGAGAAATAAGGCCAAAAGAAGAGAGAGTCCCACATTGTCTAGAAGTGAATGAGATGTGTCAATAGGTGTCAAGTCCACACAAAAACACATCCCCAAAGCAAAGCCTTCCCACGTGAACTACATCACCCCCATACCATTTCCCAACTTGTTTCTTTATATATGAATCCCCACTTTCCACACCCTCAATCCCCCAAGCAAAAGAAAAAAAAAGCTTCATGTATAGACAAATTCCTCCATCTTTGTCTCAAACAAAACACAAATATTTTGGTCTATCAACTTTTTTTTTTGATTCGTTATATTTTGGTCCCTAAATTTTTAAAAAGACAATCGTAGTGGGGTTTTGAAGTTTTGAATTTGTTAAATTACAAAGAAAGTTAGAATTTTAGTCTCTACAGTTTGATAAGACTTTATAAATGAGATTTATTGTTAGATGTCACTAACAAATTGAATACGTGATCGTTAGAAGCCATTAATAGATTGAGTGTGTGGCAGGATAGCTAATTGCTAACTATGACTCTGTTTGATAACCATTTGGTTTTTGAAAATTAAGCCTATAAATACTACTTCCACCCCATGGCTTTCTAGCGTTTCTTATTTACTAGGTGTGTTTTCAAAAACCAAATCAAGTTTTGAAAATTAAAAAAAAAATAGGTTTTCTTATCTTTGATTTTGGAATTTGGCTAGGAATTCAAATATTTTCTTAAGAAAGATGAGAAGTATTGTAAGGAAGATGAAAGCCATGGCAGAGAAACAATGAGTAAACAAGTACAAATTTTCAAAAACCAAAAACTAAAAATTAAATGATTATCAAACGAGGCCCACATATTCAACTTGTTAGCGACTCTTAACGATAGAGATTATTTATTGGTTTATCATTTTATATGGATGAAATTCTAACTCTTAAAATTATAGATATTAAACCTGAGATCAATGGTAATTTAATCTTCTGGCTTTGTTTCATTTTAGTTTTTGATCTCTTAAAATATTTATTTTAATCTCCGTTTTTAAAAGTACCTATTTTGGTCCTTGAATCTTTACAATGTCTATTTTGGTCTCGAAAGTCTAAAAAGGTATAATAATTTTGCTCTTAGTATATTATTTTGTCACATAATATTCGTTAATCATTATAAATATATCAAAATCTTTTGTGATTGCAAATTCTTCATGTCAATAGGAGTATAGCTCAAGTGATGAAGACATTCACCTAGGGGTCATTTGGATTTAGGAGTTGGAGGGAGTAAGAGTAAAAAAGTCTGGGGAGTAAAGAAGTAGGAGGAGTTCTAAAGTCTTTGTGTTTGAGGTGCAAAGTTGTTTACTCTAGAGTTCTGAGAAATTGTGCTTAGGGCAAGGAGTTGCATGAAGTAAGAGTTGGAAAAGAAGTTATGAAGAGTTGGAGAAAGAATTAATAAATCTGTAGGGCCCATAAGAAGGAGTCGGGGAAGAAACTAATAAATCTGTGGGACCCACAATGAGAAGTTAATAACTTCTTGGGTCAAGCAAGAAGTTGGGATGAAGTTATTAACTCCTCCCAACTCCACTTCCCCCAACTCCTCAATCCAAACGACCCCTTGTTTGGGATGTAGGTTCGGAATCAGAATCCCAGGGGGTTTGCCCTAAGGGGTTCTAAAGCCTAAGAATCAGAAAACTGTATTTGGTGTGCAGTATTCTGATGTCTAGGAATCAGAAAGCCATATTTGGCCAGTGTTATGAAGTTTGGGAATCATAAAGCTGTGTTTTGGGTGCATTTTTCTAAACTCTGGGTTTGATACAATTTTATTTCACGTTTTTTCTTTTAGCTATTTTATTCCTTTCAAATTTTGCAGTGTATGGATTGTAGAAACTACTGTTTAACATAGATCAATTTTTAAGTAACTTTTCGATAAAACTTTCAATTTATGTTGTAGTTGAAGAATAAAAAAAGAGTTTTAAACCTTTAGAACAATTTTTAGCATTCAAAGAGAAGAAAGCATAACATTAAAAAAGTCTAAAAAATATTGAAGAATAAATAATCTAAAAATATGTATAAAATTAAAATAAGTATATGTACATATAGTTGTAATATAAGTACACAAATATTTTTCTAAAATTGATATGAAGTTCGAACCAAACTAATTTTCGTGAACCCACGAACCAACCTAACCTATAAAGGTTTAACCCAACTCAACCCAACACAAATCGTAGAATTGGGTTGGGTTGATCGGGTTCTTCGGGTCATCGGATTTTTTGAACACCTCTACCACGAGTTCACATACAGTTACACAATCCAAAAGTTTTGCATCTGACATGAAACAAAAGTACATAACACGCCCTTGTGCGAAAGAAAAAAAATATTTTATTTTTTTCTAACTTTTAAAAAAAATTACAAAATTGAGCCATTTGAGTGTACATTGAACAAAAAAATGAACAAAAAATATAAAATTATTTTTCTTGTTTTTTTTGTAAAAAGTTACAAAATTCAAAAGTTTTGAGAGTATAATTGCATGTTATTATGCAAAAAAAAAAAAAAAATTGTTTAGTAGCTATTTCTTAATTTTATTTTAACCATTTAAAAAATTGACTAGATTCTCGGGTTATTAGGGTGTTCGAATTGATGAGGTGGTTAGATTGTCAAAGAGGTCGTCAAAATTGTTGTTGTCGGTGGTATTGGATGGTCGTCGGAGTTGTTGTCGAAGAGGTCGCTGGAAATGAAAAACTAAGTGTTCTCTTGAGGCAGCCGTCAGTGATGGCGAGGCACCGGTGTGGTCGTCGGAGTTGTCGTTGTCCGTAGTCGTCGAAGTTGTCACTGGAGTTGTTGTCAAAGTGGTGATAAAAAAATAAAAATAAAAAATGGAAGAGAAAATGAAAAATCAAGTGGTTGGAAGGGTCAATCGTCAGCGATGGTCAAGTTCCCAGTGTGGTAGTCGAAGTTGTTGTTGTTGGTGGTTGTCGAAGTTGTCATCAGAGTTGTTGTTGAAGTGATCACCGTAAATGGAATATGAAAAATTGAAGAGGTAATGGAAAATCAAGTATTCGTCGGAGGTAGTCGGAGGTGGTGGTCGAGTCGTCGGTGTGGTAATCGAAATTTTCGTTGTCGGTGATTGTCGGGTGGTCGCCGGAGTTGCCACTGAGTTGTTGTCGATGTGGTTGTCGAAAATAAAAAATTAAGTGGTCGTCAGAGGCAGTCATCAGCGATGGTCGAGTCACTGGTGTGATCATCCAAGTTGTCGTTATCGGTGGTTGTCGGGTGGTCGTCAGAGTTGTCACCGAAGTTGTTGTCGTCGGGTTGCACTGTTATAACCTATGGGATTGAGTTCGAAGCGAACAGTTTTAAATATAATTTGAATACATATATTCCTGTTAGTATATTGATCTGCATACTCGAATCCACATCACCAATTCATTCAAAGCAAATTAAAGACAAGATCCAAATGATTATTTTTTCTAAAGTTTAATGACTAAGTTTAAGATGAAAGTAGAACAAATGTAAACGTTGAAAAGACTACCAGACATTTTAACTTTATTTTTGGATATCTTTCTATATTATCCGAAAAGGATGGCAGCCAATACATGCATTGCATCGCATTGCACCCAAATCGCAAAGAGAGAGAGAGATTAGATTCAAACAACAAACAGAACAAAAAAGATGCCACCCAGATAAGAATATCGAATGGGAGGCAAAACTTTACTTCACAGAGAATGTATAAGCATCCATTTCATTCAAAACAATTGGGTTTTGCCTCAATCTCAGGGAGCAAACTGGAGGAACAAGAAGAAGAACAAGACCCTTCTTCTTAAACCTCACCAAAAACCAACCCATCATTCTACCTTTCAACTTCTAATCATTGTTGTCGATGTATAATTGCAACCAATGATTGATGAACAGAACCTCACTTCACTTTAACCGCCGGCTCACGGCGGCGATGACGGTGGCAGTGGTGACCCAGTTCATCTCAATCAGCGGTTTCATGGTGGACCCATTTCAACCTAATTTGAGACTACGATAAAGAAGGTGCCACAGTCCATTTCTCCACTGAGATAGATGCTCGTATTTTGTTTTCTTTTCACGCTCTTGCCCTTGCATTTCTCTCTCTATAACTCTGTTGCCCTTTTCCCCTTTTCCCCTCTTTCACGTTCCATTGGGATTTTCTCTCTCTCTTTTCACTTGTTTGGCTAAATTTCGGCTTTCTGGATCATTCGATTTATCCCCAAGTTGCATTTTCAATGCATGTGGATTTGTGTACTTGGACTGCTTCGAGGATCTCACTCTTCGTTTGTCTTCTTCAAGTAATTGTGCTCTTCTTCAACTGATATCTTCTTTCTTGCTCGTCAGAGTCTGCCAGTTAAAGAAATATTTCATCTGTGATCTGTTGGATTTTCCTCCTGTTTCTTGAGTTTTTATATTACTCTTTGAGATTCATTAAACAATTGGTTTTGGCTTTGCCAGTTGCTTTTTGTAATTACCCCTTTTGAGTTGTTAAAATATATTTTCCCCCAAAACTCTGTTTGACTCTACTGAAAGGGACGTTGGTTTTATTGTAAGCCACTTTGATGTTTTAAAGGTGATAATCTCCTTTAAATTCAACTGGGTTCGTCTTTATTATATTCATTTGGATTTAGCTTGAGGAGCTTAAACGTGGCTTATTTCCCAGTAAAGAGGCAAAGAGTTCTCCCACTTTCCAACCATGCCTTTGTCTGAGCTTTATCGTGTGGCCAGAGGGAAGCTTGATTCGACTCAAGACAAGAACATGGTTGCTGCAGATTTATCTCTCAAGTAAGTCTTTTAGCGAGAGCTGACTTATGGATCTTAAGTTAACAACAATCATTTTTCCTTTTGCTTATGGTTTATGAAGTTTATCTTTGCTTTCTGGGTTTTTTTCTCGGTTTGTTTTTGTTCTAAATTTTAGCTTCTTGTTTCTTGTGGGTTTCGAATGCAGTCCTGAGAATGATGTTTTCGAGCTGGTGTGGGAGAATGGCCAAATTTTTTTGCAAGGCCAGTCCAGTAGGACCAGGAAGAGCTCAAATTTAAACATTTCACAGGCTCAATGTTTACCATCTCATAGTCCCAGGGATAGAGATAGAGATGTAGGACATTTCAACAATGCAAAGATGGGAAAGTTTGGAGCTATTGGTTCTGTATCGATGCCGCCTTCACCTGACGATGAATTGGGTCATGATGATGATGATGATATGGTGCCTTGGTTGAATTATCCTCTTGATGGACATCTACAACATGATTATTCTTCTGATTTCTTACCTGAATTATCTGGGGTCACCGTTAACGACCCCCCCTTACGCAATATTGTTGCATCTTCTATAGGCAAAGCTAGTGGTGGTAATCAGGTCAATAGAGATACGCACCTCAATTCTTTGCACGGTGCTAATCTAGAAGATGGCAATATTTCCAAGCTTTCTTCACTAGATGTTTCAACTGTTAGACCTAGAAGTATCACGAAGCAATTACATTCACCAGCATCCCAGCAAAGCCAGACACCACTTCCACATCTCAGAACAAAAAGTACAGGAGGCACCGAAAATACTACAGGCAAGATTCTCCATGATACTGTTATGGGCCACTCTCCTCAGGTTCCACTGATTGTAAGCAGTTCTTCGTGCACAGCAAGGCAAAAGCTAGATCCAACTCCTCCAAGTAATTCATCCAATGTCATAAATTTTTCCCATTTTCTGCGACCTGCTGTTCTTCTCAAATCCAATGTTCAGAACCGTGATGTGACCGGAACTGTGGGTTCGTCTGGTATGCGCAGTGTGGGCAACATGGATAAGAACTGCTCAACAGCTAATAGTCAACCCCATGAATCATCATTAATTGGAACTCGAGGTAGTATAAGAAATGAAACAAATTCATGCGGTAAAAATGCGGTAGTGCCTTCTATAGATGATAACAATCCATCAGATGCGAAGCCTCCTGAGGAATTGCAGGCTGTCAAACAGCCTGAGGTTGCTTGTTTGGGAGATTCAGCCAAAAATGATGACCACCCCAAACAGTGTCTTGAAGCAGGTGCAACTGAAGTATTGCCAGATAGTGAGAAGGCTGTTGAATCCGTAATTGCTGCTTCTGTTTGTTCACGCACAAGTGTGGACAGAGCTTCTGATGATCCGACACTCATTAGGAAGAGAAAATGTCATGACCTTGAGGATTCTGAATGGCATAGTGATGTGAGTACCAAATTATATCCTCATCTTGCCTTGTGTACCTTGATCACTTTCCAAATAGATAAATGAAAAGCTTTCATCAAGTGCAGGATGTAGAAGAAGAATGCAATGATGTGAAGAGAGTGACTCCTGCTCGAGGAACTGGTTCCAAGAGAAGCAGGGCAGCAGAAGTGCATAATTTATCAGAAAGAGTGAGTCTTGTTATGAGAGTTTCATTTTTTGCTTCAAATACAAAATTGAGCCTTTTTTATTCTCAAGTGGACTCATTCTTAAAGTTATGCAACAGCGACGAAGAGATAGGATCAATGAGAAGATGCGTGCGTTGCAAGAACTCATACCAAATTGTAATAAGGTTGGCCTATTTATACTCTCTTGATGAGGTCCATTTGTTGCTTCATCCATTGAATTTTTTAAACTTAACTGATTGCTGCCACATTAATTTAATCAAGTTCGAAGAAAGCAGATATCAGAGCTTTAATTCTTGAAAGTAGCCCGACATGAACATATATTTTTTTGGCTATATTCTTCAGCTGAATTCTGTAATGAAATTACTAGGTCGACAAAGCTTCCATGCTTGATGAAGCCATTGAGTATTTGAAAATGCTTCAACTTCAGGTTCAGGTAATGTTCTATTCCCTCAGGCAGAAAAATGTATTTCTTTTGATATCTCCACCCCCACAATTAGGAAGTTATCATTGAAGAACATTCAAGTAACCTGTACAAGTATTTTGTGTATTATGCAGATTATGTCGATGGGAGCTGGTTTGTTCGTGCCTCCCATGATGTTCCCTGGAGGAGTCCCACCCATGAATGCACCTCATATTTATTCACCCATGGGCGTGGGAATGGGATTTGGGATAGGTATGCCTGACATGAATGGTGGTTCTCCTGGTTATCCCATGCTTCAAGTGCCACACATGCAAGGAACACATTTCCCAGGCCCATCTATACCAGCTCAAACTGTAATGCAGGGAATGCCAGGTTCTAACTTTCAGGTCCTTGGACTTCCTGGTCAAGGACTTCCCATGCCCATGCCACGTGGACCGATTGCACCGTTTCCTGGAGGGCCTTTTATGACTAATTCCAGTACGGCAGTAGCTCCGGTGGAGAATTTTGGTTTATCTGCAGCTTGTAGCTCGAAAGATGCTTCTCCAAACATGAATTCACGTATGGTGCCAAATGGCGGCAATGACCCTTCAATAACTCCAGCTCCTAGACAGGTGTGCAGGCCTATATTTTAAAATTTTTTAAAAGTTCTTAGTACACTTGTTTTAGGGTACTATTTTATGCTTTAGGATAGAGTTTTTATCATATAAACAATTCTTGGTTTTGTTATGACTTCCATGAAGATTTAGGATTCAATTTGGTCCCTCAATTTTACTCCTGAAATTTAAAAAGTAGTTTTAAGAATCTCTAGTATCAGTTCTCTCTTCCTTTTGATGACAATAACTAGAAGCACCAAAACCACATCAGGATCAAAAGATCAACCCCATTTGCCAAGAAACGCACCTTAATCTCCAGAAAACCCGAGTCCACTGCAATTCATCTCTTTCTCTCCCTCAAATGTTCAATCCCCTGAAAACTCTCTTGACGGTCACACCAGAACTGGTTTCTGCTCAAGCTTATTTGTGCACTGAAAAAACTCAGCACAGCAATAAACCTCTTTTGTCCTCTCTCTTGACGAGGTGGTTAAAAAAGACGTGATTAAATGTTGTTCGGTGGGATTTCTTTTGCTCAATCTGCTGGTAAGGAGTGTTGATTGGAATGGGGCTAATTCCCAGAGCACCTGTATTGATTGGCTAGAACTTTTTTTTCTTGGTCTACTGGTAAGAAGAGGAGCTTTGCGGGCTCAGTTAGACAGAGAGAGGAGGTTAGAGTTTTTCTATGGAGGAGAAAGGGTATATGAACAAAACAAGATATACCATCAATTAAAAATTTCCATGTCATTTAAAACTGATCATATAATCAGAGCTACGTCATCATTTAACTTACCTACTCAGCTTTCCATCATTTCCCCTAATAGAACAATGATTCTAGAGACTAATTTTATCGCCTTCTCGAACCTCGAGAATTGATTTTTTCTTTTTTAATAAATAAAACTTGAGAACAAATTGAATCTTAATCCAAACTTCAAAAGCTGAAAGTGTAACTTCTTTCTCTTCTTCCTATATTATTAGACTCTTTCCTCATTTTTAGTGGAGCCAAATGTCAATGCCATTCTCCTGGAATCTTTGTTTCTATTTTCTAAGCCTTCATGGAAATATTGAATTACCCTGTTGCTATAATCTTTGAACTATTATTTGGGGAGTTCTAAATGACTTCTCTTGATACTTTAAAAGAAAAAGAAAAATAATTATTTGCCCGATTAATGTTGTATTCAACGATCCCAGGCGTTGGTATAGGATAAGACAATCAACTCTATTAGAATTGATACAATGAAGAAAAATATTTACATTATCTTGCCTTCCACATCTGGCTTTACATCTGAATGCGAGATTTGATTCCTATGAGTGATGTTCTTTACTGCAGGCTAATGAACAAGCTTCCTGTGTTAATGGCAGTGGTGTGAACCCCACCAGCAAAAACGACCTTATAACTAACTAAGTTGCCTGTGAGTGAAATTTTGCAATGTAGTTTTTCCATTTTACCTCGTTAGTAACATCAATGATTAGGGCTCATGGCATTTAAATCTCTTTATTTTATGCAGATGGGAGAAACCACATTCATTAGGCAGACTCTCTGTCTTGAGGAGAAAAACCATGGTATGGCCTTGACATTCTTCTTCTGCTCGTTCATAAACTTTACTTGACATTGGCGAAAATAGAAGAACGAGCAGGAGAGCCCGCTTTCGACGTCGAGAACTTGAAGATGCTCGCACATACATAATTCTTGCTACCATTGGGAGGGGACTTGGCAGGATGATCTTTCAATGGAATTGGTTGATTGGTCAATTATCTGTGCAGGCTTAATAATGGGAACTGCCTCGAGGCTGAATGTGATGAAACTTTGTAAGTAGATAAGACTCACTAATGGCAAATAAATTTCTCTCTTCCAGTCTCTATCTTCATAAGAGTTTATTCTGATGAACCATTTATGGACTTGTACGTATTAAGATAGGTGGCTTGGCTTTTACATCCTGAAATTGTGTGGTTGATCTGTAGAACACTAACCAAAATCTTGCATGTATGCTAATTTGCCCCTTCTTTAGCTGGGTTGAAACCAGAGTTTAATTATGTAGGTAGACGTGCAATTTAGCAAGGGAATCGGCCTCAGGCAATATAGGGTTGAAGATTCATTGAGGTGATACCAATTTCTCCCTTTTGGACCAGAGAATAAGCTTTTTTTGCCAAATCAGTGGTTGTTTCAGTCATTGTCACATTAGAGTTCAGACTATTATGTTTCATTAGATTCTTATTAAGCTTCTGAATTTTGTATAATGATATCCCCTTGTATGGTATAAAATACACTCCCTTGAGTGCTACTATCGTTGGGAATGATTATGGGTCCATTGACCTATTACAATTCTAAAAAAGAGATGTTCAACCAATTGTCCCACGTGGAAAGATTTTGAAGTGGGAAGGTGGTTTTTATATGTGAGTATATTAAGGGGCTTACAAAGAGTTCATTGAGTGGTAATAAGATCTCTCTCCCACACGCGCGCCGTCGCTGCCATCTGTCCGTTCGGTCGGACGGGTTCTGGTAAATGTGGAAAAAGGAGAATTTTTTATTACTTCTCAATCTATTTTTTTACTTTGAATATTTTACGTAATAATACACTCATTAACTCGTGTTTTTATTCCAAAAGACGTTTTTTTATTTAAAAAAACGGGTTTTCAGATCAAGATAAGATCTAGATCTAAAATCTTCTTATTCTTGTTTTTTTTGAGAGATTTGATGGATTGATCGATTTCTTCATTGTTCTTCTATGGATTCGATTATTTTGCAACTTTTCGTTCTTCTTTGATTATGAGCAAAGTTCAATTTGATTCTGAGTAAAGTTTAATTTGATTCCAAATCCTTCTCTATGCACGTTCGAGGTGGATGTTGTGTTAACCTTGGGGAGCAACCGACAAAACACGATTTACACCAAGGTCCTGTCGAATTTGCTTTCAAGGCAATGGTTTCATGACAACAATTACAATTTCGGATTCTCCAACATCAACTATGACTGGTCAGGGAATAACAGTTGTGGCACCTTCAACTCATGTTGTAGGTTGAAACCAGACAATTTTTTTTGACCTATTTGTAAGGTTGGACGGTGGTCTCGTGAGATTAATTATGGTAGTGTAAATTAGTCTGGACACTCATGGATATATATATAAAAGGAAAAGATAGAAACCTCTACGGGAAAAGATAGAAACCTCTACAACCTACGCCTTTTATTCCATGTATGAGATTTTGATGAATCATACAAAGACTTCATCATCAAATACTTTGGTATGGCATAGAATAAGTTCGGTCTACAAATGCCCACAGGTGGGGTGGAGACCAGGATGACTTCCCCATCCTCGCCTCCATTTAAATTTGTCCTTGTGAAATTTTTCATCAAATTTTATGGGAATAGGAAAAGGATCCCTCCGGGAAATTATTTTTCGTTTATTTTTTTTTAAAAAAATAATAATCTCATTTGAACTAAATAATTCTTGTATAAATTTTCAATTAAATAAACTTTTGATGGAAGTATCCATTAATTTGAATTAGATAGTTAATTATTCAAAAAAATCTTTACTTAAATGGTTAATTTTTTTTTTTATGAAAAATCTCCATTGGAAGGGAAAAAATTCTTAAACCATCCCATAGAAAACGAAATAATATTTTATATCAAATTATCTAATTATTCGTACATATAATTCAAGTTTAACGGTATAATTCAAACACACCCAATTATCTAAATCATTAATATATAGTTTTATTTTGGGAATTGCAATGGGTAGCACAAAATATTAGCATATTTGCAAACTTAGCTATGATTTTTTAGATTTGCAAATCTAGCAAATTTTTTTAAATCTAATTTCCGTTTTTTTATTATTCCAGATTTACCCTCATTGGTGTAAGAATTATATATGATATACTTTATTTGTATATACCAACATATACCTAAAACGAAGTATGTTAATAGTATATTATTGATATACTACGAATACCCTTCTTTTAGGTATATCATTTAGAATGATATACTTCCTATATATCCGTAACAAATTAGAGATATTTTGTATATTAGTATATCACTAATGTACTTCATTTTAGATATGTTTATTTCACTAATATACCTAACGTTTAGTATATCATTAGTATATCGATTGAAATGAACATATATCATAATCTTGAGTCTTGATATACTCTTAATTAACTTCATATACATATATCAGTAGTATATTAGTGATATACTCTATACAATAACACATCTCACGCAATAAGATATAACAATCTAATTTGGTTTTAAATTATGAATTCTACCTGAAATTTAAAAGGATAACCTGAAATTTACTCTACCTGAAATGTCTGACATTACAAATAGCTTTTGAGATCCCGTTATATACTTAATATTACTGAATAAAGTATATCATCATAAATCACTATCAAGCATAAATAACTATTTGTGATATATCGTTGATATACTGAATAAAATATTTTGGCAGTATATCACACATAGATATATACTTAATATTAGTGAAATTAACTACTATTAGTTATTTTTTGGTTAGATATATCATTGGTATATTTGATCTATTGTTAATAAGCTACTGATTTTTTCGATATTGAAAAACATAGGACATTTTCAAATCTAGCAATAGTTTTTGAGATCCCGTTGATATACTTAATATTACTGAATAAAATATATCAGCATAAATCACTGTCAAACATAAATCACCATTTGTGATATACCGTTGATATATTAAATAAAGTATATCGTTAGTATATCACACTGATATATACTTAATATTAGTGAAACCAACAGATATCATATCATTCATCATGTAGTTACTTTTTGGTTGGATATATCATTGGTATATCAGATCTATTATTGATAAACTACTTATTTTCTCAATATTGAAAAACACAAGGAGGACATTTGTAAATCTAGCAATAGATTTTGAGATTCCATTGATATACCTAATATTACTGAATAAAGTATGTCAACATAAATCATTATAAAGCATAAATCCCTATTTGCGATATAATGTTGATGTACTAAATAAAGTATATCAATAGTATATCACATTAATATATACTTAATATTAGTGAAATCAACAGAATCAGTAGTATATCACGTATGCAGTTATTTTTTGGTTATTAGATCTATTGTTGATAGACTACTGATTTTTCTCGATATTGAACAACACGGAGAAGATATTTGTAAAGTAGTATATCAACAGTATATCTGATATAATTTATATTTGGTATATCAGTAATATATAAATAGTATATTTCATTTTAGGTATATCATTAATATATCAATGGTATATTATAAGTACATCATCAATATGTTTTTGATAGACTATTGATAGGTTATTAATATACTTCAGATTGAAAAACGCGCGCGAAAAATATAAGGGTATTTTTGACTTTACACGCCATCCGTTTGGGTTGGGCCTTTTTTTGTTGCTATTTTTTCAAATTGAATTAAGGAGTGACATGGGTACAATATTTATATATTTTTTTGTTATTCATGCAAGTGCCCCTTTTATTTTTAATGATTAAAATGATAAAAAATATTAATGGGGCAGGGAATGGAGAGTAGGGACGGGGTCCATTTCTCGTCTCCGCCCCTATTTAGCAGGTGGGGAATTTTTTTCCCTACTCCCTCTTCCATCTGTCGCGGGAAAAATGAACATCTATAATTTTGTCGTATTCTTAAGTTTAGCTGGTTCATATTCTTTTAAGATGAGATGAGTCTAGCATGGTTTATAGACTATTTTGTTTATCTTCGTCTTGTTTTCAAGATAGGGACCCATGATGTCTTTTTATTAGCTATGTAAAACCATCTTTTATTTGTCTCTAACAATGCACGAAGTTCACAATTTTTTTTCCCCTTTTTACATATATAACTTATCACTTTCACCAAACAAATTAGCATTGGCAAATTGTCCAAATTGGGAATCACAATTTGGTTCATCAACAGTCATAGATAATTTTTTACTACAGTTGATTACTTGTGGGATATAATTGATTTTCTAATGAGACACAAATGTAATGCAATTTCTATCATTCATTGATTATTCTCACTTGTTGAAATATAGTTTAACAAGTTCATAGACATATTTTTGTTCAAATAATGTTCATGAAGTTATTTTGGAGTAGATTTGCATCATCAACTCCCTCAAGAGCTTTGTGATTTATGCAGAATTTTGTGATGAAAAGTAAAGGCAAAGGGCTTTCCCAATCTCTCAGTGCCCATTCATCTTGAAGTGAGTGCTTTTCTAACTGTTATAATCTCTTAAGTCCAAGGCCAATTATGATTTTTGGTTAGTGTTTCTTTTGCTTTTACACTCCCCTCCTAGAACTAAGTTCGATTCACAAAATTGAGTTTGTATAATTGTGATATAACTTTAGTGTGTGGTTTTAGTTAAGTTAGTTATAATGTTAGTATTATCGATGATCTGTTATGACGTCTTTTTTGCTTATATTCATGAAAATATAATTACACCTTCACACGTCAGTGAAGATTTCATGGTATCAAAGCGTCTCCTTGATCCTTTTCTATTAGGATTGCTTCCTCAAACACCATTACCACCTCTCCGATTTCGAATCTCAAGTACTTTAATTTCCTGGTTTAGAAATCGATTACAAGATCAGAAACTATAAATCAAACAAAATATGCGAGGGATATATATTTTGGCACGTTTTGGGATGAATTCGGCTAAACCTTGTCAAACACCAACTACCTTAAAGGCCTTTAAAACAGATTATGAACCTTGTTGTCTCAAAGATGCAAAGAATTATAGAGTTATTGTCGATGTTCTACACTACTTAACATTCACACTCAGACATCTCAGATTCTGTTAGCAAGTTGTCTCAGTCTATGCATTCACCAACTCTTGAAAACGTGTTCTACGTTATGTCAATGGAACCATGACATCTGGTTTATTATTCAAAAGGAGTTCATTTGGTTTCTTCAATTAGCTACATTCCTTGACTTGGATTGGACTAAAGACTTAGTGGATAGGCATTCAACCACTGCCCACATTGTTTTTCTTGGCTCAAATCCAATCTCATGGGCGATGACTAAGAAGCAAGCAAACTACTGTGTGTCAAGGAGTCCACAGAAGCAAAGTATCAAGCATTAGAGGCCACTGTTTCAAAATTATTTTGGTTAAGGTAGTTGCTCAAAGACTTGGAGATATTCGGCTCCACAACACCAACAATATGGTGTGACAATCTATCAGCTATTCAACTTTCCAAGAACCCCGTCTTTCACGGTCGAACCAAATACGTAGAGATCAATTTTCGTTTCATTAGAAAACGTGTTGTTCGGGGAGACGTGTCTCTACATATTATGCCTACATCTACTCAGTAATTAGCTGATATACTTACAAAGCTACTCACTACGGAACGTTTAGTCTATTTCAAGTCCAAACTTATTCATTTATAAGCATTCGTTTGAGTGGAGATATTATGTATATAACTTTAATGTGATTTTAGTTAAGTCAGTTATACGGTTAGTATATCATTATCTGTGAAAACATCTTTATTACTTATGAATAGGATTGTACATTCATGAAAAATAGAATTACATCTTCACAAGTCAGTGAAGATTTGTTAGGACGTGAATCACTTTTGCTTCATTTAGGTTTAATTTGATGGTCCTAATATAGTCTATGTGGATTGCTTTTTATTTCAAAAGTCCACTCATAATAAATAAATAAATAGTTTTTTTCAATACAACAAATATAAAAATATGAAGATTTGAACCTTCGACTTCAAGAAAAAAGAATGGACATCAATTACCCTTTGTTCATATTGGCCAAACATATAGTTTTCATTTAATCATAAACTTAGTTATTTACTATTCAAACCTTAGCCAATTTATTGTCAAACCAAGACAAATGCAATTTGATGCTATTTTGTACTCATACGTTGTTTCTTTAACTTAAGAAAAGACTGTTTTCAAAGGGAAAAAAAAAAAAAACTTAATAAAACTCTTGCACAATAAATTCTTCCAACATCTTCAACTTTTCAATTTCAAGCCTTCTTGCTGTTGTTTGGATCTCTTTGATACTAAAATGTTCGTCTCAATTTTTTATTTATTTATTTTTTTTGCTTACATGTGAATTGAGCAATTCAAAGTTCATGAAGTAGAATGTTGTATTTATTTAGGTCATCTATTGAGGTTGAATATTGGTTACTAATTGTTGTTAGTAGTGGGCTTGTTTGATTTCTTTATAAATTTCATATTGAAATTGATTATCATTTTAATTAAAATAAATCTTCGATAATGATCTAAAACTCTTACCCTTAATACTTATTCTCTAGTCTTTCCCCTTGCTATGCGGTTGTGTTAAAATACATACTCCCCATGATAAGAGTGAGATTAGAATAGATGATTACTTGGTTTATTTGTACATGTAATGAGGTGGGTTTGGTTTATTTTTATGTTTGGTTTGGTATGTTTTTATGTAATGAGGTGGGTTTGGTTTATTTTTATGTTTGGTTGGTTTATTTGTACATGTAATGATGATGGTCATTTGAGGGCTTTTGGAAATTCTTGTACATATATAACTTGATATAATCTTATGCAGGGACATGGTTGGCTTAAGCTATAGGTGATTGAGGTAATCGCCAAAACCCCATTTTAGAAAAATCTCATATTGTATATATATATATATATATATATTATAATATTGGTATCTATTTAATTTAATTTTAATGAAATTAAATTTAAAATATAAAATAATATACTTATTATTTTTCATAAAATTTTCTTATAATAATTACTAAAAACAAATTCATAATGAATGGGCTCATAATTTCTCTCAATTTTGAGTAGCTGACATTTCAAATTTATTAACCTTTTATCTTTTTATTCAAAATTTCTTTAAATTTTCCTTAAAAATCTCAACCATTAATATAACTCCCTCAAAACTCTCCATAAATTTACGTTGGGAGAGTTGAAAACCTTTGATGTTTCATATTTCATTTATTTATTTTTTTCAAAACTAAAATGCTTTCAGTTTCCCTTATAAAGATATTATGTATGGTAGATTAGATTCATTTTATGTTGAATTCTCTCTCAAATAAATCTCTCTCAATTCTCAAATTTTCATCAACATTCTCTGTGATCTCTCACGAGTCCAAGTTTAAGGAGAAATCATTTCCTCAACTCAATCCAATTGCTTCAAAGTCTCAGGTTTTTTCATTCAAATTCTTTTTTTTTTTTTAAAAAAATATTTCATATGATTGATTGTTCAATACCATATAACATCTAAGATTTGTTTATATTTTTGTACTTAGAATATTAATATGTCTACTAGAAAATATGAATGTGGATATGAAAAACTCAAGAAGAAAGAAGAGTAGAAAAATTGATTGAATCTCAAAAAGGTGCTCTCGAGCCGAAAGATGAAACAAAAATAGATATAGACCGATGCAAAATTAGAAGAAATGATAGATATAGACAAATCGAAAGATGAAATAAAAATAGTAGATGGTCTCTCTATCAAAATTTTGTCTAGGCCTCATAATCTCGAACCGCCCTTGTGCTTGGAGGTAAATTAATTAAGCCACCCTCAAGTTGAACATAAAAGATGATAAAGGTCCAATATTTCAATTCTTGATTGATACTCATTTATTCTAATTATTGATCTCTTAATAATGATAGGTCATGGTACTTTTTCTTTGTGTTTACTCATTGAGAATGGGATAATTTAAAAAAACAAAAAATTAGAATTATTATTTCCTGTTTTTAGCATATCACAAATTAAGTATTATTAGGCCCCACCCCCAACTAATTTTAGAGGGGTGGCAATTTCCCCCTTACAATTGAGTGATGTCATTCTCATTTTTTTGATTCACATGAACCATGTTTATACATTTTTTTTCTCTACTTTTTATGATTGATATTAACACTTAATTTAAATCCATCCTCATCCTCAATATGTGCAAACAAGACTAATGGTAGTTAGTCCCTAAGTTTTTTTTCAAAAAAATTGTTTTGGCTATATTCTTAGGGACGTTATTAATCTATATGACAAATTGTTTTATAGATGATTATATGGATGATGTGATATAAAAAATATGTACTAATGTCTTCTTTTGTTAATTAAACAAATTATGCCCTAGAAAACCTTAAACCATATTCTAGCCCCATCTTAGACAATTTGTGGTTTTAATGTATAGTAGAGATATTAGTACATTAATATACATATTTGAAACAAATTGACTATTTTTTTTCTATAAAGTTGAGAGTCTAAAATAGACATATTTTAAGAGTTGTTTAGAAATTGACTATTATAAATTGTTTGTGACTTATAATAATCTGTGTTTAAAATGCAAAATTATTTAGACTGAATTATAATAAACAATGTTAAAGGTGTTGAGTATTCCATAAACTTTTTTTTAGTACATCAATAATTAGGGGTGGGGGGATTCGAACCCATGACCAATTGGTCATAAGTCATACTTGATGTCAGTTGAGCTATGCTCTTGTGTTGGCGAGTATTTCATAAACTATTATAACATACATTTCAAATAGATATTTAAAGTTTAAACACAGAAGGAAGAAAAAAAAAAAAAGTAAAGAAAGGAACTTAACTTAGTAAAGACCTTTCACTTCTATCCCACTAACCTTGGCACAAATTAGAGAGCTAACTTATCTGTTATTTTCTTTTTTTTCTTAAAATCACAATCTTTGAGGGAAAAAAAATACTAAACAAATAGTAAAATTAGGACATCACCAATTCACCATCACTACTTTATTAAAAGATTTTTTTTTCAAATAAAAAAAAAAAAAAAGAACAGGGAGGCAAAATAAAAATAATTGGAAAAAACTTGGGGGGGAAGGGAAGTTTTGTGGATTTAGTTTGAGGCCATTAGGAAATGGAATTTCAATTTGTTTCATTTGGGAACTGCCTAAAAGATAACATAAGATTTTCCCCAATTAGAGTAATAAAGTTGAATATCTTTTGGCAGTCCCACTACTACAAAATTAAAATAGCAATTGCAAAAGCAAAAACAACTGAAATATTCATTCATTCATGTCCATTGTCCATTGTCCATTATTATTATTATTATTATTATTATTATTATTATTATTCAAGAATGAACATATACACTTTTTCATTTTTCAACTAAACATAACTTTCATAATTCAGGCCAGTTAAAGCCTTTTCACCATGATTTGATAACCCCCTTTTTTAAATGTTGTTTTTATGTTTAACTTTAATTGGGTTATTATTATAGTCCCTCCACAACACATTGTTTGCTAAATATGTAGCCATGTTATTAAATTTGTGTCGACATGTTGACATTTTCATATGTCTATGAATTCGACATCGACACCACGAGTGAATCGACATTTCCATTATATCGTACAAAATTGATAAAATATTAAAGAAAATAGTAGCAAAATGTAATATGATGTAAATATAATATTATAACAAGCATTTTAACTCATTTACAAAGTGTGGAAGGTTTATTTTCTAATTTAAATATATTTTTTCCTATAAATATCTATCAATATCAACATTTTATTGATATTTTCATCAACATTTTCATGAAATAAAGATCTCGATATTTCCATCGACGTCGACATTTTAAACCTTGAATGTAGTTTATCTTTTATATTAAATAGGTCTGAACCCTATTGAATGTCTAAAATATTGTTTATTTTAATCTATGGTTTTTTCCGGTTTGTTTTATATATGTTGGTTCTCGAATTTTCAAAATTGTTATTTTTGTCCTTCGAATCTAAGAAAATAATCAATTTTTTGTTCTCATTGTAATTCTTTTGTTAATTGCTTAACAATGAGTAATGTGACTTTAAATAGGTGTATTAATTTACTAATAAGAGTATGTATTGGAGTTACATAAGTTAGTTGATGCTAGTATTAACTGGGTAGATATTAAAAGATAGAAGAATAACAAAGATGGAAATGGCTATATTTTGAAGTTTAGAAGTTAAAATAGCTATAGCAAAAACAAAAATAGTTACTTTCTAAGGCTAAAATAGATATCCTAAAAATTTAAAGAACAAAATAATTATCGTTTTAAATTTAAAAAACAACCATTTTAAAAATTTAGAGACAAATACTAGAAAAAAATATATAAAAGTGAAATACTAAAATGAAATTCAATTCTATTAAATATCTAACATGGCCATAGTCCATCGCTAAAATTGTCATAGTAAATTTATTCTTTGATATAATTTTAAGAAGTGAGTTTAAATATCCATTTTCCCTGCCCCTCGTTTAGGCAGGAAACGGGGAGGGAGCGGGGATAAAATTTTCTCCGTTGGCTAAACGGGGACGGAGAATACATCCCCCGACCCCATTCCCGCTCCGATTAATTTATTTAATTTTAAATAAATATATATTTGTATACATCTAATAAACCATAAGTCTATAATTTATTAAATATCATTTTATTTATCTAAGAAAATTAAAAAAATGTGTATTAACTAGAAACCCTAAAGAATAATTAACCATTTAAATACAATTATTTTTAAAAAAGAAATTAGTTAATAAAATTTTAAAAAACAAAATTCTAAATGGGGAATTATTCCTGTTCATCCTTCTCATTCCTCATGAAATTAAATGGAGAATTTCGCGGGAATGAGAAATGAAATGGGGGTGGGAACGGGGACGGGGAGTCATTCCCCGACCTCGCCCCGTGGGCATCTCTAGAAACAACTAAACAAATAATATAAGAGATAAGTCCCAAGTTTTAATATTATATTAAGAGTTTAAGATATTAAAGTTAGGACAAATATAATCATTTTAAAGTTTAATGAATCTTGCTTATGTACCAAAAAGATCCTCTTGATTGGTTAAGGTACATGATGCATACATTGACAAGATGATTTGGTAGTGATTTTATGAAATAGTTAAGAGAAATGCATGTGCTTATGTTCCCATTCCCAACTATTGTTAATGGCCCATTTTTGGATTAGATATATTAAGGTCAAATCAAAGGGACATCCCTTTTAGCAAACCCAACCAGTCAAGTCTAAGCAAAAAGCAAAACAATGTGAAAATGTTCCCCCACAAATTTCTATTCCTTTAAGTACACCAGCTAGCCTAGCTAGCTAGCTACCCACCACTCACCTCATCCCTTTTGCCTTCTTTCCCAACCTCTCATATTAATTAACATGTTAATCTCGACTAATTGATAACTGTGTTTATTTCGTCCTTAAACTTCATAACACTATAAATATATATATGTCTCAACACTAGAGGTGAGCATCGGTCAGTTGGGATCGGTTTTTGACCCCAATGACCCTCGAATCGATCAAGGCCGGTCGGTTCGGCCGGACAATTTTTTAAAAAAAAACAAACTTACCAAAATATTTATTTAATTAATTATTTAATATTTATAATTATTATTTTATTATTATTTAATAATTTATAATTATTATTTTATTATTATTTAATAATTTATAATTATTATTTTATTATTATTTAATTTATTTTGAGAAAATCTTTTTAGTTTTTTATTTTTTAATTATTATTATTATTATTTTTTATATATATATAACTTTTTTTTTTTTAATATCGGTCCGTTCGGTCGCCCCAAACCGACCGACCATCGATTTTGTGAAGCACAAAACCAACTCCGACTGAAAAAGGCACAAAACCGACCGACCGCACTCGGTTTGGTCGGTTTCGGTCGGTCGAGTCGGTTTTCGATCTTTTTTTCTCACCCCTACTCAGCACTTTTGATTTTGAGGTTAATGTACTCGTGATGTTAACCTTGTTACTTAAATGTTGACATAATAATTTTTTTAGTTTAACAATAATCTAAAGATGAGAGAATTTGAACCTTTGACCTATTGGTTAAGAATGTATGTCTTAATCAGTTGAATTATGTTTAGGTTGGTGTTGACATAACATTGGCATGCTAATTGAATTAAATAGTATTGATTTGACGCGATATGATATAAGTAAGCTCGTTGGAAAAAATAAAGGAAAACAAATAAAAAAATTTAATTGTATTCCATCTGCTTGCCTCACCAATTTGTTTTTTTACATGTCCCGTTAATTTCACCAAATTAATGTACTCGACTTTATGATACATTTTACTAAATTTTAAAGAAAGAACTTATAAGAATTTAAACTAAAAATCTATAAATGAAATTGATATTTTTTTTTAGTTTAGAGACTAACCAAACATCATCATCAAAGTCTAGAGATTATATCTGTAATTTAATCATATTAATACTTTAGGTTAGTTAATCCATGGAAATCAATGTAAACTAAGCACAAATTGTTATTGATTCATTTACTTGATTTAAAACTATTACCAACATTTCTTTTGAAAAAAAATATATTACCACAAATGAAGATATTATCATTATAACAAGAGATCACCATTATACATTATGTAGTTATAACAAAATATTAATTCTATGATTGGTAAGTTTATTAAGCGATTGGAGTTGGTTATTTTTGTATAGACTAGAATCAAATAAATGTTGAATATGTAAATATAGTCTAATCAGCCATATATGATGAAGATTTTAGGTATATTAGTATGATATTTTCATTGATACAAGTAGTTTTAAGTGAAACTAAAAAAAAACACAACAAAACTAGGTGAATTTAGACCCAAAATGTATAATATAATATTATAATTTATACCAATGGTAGAAATATAAAAAGCCACATTTTCCTAACAACAAAAACTAAAACTTTCCATAAATATGGCCTCTTAACTTGCTTTCTTCATTCATATTTATCTCTATTCTTTTTCATTGTTGTTTTGATCCTTCCTCAAAGTGGAAATTTTTTTTTATTATTATTATTATTATTATCATCATTATCATCGTCGTCGTTATCGTTATCATTATCATGGTTAAAAAACACTTTTAGCCCTTGAATAACAATATTTTAGTACCTGAAATTTAGGTTATAATGATTTAGTCTCTATACTTTTAATTTTGTAATAATTTAGTATTTGAATTTTAGTATGTGATAATTTAGTTTTTAAACATCAAAATGTAACAATATAGTCTCTATCATGAAAACTATTATTAAGATTCAAAATTGATTGGGGACCAAAATGTGTATATAAAAAACAAAGACTAAATCGTTACATAATAAAAATTGACACTTAATTATGATGAAGATTTTGATGGTAGGAATAATTAAATTGTTACAACATTAAAAGTGCAAGAATTGAGTTGAGTTGAGTTGGGTAGAGTTGGTTGCCAATGATTGTCAAGCAGAGTTGAATAAGGTATCAATGATTCTTGGATATGGTCGCCAATGATTGTTGTCGATCGTCAAAGAAGGTATTCAATAATGGTCGTATAACGCCCCTACTTTTCTATGACTAAACTCTTAGGGACATTACTACACATGCATGCATTTATAGGCCAAAAGAGATAAAACGATCTTTAAATCTCCAATGAAAATAATTTGTCTTTAGGGATCCCAAGAAAAACATTCAAAGCAGAGATAAAAGGAGCAGCTTTAAACATGGCCTATTTGAAATCAGAAAGTAAATTTAAACTTGAAAACATAAAGGAACAACATCGATTATAAAAGAAATGTGCGAAAACATGTCTATTCCCATGGTTCTAGCAACGCGCCCTCAACTCACTCGCCCGCACGTCCTTAGCCTTACCAGAAAAACATTTTTTTAAAAGAAATGGTGAGTATTGTAAAACAATACCTAGTAAGTGACCTCGCTACGAGGTTTGGGATATGCATACACATACAATCATGACTTTTAAACTTGTTCAAATGTACATATGCGGGACCTAAAACTTTCTCATATCGTCAGTCTCTTTAATCCATGACTTCCTTTTTTATTTAAGTGGCCGATTGGTCATCCCGAGTCATTTCATTTTGAGTCCTCACGCACCCACTGTAATAATTTGAGTCCTCACGCACTCTCAGTATGGTTTGAGTCCTCTCATGCACTCTTCAGATAGATTGAGTCCCTCACGGACCCTCTGTAATTTGACCCATAGGGTCTCTAATGCATGTTTGACCATGCATATAATGCACTCGTGAGACCAATGTCCACATTTTTCATCAAATCATTTCATGACATACATAACATGCATGAGGTCCCATCATTCAACATAACTATAGTGTACATGCCACAACCATTATCATTGATATGCAAACCATGACTTTCCACATCGGATAGAGGTGTAATACTCACGTATATAATCATGCAATATTCTCATAGATAATCTTCGTAATATCCTCACATGAAATCTTGGAATATTCTTACATAAAATACAAAGATATTCTCGCATAAAATACTAGATTATACTCACATAAAATATTGAGATATCTTCACATAGAATATCAAGGCATTCTCACATAAAATCTTGGAATATTCTCGTGTAAAATCATTAGATCTTTTTAAGTAAAATATCGTACTAATTTCACATAAAATATTGAAATTCGTTTTCTTTAATCCCATTTAAAAAGATTCGGCACAAGGTCCCTTACCTTAGCTCGGAGCTCCTTACATTCCGTTTTTAACTCAAGGTTTCGCTTAGTCGAGCTCGATAGTCGAATCCCCTAAATCAAATTCATCAATTCCTTAATTAAATTTCATAATTAGAAACTTATTTTGAATCCAATCATAGTTAGGTTGAGTTACCACAAACGGACGCTTAAAACGAACTCGGGAAACGGAATTGATCGGGTCGGGCGGACTCCGACGAGCGGCGGCGCGTGGCCGGCGAGCGGCGGCGCGTGTGACGGCGAGCGGCGGCGCGTGTGGCGGCGCGTGTGGTGTCAGAGACGGTGCGTACCGGCGCGTGGACGTCAGATCTGTGAACGTCGTGAGCCGATCTATCCAAAACCGGTCCTCAAACCTCAAAAATCGATCAGAATAGGCGTGAACCACTCGGACCACCGTGACGTTGGCTTGGGTCTCACCGTCGAACGGACCCGAGGTACCGTGGCGTTGACAGACGATGCAAACCAGCCGTGTTGCAGGCTGCCTCGTTGACGGACGGCGAGGTAGATGGCAGAAAGAGACCCTCCGGCAGCAGTCGATCGGAGAGCGGTCATTCGGCGGCTAAACGAAACTCGCTGAAGGCTAGCGAGCGGAGGCCAATCGAACTTCGAGACGGACAAGCGAAGGAGACTGGCGAAGTCGAACGAAACCATGGGACTTCGACGGTCGGTCTGCCGGTGTCCCCGCTGCCTGAGCTCGTGCGGCGGTTGGCTGGCGTCCAACGGAGGAATGGCGGTGGCGAGCGGCGGCGACGATCTGATGCGAAGTCGTCGTGCGACCGTGGACCGTCGGGCGGCTGAAGGAGGGAGAAGAAGATGGTCCTCGAAAATCGTGCCCCCTTAATAAGGAAAACCCTAATTCCTCTTTTAAAAACTAAAATTACAATAATGCCCCTTTGTCCAAACATAACCACTAAAATGTCCCTTTGACACATTTAATTTCTTTCAAAAGGCCTCTAATTAACCAAAATTCTCAATTAACACTTTATTATCTTGAATTTGTAATTTCAAAGTCTAACTAATTTAAATTCTAAGAACTTAGACTAAAACACAAATTTAAAAGGTACTTAAAGTTTTGGGGCGTTACAGGTCGTCAGTTATCGCATATGATCGTTGGTTGTCGGAGAAGGTTGCCAGTGGTGGTCGCCAAAGAGGATCGTCGAAGGTGGTCTCTAGTCGCTGGAGAAGGTCGTCGGAGGTGGTCACTAGTTTTCAGAAAAGGTCGCTAGTGGTGGTTGTCGATTGGTCGTTGGAGAAGCGGTGATAAAAATATATATTAATAGGATTACTGTACAAGTCGGTGGAATTCAGTATCCTAACCCTATAGCAAGTTGGTTGAGTTTAATTGTTTTATGAAGAGTTCATTTCTCCGTCGGTCAAATCCAACTCAATTCAACAATTGTTACAATACTAAAGTTTAGGAACTAAATAAAATTTGAAGCACATGAACAAAATTATTACAATTTAGTTCATAGATTAAATTGTTAATTTCATGAAAGTTAAGGGACTAAAAATATTTTTCAACCCATTATTATTTATCAAATGTGTTTTTTGGTTGGTTTCTTGAGCAAAATAATTGAGAGATGACCCTCATTGTACTTGGTTCAAATGCAAATTTATCTGTCCTTCCTTTTCTTCGAAAACAGATGAATGAGGACTACCAAGGAAAGCATTAGAACCCCAACAATGAAAGAGTATATACCAAGGTAAAGCTGTTTTGATAAGTAGGTACTTTTGATATATATATATTTATAAATCAATCATTAAAGGTAGTAGCTTTCTTGGAGTACCTTCTGTTCATTTGGTACATTGAGAAGACCAATTAGAACTCAAAAAACACCATCTTTAGTGTCCCTTAATTTCAATGGTCAAGACTATCTTCCTTTCAATGAATTTAAAACATTTCGACCATTGAAAATGGTTCTACAGAGTCAGCACATGACATGAACTTGACCCTACAAACGAAGAGATTGACAAGCCTTATATATGTAGAAGTCTACGTGAGATATATTAAATTTACCTCTAATAAAATTCATAAATAAAATATTGGGCAAAATACACTTTTGGTTCCTGAGGTTTGAAGTTGATGTCTATTTGGTCCCTAAAGTTTCAAAATGAACATTTTAGCCCTTAAGGTTTGGAAAATAGTTCTAAATGGTCCCTGAAGTTAGTTGACCGTTAGTTGACTAATAGAAAAATGATGTGTCAAAATTTATATTTAAGATTATGTAGTTTTTTTATTTATTTATATTTAAGATTATTTCTTTTCTTTTCTTTTAGGACTTCTCATGTGCATTTTTTTCAGTATTCCATTTTTTACCTATGCATTTTGTTTTTTCTTTTTATCAAACCACAACTCTACATAAAAAAAAGAAATAGAACCACAAAAAAATAAGAATTTCATCGCAAAAATCGAATCAATTAAAGAAAAATTAAGACGTGGTAGTTCAAAGTTGTGGACAGAAACGTTTTTTAGGATTAAGAAGGTGGACTGAGTAAGGCGCTGCATCAACACGATGAAAAATGAACACTTTAGTCCTTGAGGTTTGGAAAATAGTTCTAAATAGTCCATGGAGTTAAGTTGACCGTTAGTTGACTAATGGAAAAATGATGTGGCATGTTATTGAATTGATAATTTTTAAATGATGTGTTAAAATTTATATTATTTCAACATTATGTGGTTATTTTTAAAAAATTATTTTTACTTTTTCTCCATCTTCTGTCTTTTTTTTTTCTTTTCTCTTCTTCCTTTATCTCTATCTCTTCTTGCTTGTCTATTTTTTATTCTCTTTTTATTTCCTTGGCTCCAACACCAATATCGAAAACGACGATGACAATAAAAACTTTTTCATCGCATTGATGCAACGCCTTACTCAGTCCACTTTCTTAATCCTAAAAAAACGTCTCTGTCCACAACTTTGAAGTACCCACGTCTTAATTTTTTTATAATTGATTTGATTTTTGCGATGAGATTCTTATTTTTTTTTTGTGGTTCTATTTTTTTTTATTATGTAGAGTTGTGGTTTGATAAAAAGAAAAAACAAAATGCATAGATAAGAAATGAAATACCGAAAAAAATGCACATGAGAAGTCCCAAAAAAAAATAAAAGAAATAATCTTAAATATAAAAAAAAAAACTACATAATCTTAAATATAAATTTTGACACATTATTTTTCCGTTAGTCAACTAACGGTCAACTAACTGCAAGGACCATTTAGAACTATTTTCCAAACCTCAGGGACTAAAGTGTTCATTTTGAAACTTTAGGGACCAAATAAACATCAACTTCAAACCTCAGGGACCAAAAGTGTATTTTACCCTAAAATATTTTCATTTGTATATCATTTATACATGTATGCAACTGTTTGTTATAATATTAATAATTTGAAAAAAAAAAAACTAAAGAAAATATGAAAGATCTAATTCATAGTTTTAGAAACTGTGTCAACATAAGTAATGTGAGACATGAAGGAACAAAATAGAATGATCACTCAAGGAAAGCTTGCAATTATTTGTTCCTTGTGGTTGCATGGTCATGCAAGAAATGGTATAATTAGCACAAAAGACTTAGAAATAAGATGAAGAAAAACTTGCTCATAATTTACTAAAGAAAGTTTATATATTATTTTGTCCTTCCATGTTAATACATATTATAAATATATAATTTGTTTTAAAGTTGTGCAAAGTAGCAATCAAGGAACAGTAATAAGGAAAAAAAAATCTTGTGTTTCTTTATTTTTTGAGCTAAGAGTAATTTATTGATGAGAGAAATCTTGCATTATTTCTTAGTTTAAAAGATTTGAGGTAAATTTTAGTTCCTATTTGATAACTATTTTGTTTTTAGTTTTTAGTTTTTGAAAGTTAAGCTTATTTTCACATAATTTCTCTATAATAGAGATCATCTCACCTAAGTAAGCATTTGAACTCTTAGCTAAATTCTAAAAACAAAATCAAGTTTTTGAAAACTACTTTTTTTAGTTTTCAAAAGTTAGCTTGGTTTTTGAAAACATAGGTACAAAGTAGTAGATAGGAACATATATAAACTCATTGGTAGAAGTAGTATTATTCGGTTTAAGTTTCAAAAACTAAAAATAAAAAACAAAATAGTTATCAAACGGGCCTTAGTTTTTAGTTTTTGTTAGGTTTTGTTATTTCTAAAAAAGGGAAGCTCCTTAAGAACATAGGCTAAACAAAGAAAAATAGAATAATATATTCCCCCTAGTTTGCCCTAGATTATATATATATATAGCTAAAATTTAAAATTTTGTTTGTTCATAGAAAAGTTTCTAGAACCCCTTGAAAGGAAAAAAAAAGGTAAATAAGAGTGGGTAATTTTATTTTGGGAATATATAATATATGATGCAAAGAGGCATCTTTTATATTTTTCAAGAACATGTGGATTATGTCTCCCTTTCATTTCAAATCACTTTTTCTTTGTTAATAAATCATCATCACCATCATTATATTTTTTTGCCTGCCTCTTTTATTATTTCTTTTAGATCTGTCCAATTGGCTGCTATTGATGCCTTGTGTTATTTGGCTTCTATAATTGTGTTTAAAATTTTGGATGTTTGATTAAGTAAAATTACCATATTAATTAATCTCTATGATTTTGGAAGTTTCAATTTAATCTCTATGTTTGGTCAGAATTTTAATTTAATCTATATAGTCTTGTTAAATTTTGAAGAAGGTCTCTAAACCATTTTTTACCATTTGAAATTTTGAAGAAGGTCTCTAAACCATTTTTAAACCATTTTTTTTAGTTTTAAAAAACTAAGCCAGTTTTTGAAAATATTTTTTAAAAAGCAGGTAATAAAAATTTTAAAAAAGAAAGTGGGAGTAGTGTTATAAGCTAATTTTCAAAAACAAAAAATAAAAAATAAAGGACTCATTTGATAACCATTTGGTCTTGGATTTTTTAAAATTAGACGGGTTTTCTCATAATTTCTCAACAATGGGTTTCATCACTCTACAATGTTTCCATCTTTCTTAAGAAAACATTTAAGTTTCTAACCGAATTCCAAAAACAAAAAACAACTTTTTGAAAACTATTTTTTTTAGTTTTCAAAACTTGATTTGATTTTTGAAACATAAGTAAAAAGTAGATAAGAAAATATGAAAATCTATAGGTAGATGTAGTATTTATGGACTTTATTTCTAAAAAAAAAGTCCAAAAATAGTTAAAAAATGAGATTTAATTTTTAAAACTTTACTTGACTTTTGAAAGCATTCATAAAAAATAAATAATATATGCTGTACACAAAGAGAAAGTTCCATATTGGTAATTTTCTTTTAAGATCAGTGCATATTTTCAATTCATCGTATGAAGAGGTAAGTCATCCATCATTTAGATTAAAATCAATACCAACCTTAAATCCTAATATAATCCCTAGTAAGACTAAATTAAAAGCACTAGCTCGTTGTTGTCAAATAGGTTAATTGAGACTTTTAAAACTATAAGGATTAAATTAAAATTAGGTTTAAATTACAAAGACATATTGGTTGAAAGAAAAAATAGATTAGTTGATCGAATAATTAAAACAAATAGATTGGCAGAACCACGCCGCCGCCGCCATGGCATTTATATGCCTATTATTAAAGTCGACCAATCAATAAAGAGGAAAATAATAAAAAAATAAAAATTGGACACAAAGGAAACATGATCAATTCTCATAACGATTTTATTCTTAATTTATGTTTTTTAAAAATTAAATATATAACTTATGGTTTTTTTTTTATTAGATATACATTTTTTTCATTTAATCTTGACGTAGTCAAAAGTGGAGACAAATTATTTATTTACTTTTATTTATATACATATATATACCTACCACTACGTCATGCATTCTCAACTCTAGAGAATGACCAGTTTGATCAACAACTTTTGTTGATTTCTGTCGATGATCTCTCATTAGGTCTTCCTCTAAGAACGTGGCGTTTATCGACACATGCACCTTGTTCTCTTGAGGATTATAAAACAAACCACTTTTCATTTTCTTAGAGTTATCCTACGAATAAACATAATTTTGAACGATGTTTCAGTTTCTTTGGATTGGACACCAACACACCTGTCAGACATCTTCAAATCCTAATGTGACGTAAACTAACTTTACACCCTTTCCATAACTCATAGGGTGTTTCTGAAACACTCTTAGAGGGAAATCATGTTCAAAATATATGCAACAACTTCTACTGCATATCTCCAAAACGAACTAGACAGCTGAGCATAACTCATCATCGATCGAACCATGTCTAACATGGTTCCATTTCTCTTCTCGGATACACCATTTTGTTGAGGTGTACCGAGCGCTGAGAGTTGGGATACGATTCCATGTTCTATCAAATAGTCTTGAAATCTCAAATCCATATGCTCTCTACCTCGATCTGATCGAAGTGTTTTAATCATTTTACCTAATATGTTCTCAACTTCTGTCTTATACTTCTTGAACTTTTCAAGGGTGACTTATGATGCATTAGGTAAAGATAGTCACACCTTGAATAATTATCGATGAAACTGATGAAATATTTATATTCTCCTCGTGCCTTGACAACATTTCAGGTTGGGAATTCGAAACTCTAATATCTTGATTGAGTACATGTTAATTACCATTTACCACTGAACTAGACTCACTTTATTAAAAAAGAAGATGAACTAACCTTCAATATAAGGTTTATCTGAATTTTGAAGGTTATTGACTATAATGTATTAACTAGGCTAGTGATATTATATATTAAGATCTGAGGTCAGAAAAAAATAAAAGCAATTGACTTTTTTTTAGCAAAAAAGAAAATAGTTCATATTGAAGGAAATGAGTGTTTATGCATATATTTTAAAATATAATTCCCATAATCCTAGTCTCTTATCACGTCCAAAGAAAATGTGTCACGATAGAAATTTATCAAATGAACCACCCTCCTAACACTCATTAATATAGCCCATTATGGTCAAGATATTGTTAGAACCAAAGATAAATAAAGAGAGAAGAAAAACAGAAATTAGAACTTACATGGTTTAAACTATAACTACAAAATGAGATTAGAAAAGGAGCACTCACCAAATACCACATACACCTAAATATTTAATGTTATGGATTAAATTGGACCAACGATAATAGGTAGGTCAAATGATCAAGGCAAAGAGTGAGACAGAATAAAAAGCCCAGTACGAGGTCAAAATGGGCCAAAATCGAACGGGGACCGAACCAAGGCGAAACGAGACGAGAGGACGTGTCCGGGCTTCGACCCAAGCGCGTGGTCGGCCTCGGCATAGGCCGAGGTTGACTAGAGTAGAGCCCTTCCATTTGGGTTGTACCCTCACCCAACACCCCAAGAAAGGAGTCTAGGCTTAAGCCCAAGCCAGTGGTCGGCCTTGGACGAGGCCGAGGCTGACCAGATCCAAGGTCACATCCTAGGCCTTGCTTCAATCCCACGCGACCCATAGGCTTGTTTCCAGCCCTCTCCCGACCTTTCCTTTTCTCAATAGGCCATGAAAACCCACAAAGGACCCCAGAACCGAAAAGAGACGGGACGAGTGCCGAGGCCGACCAGGGTAGAACTCCTCTGTTTGAGCTCTACCCAAACCCTATGACACAAAGCATGGACTTGGGCTTGGGTTTTGGCCCAAACCAGTGGTCAGCCTCAGGCCTCGCAGCGACTCCAGAAGACCCACAAGTTCGTATACAACTTCCCCACAATCTCTCTTTTACCCAGAAGGCCACAGAAAAACGCTAGGGAAAACTATTTAATCTCTCCCAGGAGGGGAGAGCAAAGTAAGTTGATTCTAGTCACCAACCCTCACTGACTTAAGCATCAGAGGTTTTGTGGCTTACACCACACCCGTGTCTAGGTTTTTCTTATCTTGTAGGTTGCGTTCTTCCCCTAAAAATTATAAATTTACCGTCGTTGTCACGTGGAGGTCAGGTGCATTCTCCTGTCCAAAATTTGACAACAACATTTAAACTCACCAAAACTTAATTTCTAAATAAAATTAGAAATTAATTATAAAATTTTTTAATGATAGAGAAATAAAAAATCTCAAAAACTTTCCAATTCTCAAACTCTCGCGTGTACAAAATAGAAAGGGAATGATCTATTTATAAGGAGATGGAAGCCGTAAAAAATATCATGTTTTTTATGTGGGACAAAATTAACGACACATGGATTTAACTAAATATCAAAGAAACAATAATAACACTTATAAAACTAAAAAAAAAAATAATAATAAAATTAGAAGATTAAAACAATAATTATCTTCTTTTCAAAAAAAAAAATTATTATCTGATATTCAACGTCAAAAAAAGGATGCCTTTCCCAACAAAGGAACAGCCTAACAAAGACAGAGAAACCATATTACCTTGGTACATAATTGATTAATTTAATATTGGATCTTTTTTTAATTAAACTTTGGAATATGTTTGAAAATTAATTAAGTTTAACGCCATGAGTATCAAAAGAATTTTTTTTTTGGAGATATTCGTTTGACAAAACTATTTGTTAAAATATCTAATTAGAAAATGATTCTATGAATTCTTTATATATGTGATGGTTGTATCAATTAGATTTGTTGAAACTTAATACGATAGAGTAGCCTTTAAATAATCCTAACCTAACTGGAAATAGAAATATTTTAATTTTTATAAATGACTTGTTAAAAGAATTGTTCTACTTTTCTTCTGTGTTTATGTTATACTTTAATTTTAAAGCTAAATTAATCCATGATATTTAATTAACGAGTTTAATTTAGTCCTTTTATTTGCCATTAACTAATAAACTATTTGAAATAAAAAAAACTAATAAAATAATTTTTTTTTCCTTTTTAAATGAAAGGTGAAGAACATACTTGATACTCGTGTTGATTTTTGTTTGGCTTTCAAAAATTATAATTTTTGTTCCCAAAAATCTTTGATTTCAAAATATATATAGATATAGTTTCTACTTTGCACTGAAAAATGAGTTTGATACATGAGTATTTAAATTAAAATTGTTCTGCATATACGCGTAATTTAAACTGACAAAAAGAAAAATACTTTGTAAAAAAGTATATTAGTAAAATATAGTTTTAATAAATTTTAGGGAGGTATGTAAAACACGTGTATATATATATATATATATATATATATATATTTCAAAAATAACTCTCATACCTCCCCTGTTAATTTTATCTTTAGAATGTCAAGATATCAAAAATGAAATTCTTGAAAAAAAATGATAGAAGTAAAATTAAATTACTCATATGTAATATTATTACATATGAATGATTTGATTTTCTATAAAATCAAATTACTTTAAAAAAATTTCACACTGTTAATTTTATCTTTAGAATGTCAGCACGAAAAATGAAATGGTAAAGGTACAAAAAATCTCCCTATTATTTTTTATCTTTAAAATGTCAAGGTACAAAAAATAAATTTTTTGGACGAAAATGATAGAAGCGAAATTAAATTATTCATATGTGAAGCATTGGACAATGGCGGCTATAATTTAAAAATTTTAGAATAATTAAAATTGCATGCTCCATCATATACATTATTATAAATGACAGCTACTACTTCATCCTTGTCGGTGTCGTTTGCGTATATACATAAAAAAAAAAATAGTTTAATGTATCGCATTCCCCACCCCTTGACCTTATGCATAAAAGTATTAAAAGCAAATATAATATATTTTGTAATTCTACATATTTTAATGTGCATGCATCCATGTTGTTGAGGTTTTTAAATTTGAAATAATCTATGTAGACCCTATTATTAGCACGATTTATTAATACAGATGTATATTAGATACTTGATTCAGTTATCTGATGGAACGACTATGAAGTTCGAAGAAGGGTGAGACTCTAACTTATCCTAGTGAGCTACTAAAAGCTACTAGGTCGAGGTAGATTGCAAACTCTAATGAGTTTGTAGTTCAACTAGAAAGGATCAAAACTATAAGCTATATACTTTTGTGACTCCACTAGGATGAGATGAGATATTAGTACCTAATAATCTTAAGAAGGTGAGACCACTATAAATGTGTGCAGTCATACCTAATAAAGGAATGACATGTATCCCAACATTTTGAAATAGACCTCATAAGGCAAAAAAACACGACGATGTTCAATTAAGGTCACAAAGTGCCACCTCGAACCTATGACTAAGCTTTCGAGGCTCACCATCTTTGTTTGACACTTGAGGATTCTACCAACATTGTTAAATATGATGCTCGACTCTTGATACCCACTTGTTAGAGACAACTGACTCCGTTTTTTGTTTCATCCAAAAAGTCTCATACCAATGGAGATAATGTCTCTCACTTAGAAACTCATGATCTTCCATTTATCTAGCCAATGCGGGACTTTGATTGTACTCCCAACAATCCTATTCATCCAAAATCATATTGCCAACCCTCATTCTCAATTTCATTGAATTTTTTTTCTAAGAAGGTTTCTAACATGTTTCAAAACAAGAAGAGTACTAGCAATTAACAAGGCAAGTGTGTGGCAATTATAGACACCATCTTCTGCAAATTGTAAAAGATTTTATGCCACTTTGGGGACTTAGGAGAAAATTTTGTTGGAAAAAAAAAGAGGATAGATTTTGCTTAATTAAAACTCAAAGCAAAAAGTACAAGTTTAATTTGGCACAAGTTTACATCTGTTTTGTTAAATATAAAACATTCACACATGGTTGGTGGTCTTAAACTAGTTGATTTGATACAAAATCCATCTCTTCACTTTAAGAATGCTCTCCATCAATATCAAATGGATAGCTTCCTTCCTAGTCTATGTAGGGTTACAATTTTACCCATTATTCTCAGCTCAAATTAATAATGACCCATATTTTTTTTTTTTTTAAAAAAATCTATTATTACAATAGGATATAGATAAATAAATAATGAATATATTATTTCATTTCATGATCTGACATTATTCTTAAATAAGAATAATGTTAAAAAATAACTAAATGAGAGTAATATTTTTAAAAAAACTTTCATACTATTGCAGTACTAGAATTTTTTCAATTAACATTTTAGAATTTAGAGGGTCCTTATGTTACGAAGTCTCTCGCTATAACAACATTATTTCGATTTTATTCATATAGAAAAAATTAAAAATTTGCTGACCTCTAACTTGTAATTTGTATATCTCCTTTCTCTCTCCCTCTTTTGAGTGTGACATTTTCATTTGGAACTTAGCTACTTATTAATTAGATTCCCACATGTCTACTTTCTCTCTCTCTCTTTAAAACTAATAAATCTCAATTACTTCCTAAATATCCCAATTTACTCCCCTCTCTTTTCTCTCTTCATGATGTTCTTGTTATAATTACATAAAAACTTCCCCCATTTGCTAACACTTTTATTTTATTTAACAAAAAAAAAATTGCCCACAAAAATTTAGTAGTTTTGAAGTTGGAGAAGATATGGGAAGGCACTCTTGCTGTTACAAGCAAAAGCTGAGGAAAGGGCTTTGGTCTCCTGAAGAAGACGAGAAGCTCCTTAACTATATCACCAAACATGGCCATGGCTGTTGGAGTTCTGTCCCTAAACTTGCAGGTAATTAAATTTCCATCCTTTCATTTCTTTTCAATCCCTCTCTGATGGCTGAAGAAAAGAGAGATAGAAAGAAAAGAAAGAAAGAGTTCAAGAAGAGAATTGAGAGTTTTTTTTTTCCCTTTTTGAGCTGAGTTTGACAAATTTTGGATTGGAGATTCGAACCTTCAAGCTCAAGAGAAATTGTGTAGATGTCTTAACATCTGAGCTATGTTGTTCGTCATAGTGAGAGAACGAGGGAGATTTGAAGGGAGAAAAGAGAGAGAGTTATTTATTTTTGACAAAGAAAAAAAGAGTTAACTTTAACAAGACCTTTTTGGATCCACAGGCTTGCAAAGGTGTGGAAAGAGTTGTAGATTGAGATGGATCAATTATCTTAGGCCAGATTTGAAGAGAGGCCCCTTCTCACAACAAGAAGAAGACTTAATCATTGAACTCCATTCAGTTCTAGGCAATAGGTTTGTTCTCTAAATATTTTTCACTCATTATTTAATTTCCTCTTTCTAGTAACTTTAAATATCCTCCTTCCTTCCTTCTTCACTTTCATATAATCTTGGTTAACCGTTCAGATGGTCACAAATTGCTGCTCAGTTACCTGGAAGAACAGATAACGAGATAAAAAACTTATGGAACTCGTGCATAAAAAAGAAGCTAAAGCAAAAGGGTATAGACCCCAACACTCACAAGCCTTTCACAGACCAACAAATCAACAATGACAATAACAACAACATTACAACCTCAGATGATCAAAAAATCCATGAAAAAGCAGTTTCCTCCATTGAAGTAGCTGTTCCAATTACCAATTCAAGAACAACAACAAAACCAAATGAAAGTTCCGACATGTCGACCACTACTACTACTACTAGTAACTTCTCTAATTTTCACCAGCTGAACGACGGATCGGATCACATTCATGGTCTCCCTATAATCCCAAATAATAATGCCACCACCCCTTTTGAAGCCATTTCAAATTTGTTTTTCCCCACTTCCAATTCATGTCTCGTGGCTCGTGTGAGGCCTTCAATAAGTGTAATACCTTCTGAAAGTTCTCCTCTTGTGAGTTCTACTTCTGAAGTAGTTCATAATAACAACAACAATAACAATAACGCCTTCTTGTGGCGGCCAGATGAGTTGCTTCAAACTGCCTCGGATCTCATGAGGAGTACTGATTGGCATCATCAGATCAATCACCACCCCACGACCCTCCAAGCAGAACGGTTAGGACAACGAACTTTCCCATAATTCTACAATAGTACGGTATTATATTATACGTTATTATCCATTTTAGATCTAAACCCTACATGACCTTTGGCTTCATCCATGTAACCAAATGGTCTCGTACCACTGGAAATGTTGTCTTTTACTTATATACCATAAATTTTTTTTCCTGATATGTGACAATTGTTTGCATTCTCGAGACAAACCCTTTGATTAATTAGACTTTCAAGAAACTAGACACTTGTATTATGGAAGAGTATAGCCGGCATGAGCCAAGTCTAGAGAAGGCATGTGTACGTAGATCTCTCTAAAGAAATGAAATTTGTTGTTTTGTTTTTAAGTTCAACAATTGTGTGAAGATGGAAATTTGAATCTCTGGCCTAATTTAAATGTTAGAATGTTTTTAACTGATTGAGTTGGGTTACGCTAAGATTGATATATATATTTATATTTATTTTGTAGTTGGTCTTGAGAGTTTCATAATCAATCCCTTTCTAAGTGATATAATACAATGCTTTAGTTTTTGGTTTTGAAGTTGAAAATTTTAATTCCACAGTCCACCTAATATTGTTGTACAGGAAAGAAAAGGGAAAATTATTAAAGGGACCATGTATTTCTTAAATGGGTGTCCATCACTGTCTCCTGAAGATGGGGACTTTTTTCACTTTTTGATGTGGTCACTCATCCACCCTTTGTGTATCATTTGGGATATATAAAGATAATTCAACTGTAATTTTATTTTCTGTTATTTTGTCTAGAATCTAGATCATTCTTTTTTTTTTTTTTTTTTTTTCTTTTAAGTATTTTGAAATGGGGTTTAGTGTGTTTATTTTATCTTTATTCCTAAATTTTTTTCTGATATATTTAATTTTGATTATTTATTTGATCCCTTGAACTTTAAAAATATACTTATCTATTTTAGCTTGACATATGTGTATTAACACGTTGATGTGACATTAACTGAGTGCATATCTCAACTAGTTAAATAATTATACTTTTGACAATGAGATGTTTGAATCCTCACTTTCACATTGTCCAACTAATAAAAAAAGAAAAGTAATGACATAAACTAACTATTGTTTTTTAAGTTCATAGATTATATAGGCCTTTTATATAAGAGCATAGGATTAAAAATAACATTTTAGAAGTTATAGAATAAAATGAAAAATTCCATCTTCTCAAAAAAAAAAAAAATTGAAAATATATTGACAATGATAAGAAATTAATTTTTTTTAAATCATTTTTATAAAAAGTAGCCTTTAAAGTTTTCATTTCTAACTTTTATTAGTCTCAAATGTTCCAGTGTTATCAATCAGAGTATAATCCAACTAATTAAGACATTATATCTTCGATTAGAAGGTTAAAGATTCATATCCCTTCTCTTGAAGTTCACGATTCTATGGTGTGGATCAACAAAGACAGTTCAATAATAGGATGAAGGTGTTGCTCTCCATGCCTCTAATCATTGGTTTTACCTAATAGAACTCACCCATTAAACTTCGACGTAACAATCCTTGAAGGAAAGACGTACGTGTACAAGTTCAATGTCAAGCGATCTCCTTGATGACATACTCAATATTGGCCATAGTACCAAAAAACTTGCAATTATATGATCTTTGATGACATGGGAGAAGACACCATACCAAACAGGAAGGATCCATATCCTCTTCTGTGGATGCAAAAGCAAATCAAAGATGAATATTTGAGTATAGAGTGAATATACATATAGGAGAGGGGCCTTAATATTGTGTGGCATGGCATCCCTTGGCTTAGCCTCAACTAACTACAAAAAAAAAAAAACACTTGCACGATTTGGGTCCCCCCCCCCCTCCTACGTCATCTCTGTGACAAGGGCTATGTGCCCTTAAAACTTATAACTGGGGAACACATCTTTTCACACCCATTGTCCTTTTCTACCACAGTTGAATTATGAAAAGATGGTCTAGGAAAAACAACTGACTGATCAGTCGTGGGTAACTTTCAAAACCTGTCAAACTTGCACGATTTTGCAGGCATTTGACATAAGAATAACAGACCCTTTTAAGTATCTAAATAAATATATTGTTCAAGAAAAATGAGATCTTTCAAAGAAAAAAAAAAAAACCAAAACAAAACTAGTTGCTTTTAAGATTAAATTATAAATTTAGTCTTTACAACTTTTTAAATGGGTATCTAATAGGTTTTTTTTTTTTTTGGGAATTGCATAATTAGCAATAGAAGAAAGCTCAATTGTGAGCATGTCATCAGTTTTTTAAAAATGGTGGGTGTGTCAACAGTTTCGTTAAATATCCAAAATAACTTTCACGCGTTTAATCCCCGTATTTGCAATATGACGTTTATCAATTGTATATCATCAGTGATAAACTGTTGTTATATTTTCGATATACCTAATATAAAATATATAAATTAGATACTACTGGAAAGCATTATTTAAGTATATTATTCAAATATATAAATGAAGTTGAATTTCCAATACTTGATTATGTCAAAAATAGCTAATATGAAGCATATCAAGAATATGACAACAAGTATATTCAGTATATCAAATAGATCTAATATGAAATATATTATCAATACGCTACTAATATACTTTACTTAAATATATCAGTAAAAGGAGATATACGTAATATAGGATATATTAGTGATATTCCACTTATAACCTTTTTTAGTTTTTGATTTTATACTTTTTTATTGATACATTATATCAATAATAAATGAATGATATAATATTCATCACTTAAACTAACAAACCATATCATTAAATGAAGTATATATTACTGATATACTCATTGTGTAGGTATATTAGGGACATAACAACTATGCAAAATATCAAGATATAAGTTAATTTATATATCAAAGGTAAAGGTCAAACGGGAGTCCATTCAGAGAATAGATCACAAGAACCTCTTCGTTAATTTCAACACAAATGCTGGTAAGCTTGTCCTTCAACTGCTTAATACGTTGAACATATTGTTCAACTGTTTCAGAGGACTTCTTGGTGATAGATTGAAGATCGAACTTGATGCTTAAAACATTAGCCCGAGAGTTAGACGAATAGTGTCGAGCCAGAGTATCCCACATATCTTTTGCAGTATCACACCCGATAACATAGGTCAAGGCAACCGGTGAAAGCCTAACATTTAGCAACGTCATGAGAGCATGGTTTTTCGTCACCCAATCTTCAAGATCCGGATCGATTGAGGAAGGTCGTGGATTAGAGCCATCGACAAAGCCGAAAAGCTTATGAGCTCGCAAAATCTTGTGCAACTGAAAACGTCATAGCACGAAATTTGAGGAATCCAGTCGAATTGAGACAAGATTACAGATGTTCGATAGGAGAAAGATTGGAGAGAAGAGATCCTTGCTCATTTGATCGGCCATGGCAGAGAAAAGAAGAAAGCTTCGAGAAGATGAGTGAAAAGGAAAAAAATCTCAAATGCTACAAAAAAAAAAAGAGGGGTATTCGTACAGATAACCCATTTTTCAATGCATTAATGGCATTTGACCTGACATTTCAAAATAATGAAATATGACCTATTCTGACGTGGCAATGCGCGCAAAATGACTCATAAGGGTAATATGAAGCGGTTTTTCTTGTTCACGCTCCCGCACGCTGTTCACGCTCTCGCTCCCGTTGTCTCGCTCTCGTTGTCTCGCTCTCGCTCAAATGAATGGAAAAAAAATATAAAGAAAAAATGACAAAAAAAGACAGAGAAGAGCTGGAGTAGCAGAGAGAGGGAGCCAGCGAGAGCGAGTCAGCGAGAGCGAGAACGAGAGCGAGAGAGCTAGAGTGAGAGCGAGAGAGCTATGTCTTATTTAATTACTATCATAAGCGAGAGCGAGAGCGAGAACGAGAGCGAGAACGAGACTTGAACGAAATGCACAGTACAAAAAGGGAGAGCGAGAGCGAGAGCGAGAACGAGACTTGAACGAAATGCACAGTACAAAAAGGGAGAGCGAGAGCGAGAGCGAGAACGAGACTTGAACGAGAGCGAGAACGTGACTTGAGCGAGAGCGAGAGAGCTAGAGTCAGTATGATGCCCTTACGGTAATTTGGACGGAATGCACAGTACAAAAAGGGTCAAATGTCATTAATTTCAGAACATGGGTCAAATCACATTAATGCATGTGAAAAGGGGTTTTCCATGCAAATTTCTCAAAAAAAGAGGGCCACCGCTAAAATTAAAAAGGATCAATGACATTTGTCATGATTGCTCTGATACCATGTCATAATCTCTCATTAGAGAGGTCATCTCATTAATTCAAGGAGAGTAAAACAACAGTATTTAAAGAATGAGAAAACTAACAGATAACAAATTAAATAACTTCTAACCATGTTGTAACTTATTTACAAAATCACTCAACAATATTAGTTGTTATTATTATTATTTTATCAAGTTTCATACCAATTTACTTCAAATTAATGATAAAAACTAATTTTAAGATTTATTGAAAGTAAAAAAATTAAATTTATACATTTAAAAATACATTAACTAAAATAAAAGAATATTGATCGTTGCTGATCGTTTATACGTAGTAGTCTATTGGCATGTTTCGAATATGAGAAATCTAGAGAGTATACGCGTGGGACATGATGCAGATAAGTTTTATGATTTTTACATATTATTATTATTATTTTTTAGTAAAAAAAAGATAGTAAAAAGTGATGCAATATTGGAGACACAAAATAATGTCTTTTGAAACTAACCTATATATTCTTTCTAGATCTAACAAGTCATTTTTTATTTATAAGACTGGTTGTTCAAATTAATAAATAATAATGACATAATATGAATAAAAACAATAAAATGATACCAAAGAGAGCATAACTCAACTGACTTATCGAAAATGTTAACGACCATGAGTTCCGTGGTTCGAATCCTCCGATCCTTATTCTCAAATATAAAAAAAAAAAAAAAATCTTACTAGATGCTAGTTGAGTTATGCTATTCTTGCCACAATTTTAATAATATAAAATTATTAATATATTTTTTACAAATAACCATACAAATATTACTTCAACTTATGAATATTGCTAGTAAAACGATAATTTATATATCATAGTTAAGTTAGAATAGAAATACCACTAATTAATTCATAAAATTTTTATTCATTTTTACTTTTTCCATAATTTCTTTTTAAATTTAAATCATTTTCATATTTTTTTCTTTCAATTTTTGTTGACATCAATATTTTCGTAAAATTGGATTTCGACATTTCAAACAAATATAGGGAGCATAGCCTTAGAGCTAAACTTTTCAAAAGAGTAAGCCTTGCAACATTTTAGACACAAGCTACGTACACGCCACATTTGAATCTAATTTACTTAGTCCCTCATTAATAATTGAGCATAGCCCAATAGATTTTTACTCAAAACCCAACAGAATAATAAATATGAAAGGAAATCATGTTGCTATTACATACCATACATGTATTAGCTTATTCCAATTAAAATGTGCTAGAATTTAAAAAATTTTACAACACTCAGATGAAAACTATTCCGAAGGATGAATATACTCCAAGACATTTTTAGGAATGTTTAGAATATAAATGTCATCGTCTTTAGCAACCCAAACACAAGTCGCATAGTTGCATCTATAAGAGAGCCAATCATGATTCTGTCGCCAAAACACCTCGAACGTCGCATGCTGATTTGTCGTGGCTTTTAAAGTGCACCAAAAAAGCGTGGTTACAAAAAAAATCTCAGCGAATTTAAAAGTGTACTTCTGAACTACCGGGACGATGTGAGGGCCCAAATCATTATCTTTTGATTTGCACTGCAGAAATAGAGATTTTCCTGAACTCAGTTCGTCTACAATTGACACTGACCATTGCATAAAGGGATGTTGAGAGCTTGCAAAACATGGCTTACCCACCATATCAAAACAAGATATGAAATAGCACAGAAATTTACCAGAAATTTACCAATGATTCATCTCTAAGCGCTTTCTTTCTTTTTTATTTTTCTTTCTTTCTTTCTTTCTTTCAATTTGTGTGTCAAGGGTTTGGCCTCTTTCCCTTCTTATACCCAATGAAGTGTCTATTGATGGAAAGAATTTTAAATGCAAAAAAAAAATGAAAATATTCAAAGGATTTGGTTCACCTTCTACTGTGTTTGACATGTGTGTTTAACAAAAAAAAAAAAAAGTGCTTTGAGCAAAGCATTTGTTATAAAAGTATTGTTTTCAAACGAAAATGAGTTAAATGAAGTGCCTTTCATTTTTTTTAGAATTTCTAAAACCATTTTTTATATAAAAAAATAAAAAAAAAACTAAAATCGTTTTGAATCAGTCAAAAAGAAAAATATATATTTTAACCAATCTTTAAGATTTTAATTAAATACTACTAATTGAGAAAACATTTTTAGTCAACTTTGAGTACTTTAAGTACATCAAGCACACACTGAGGTGACTTAGCTGTTGGGTTTTATGTCCTAAAACTCGTGAGTTTGTAAATTGAATGTATATTCTATTTTGCAATAAAGTTATTATTGAGATTTATTCAGTAAAGGTGTTATTGAATAAAGTGAATTATATATTTTGAAACCCTAATCCAATAAAGAACCCATGGCTATAGGATGTATACTTGAACTTTATGTGTGACATAAAAGTGGATCAGGTTCAAGTTATAGCCACAACAGTCTATAGTATAGGGATAAGGTTGGGTACCTTATCCTCGGGACACTATGAACGCGACTCCACTTTGTAAAAGTACAAACGATGTGATCTGAATCGCTCATGTGGAGACATGCGAGTGGGGCGTCCTATGCAATGACTTTGCATAAGATCGATCGAGAAATAGTCACTTAGACTTTATAACTCCGTTTCTCGTCTTAATCGACTATATTCATACGATGACCTAGGTAACTCGATCTTAATCCTCGAGCGTGCTATGAACTCCTGCTTATTCGGATTATCCTTAGATCTGCATGGGTGAAAGTGGCCTGAGATTGCCGACTCAATAAGCCCCCATTTCAGGGATAAGACCGGCTAGATAGCTGGGAACATAGTTCTGCAAGATGGAATTCACTCCTACCCGTTTTAGGGATTAGTAGAGAGGTTGTTCCCTTAAGTCTTGATTCCGGGTCTTGAACAAAGGCCCACCCTCTCATTGGCCCGAGAGGATTCGGTTTGTTGGTTGGACCACAAACCAATTGTTCATTAGAGGATCGGTGGGACTTAAGGAACAAGAAGTAATTACGAGGTAAAAAACGGTAATTTTAACCCAGCTGTAATTACGAACGACCTGTGAAGGATCGACTTACTAATCATGGTTATATCGAGTGGACAGAAATATATCTTGTAACGCCCGAGGCCCAGGATCCTCTGCGACCTGGCTGTGTCACTATCATCCATGACTGCTTGTAAGATTGGCTGTGTCACTATCATCCATGACTGCTTGTAAGATTGAAGACTTTTCCTACAAACCAACACGGGTCCTTTTAGCATGTTTTGTCCTCACTCACATGCTCCCTAGGAAAATTCCCAGGAGGTCACCCAACATAGAATTGCTCCAAGCCAAGCACGCTTAACTGTGGAGTTCCTATGATTGAGCTACCGAAAAGGAAGGTGCACCTTGTTGGTATAGGTAGTAGCTATCAATTCTTTTAAGCTTTTCTCAACTATACTTTCATATTCTCATGATCACTCGCATGTACCCATTTTCCTCGGGCACCATACTTTCATATCCTCAGGATCCCTCTCATTCAGATGTGGGCTCGGTTCATTCATGTACCCCTCTTCCTCAAGGCGTCACATGCCCACTGAGCTTCCGCCTTGTTTGCCCCCTCAACCACATCTTACTGGGAGAGGTTCCGCTCACGATACCAAATCATAACGCCCTACTTTTCTCAGAATTATAATTCCTAGGGACACTACTACACATGCATGCATTCTTAGGCCAAAAGCACATAAAACAATATTTAAATTGTCATTGTAACAAAATCATCTTTAGGGATCCCGAAGAAAAAGTCAAAACATTGAAAAGAACATTTTAAACTTGGCCTACTTAAAATCCTGGAAATAAAATTTAAACTTCGAAATCATAAAACGACAACATCAATCATTAAGGAAAACAAAATGCGAAAAACATGACTATCCCCATGGTTTGACAACGCGCCTCTGCACACTCGCCCCGCACGTCCTTAGCCTTACCTGAAAAACATTTTAAAATAAAAGGGTGAGTATTGTAATACAATACCCAGTAAGTGACCTCGCTACCGAGGTTTGGGACATGCACACACATACAATCATGACTTTTAATACTTGATCAAAATGTTCATATGTGGGACCTAGAACTTTCTCGTTTCCAACGTGGATCAGAATACTTGACTTTCTTTTTACTTTAAATGGCTAATTGGTCACCCCGAGTCATTTCATTTTGAGTCCTCACAGCACCCTATAAGTATTTGAGTCCTCACAGGACCTATAAGTGTTTTGAGTCCTCACGGACCCTGTATGGATTGAGTTCCTCACGGACACCCTATAAGCTTGACCCATAGGGTCTCTAATGCACGTTTGACCATGCATACAATGAACTCAGGAGACCAATTTCCACATTATAGTTCAAATAATTTCATGGCATACATAACATGCACGAGGTCCCATCATCTAACGTGACTATAATGCACATGTCATGAAACAGTGACACTGATATGCAAATCATAATTTTCACAACATGTTGAAGATAATACTTTTAAGCATGATCGATTTCGTACTTTCAATAATAGAAAACTTTCGTATGAAACTATGAAATATTCTCACATAAAATAATAGACTATATTCGCATAAAATACAGATATGCCCTCACAAAAAATCATGAAACATTTCCACGTAGAATAACGAACTATTTTCGCATAAAATAATGAAATTCGTTTTCTTTAATCCGATTTAGAACAAGTTCGGCACAAGGTCCCTTACCTCAAGCTTTGATCCCACAACTTTCCTTCTAATTCTTAAGTTAACGGTCTCTTCCAAATAACTCAGAAATCAAGGATTCTTCTAACTCGTCATCCTACTACAAAACTCATCTAAAATATAAAAGTCTACGTACATAAGTGTCTAAGATTCCTACTTCGCTCCAATTACCTTAACTCCGAAGTATAGGCCGAACGTCAATTCGCTTGCTCCAAATCTTGGAAGTCTTGATACCGAATTTCGGCTTGTTCCTACAACATTTTCACACGAATCAGATCTAATTAATTCTACACCTCCAAAACAGAAGAAAGTTTCGCGTGGCTCACCTATTCAACAACCTCGACTCCGAATAATCCTTGATGGCGCTGTGACGACGAATCGAAGGCTATCTGCCGGTCGGATGGCGTGGCGGTGAGGAGCACGTGATCGTGGTTGAGCTGAGCGAACGGGGACGAACTCCGGCGCTGTAAACATCTAGGATGCTCTCGACGGCAGACGCGTGAAGCTCGCTGGCGGCTCGTGGCTTGCCGTCGACGTTCAGAGGGCGGCAGCAGCAGCAGCAGCAGGAGGCGTTGAATCGGCTGGATGCGTGCGTCCGAGGCTCCGGCGGCGAGATCTTCAGCGTGCACTCGACGGCGACGTTTCTCCGTTCGTGGACTCCGGCGTGACTGCAGACGTAGGCGGCTGGGCGGCAGCTTCTTGATGTGGCCGGTGGGAGTTGCAGCAACAAGAAGGTCGGCTAGGGCATGTGGAGAAGAAGGAGAAGGTGGCTAGGGTTTTGTCCATTCATGCCCAAAAATAATAATATATATACTAAGAACCCTAGGTCTTCTTCACGAAACCAACTAACCCTTGCTTTAAGCATTAATTACTAAGATGCCATTGTCACCTCCTCATCCTTTATTTATTTATATTTGTATATATTTTCCTAAAGAATCAAATCACTTTAAACCATATAAAATTTAAGGATTCACTCTCATCGAGCCTGATGAAAATTTACTAATCCGACCCGACATAAAGGTTGTTAGAACGTTAAATAAAATAAGTAATTAGTACCTGTGGTTGTGGTCGTCACAATCTTCCCTCCTTAAGAACTTTCGTCCTCAAAAGTTCCTATTCTTGGAATAGTTCTGGATATTTAGCTCGCACTTCTTCTTCTCGCTCCCAGGTAGCTTCTTCCGTGCGGTGATTTTGCCATAACACTTTAACTAAGTTGATCTCACGGTTACGGAGGGTCTTTTGATCTCTTGCAATAATCTGTACAGGTCGTTCGCCATCTTCTGCTAACTGTAACGGTTCAAAGTCTACAACGTGGGTCGGGTCTGGAACGTATTTTCTCAACATGGAAACATGGAATACGTTATGAACTGCTGATAGGGAAGGCGACAATGCTAGCCTGTAGGCCAACACACCAACCCTCTCTAAAATCTCAAATGGCCCTATAAAGCGCGGACTCAATTTCCCTTTCCGACCAAACCTTAGAATCCCTTTCATTGGGGCCACCTTCAGGAATACGTGGTCTCCAACTCCGAATTCTAGGTCCACTCGTCTCGAATCGGCATAACTCTTTTGTCTGCTTTGGGCGGTCTGCATTCGCACCCTAATCTTTTGTATTGCACTATTAGTGACTGTACTCACCTCGGACCCAATAATCGGCGTTCACCAACCTCCTCCCAGAAAACGGGGTTCTGCAACGCTTTCCATAAAGAGCTTCGAATGGAGCCATTCCGATGGTCGCCTGATAACTGTTATTGTATGCGAACTTCATCAAATGCAAATGAGTGTCCCAACTACCTGGAAAGTCTAAGGTGCAAGCTCGCAACATGTCTTCTAAGACCTGGTTCAAACGCTCTGTCTGCCCATCCGTCTGTGGATGAAAAGTCAGACTAAAAGTTTAACTGTGTACCTAACGCTTTACGTAAGCTTCTCCGAGAAATTGAGGTGAAACGTGGATCCTCGCCTCAAAATAATTACAGCCGAATCCCATGTAGAGCGGACTATCTCTTCCAGTGCACAATTTGCGCCCACTTATCCGTAGAGTAGGTGGGTTTCCCTGGTACGAAATGTGCTGACTTTGTTAACCTGTCAACGATGACCCAAATCACAGAGTAACCTCGCAGGGTTCTGGGCAGTCCAACTATGAAGTCCATAGAGATCTCCTCCCATTTCCACTGAGGTACATGTAAAGGTTGCAGTAGTCCTGCGGGCCTCTGCCTAGGTGCCTTCACTTGCTAACAAGTCAAACACCTGCTAACAAACTCTGCCACGTCGCGCTTCATGTTACACCACCAGAATGACTGTTTCAGATCTCGATACATCTTGGTACTACCAGGATGCATAGAAAATGGTGAGTTATGCGCTTCGCTTAAGATTTCAGTTTTCAGTTTGTCGTTGTCTGGTACACATAATCGTCCCTGAAATAGTAGTCCTCCATCTGCGGATAGCGAAAATCCTGCTAATTCACCTGTAGTTACTGCAATAAGCTTTTCTACTAGCTGAGTGTCCCCTTGTTGAGAATCGACAATGCGTTGTCTCAAAGTTGGTTGTACAGTTAACTGAGCTAACTGTGTCGTGGCCTTCCCTACTAGTACGACAATTTCAGCTCGTGCAAATTCTATCTGTAGCTCCACTCTGTCAGTAACTCGCGCTGAAGTATGAACTGGCTTTCTACTGAGGGCATCAGCCACGACATTAGCTTTACCGGGATGGTATTGAATGTCTATGTCGTAATCCTTCACTAATTCCAACCATCTGCGTTGCCTCATGTTTAATTCTTTCTGGGTGAACAAATACTTCAGACTTTTATGATCTGTAAAAATCTGAATTTTTTCGCCATATAAGTAATGTCTCCAGATCTTTAGTGCAAAGACTACCGCTACTAGTTCTAAGTCATTGGTTGGATAATTTCTCTCGTGCGTCTTCAGTTGTCGGGATGCGTAGGCTATTAACTTTACCGTGCTGCATTAATACACAGCCCAAACCTTTCCTAGAAGCGTCACTGTAGACTACAAAACTCCTTGTTCCCTCGGGGACTGTAAGGATCGGAGCTGACACCAATCTCCGCTTGAGTTCCTGGAAACTCGCCTCACAACCGTCATCCCAAACGAATGTGTTACCCTTGCGCGTCAGCTGGGTCAGAGGCATGGCTATCTTGGCGAAATCCTGCACGAAACGTCTATAGTATCCTGCAAGACCCAGAAAACTATGTACCTCTGTGATGGTGGTCGGACGAGGCCACTGCGTGACTACTTCCACTTTCGCTGGATCAACAGAGACTCCTGCTTCGGACACCACATGTCCCAAAAAGGATACTGCTGAGCTGAGTGCGCTTGGAAAATTTTGCATATAACTTATTCTCTCTCAGCGTGAATAAAACTTTCCTCAGATGCCTTTCATGTTCTTCATCACTTTTGGAGTATATCAGAATGTCATCAATAAACACAATCACGAACGTATCTAAAAACTCCTTGAATAATCGGTTCATTAAGTCCATGAAAGCGGCAGGGGCGTTGGTCAAACCAAATGGCATCATTGTGAACTCGTAATGTCCATAACGCGATCTGAACGCCGTCTTGGGAATGTCTTCCTCACTGATTCTTAACTGGTGATAGCCTCGATCTCGTGTCAATCTTGGAAAACACCGCTGCTCCCTCGCAATCGTCGAACAAATCATCTATTCTAGGAAGAGGGTACTTATTCTTGATCGTAACCTTGTTCAAATTTCTCGGTAATCTATGCACGCACGCATGGATCCGCTCTTCCTTTTTCACAAACAAAGACAGGGGCTCCCCAGGCGAAACGCTAGGAGTATAAATCCCTTATCTAGTAAGTCTTGTAACTGTAGTTTAAGTTCTTACAACTCTGCTGGTGCCATTCTGTACGGTGCCTTGGATATCGGAGTTGTCCCTGACTCCAATCCTATGTTAAAATCCACTTCCCTGACCGGACGACACTGAGATCTCCGTACACCTCGCATCTACTATACAAGCTCCCGATGTAATAACTTTCGGCCTTGGCGGCGCGTTGATTACCTTAGGCATACTTCCCGCTAACGTGCCCCCAACTTGTAACTAGGTTGGTCGGGAGGAGTGAACACTACCTCCTTCCCCAAGGCGAGCCAATGCAAGCATGGTTCTCGAGCTAACCACCATACCCAATATCACATCAAAGTCGGTCATGTCTAAGACTACTAGGTTTACTTCTAACTCATGATCCATGATAGTCACACTACCTTCTTTGACTTTCATGGTGGCTAACAAATTTATCCTCAGAGTGGAAAATGCATAAATGCATATCAGAATCGCTTTAACTCTAACTCACTTGACTCACGAAGGATGCGTAAATAAAAGAATGAGTAGAGTCGAATCAAATAATACAAAGGCAAGGTGCCCAAGTAATGGGTGTGTACCAGTAACCACTGAGTCCTGTGCCATTGGCGCTCTTACTTGTGCTCGCATAAGCTCTTCCTTGGTGTATCACGGGCTTGGCAAAGAACCCCACTATTGGTAACCCGAGGTTGGCTATCACGCTTTACTCGGACAACTATTAGCTCGGTGTCCTTCCTTTCCACATCCTCGAAACATACTCCGTCCGGCCAAACACTTACCCCAATGTTGTCTACCACGCTTTACATTATGGCTTGTCTCCACCATTAGTTCTCGTCTGTTGAATCGTGGTTTCTGGCCCCAACTCACACGAAAATTTCCTAGTACATGCGGCGTGACACGGGGGCGCTATGAGCTTGAATTTGCTCGCTCCCATTTCCTCTTCTCGATTTGATGGGGTGCCAGGTTAGCCACTACTGGATGGATGATGCATGCTCTCGCACCCAAATCAACTCCGCCACTTCATCACTGCGAGGCGTAATCTGGGGTGCTAGTGCTCGTATGAAGCCTCGAATATTTTCATCCGCACCCATAACGAAACACTCTGCTTTTCTTAGCCTCGTGTGTCTACTAACTCGGGAAAAACGTGACAAACGGGTGAATTCCTCTCATATATCTCAACCGCCTCCTCGCTCGACTAAGTCAGTAAGAATTCGCGCTCGCTTCCTATAACGAGTCGCGGCGGTAAAATTTTCGCTGAATGCTTCCTTAAATAAATTCCGTGTAATCAACTCTTGGCCGGCGGCTATGGTTCCCGAGAGCGGACTCCCACCATAAGTAGGCGCTGCCTCTCAACATGAAAGTCGCAAGCAAGACACCCTCTCGTCCTCGGGGCGTTCATCACCAAAAATGGTCTCGATGGAGGACAACCATAACTCAGCCACAGTGAGGTCATTAGAAGACCCATCAAAAGATCTGGGATCATATTTCCTGAAATCCTTCAGATATCGGGACTCCAGAGTTGCATCATTCCGAACCTGACTTGTTTGGGCCAACTGAGTGGCTACTGTAGCTCGCACTAGGGTCTGCATAGCCTCCACCATCATAGTCATGACACTAGGGTTTCCTTGATCCGCCCTTGGAGCGACTGCAGGGGCATCCTCTTGGCGATCTGGTTGGTTCTAGGGGAGATCTGGCACGGGTGGAGTAATCTCTTCCTGTTCCAGTGGTAGTTCTGGTTGGGTGTTAACGTTTCCTCCTGTCCTCCGATCCCTACCACGTCCTCTACCTCTCCCTCGACCTCTAGGTGGCATTTTTGTCAGTACTACAATGCAGAGAATTTCTAACTTAGTTTTCATCATTTTCTAACTGTAATCATAATCATTCGCTTAGTTCATAAATTACAAGAACGTACCTGGCGGTGACCGGAACACGTTACTCAACCATGGGAACTACCCTATGCTTACTCTGTAAGCAAGTCTACAGAACCCTAAACCTAGGGCTCTGATACCAACTGTAACGCCCCAGGCCCAGAATCCTCTGCGACATGGCTGTGTCACTATCATCCATGACTACTTGTAAGATTGAAGACTTTTCCTACAAACCAACACGGGTCCTTTTAACATGCTTTGTCCTCACTCACATGCTCCCTAGGAAAATTCCCAGGAGGTCACCCAACATAGAATTGCTCCAAGCCAAGCCCGCTTAACTGTGGAGTTCCTATGATTGAGCCACCGAAAAGGAAGGTGCACCTTGTTGGTATAGGTAGTAGCTATCAATTCTTTTAACCTTTTCTCAACTATACTTTCATATTCTCATGATCACTCGCATGTACCCCTTTTCCTCGGGCACCATACTTTCATATCCTCAGGATCCCTCTCATTCAGACGTGGACTCGGTTCATTCATGTACCCCTCTTCCTCGGGCGTCACATATCTACAGTGAGGAGAGTGCAACCACCAGGCTTTAGTGGAGTGTCCCGGTGGTTAACGAATGTTGATTAGCTAGGCTAAAGAGTTTGGCCTTAATCAATCTTGTATCGTTGGAGCTCATGATCTGTAGGTCCATTAGCTCCCCTTACTAGCTCGGACTAAGCCTTGTAACATTTTGAGAGAAAAGAATTTGAATTATTCAAATTTGGTTTTGGGAAAAAACGTTAATTATATGTGATATACTTAACGTGTCACAGTTTAATTATGAATTAAACTATAATAAAGAAGAGGTGGAAATATTTAAATGTGATTTAAATATTTGCTCGGTTTATTACATGAATAGAGATTCATGTTTAAACGATCGATTTAAGAAATCAGGATTGACCCAATTATTTAATTTAATATTTGATATTAAATTAAATAAATTATTTAAAATTAATTAATTAAATTAATAAATTTATTTTAATTTAAAATTAATTTTATATTAATTTTGAATTAAAATTAAATGAAAAATTTAATTTTGAATTTCAATTTCAATTGGACCAAAATGAAAAGGATGAGCAACCTTGCTACTTTTTCAAATTCACTCAAATTGAGCACCTCCTTCTTGCTAAATCCTTCTCATCTTCTTGCTGTCATCTTCTCCTAGCTTGAAGAAGCTTTTAGTTTCTTTAATTGAAGAAGAAACCATTAGTTTAAATTGAATTAATCAGCTTTTTGATAATTCACGTTTTTGAGACCTTTCTCCCATCTCTCTTCAAATTCTCTCTACCAAAGATCCCACAATCTGTTCTAAGGCCTGAGGATAGTAGGGAAGACACTAGAGGTTGTCCAAAAAGTGTTTGTGACAAGAAATTCCCCACGGATTTGGAGAATTTTAAACAATAAAGGTATGTGTTCATACTCTCTGTTTTTCCAGTTTTGAGCATGCTTTTTGTTTTGTAAAATTGATCAACTTAGAGTGTTCAAGATCCAAAATTGTTTTCGCTTTCTTAATCTACACTCTTTCACTAGCAACGTCATTATATCATCCACGACTAATTGTAAGATTGAAAACATTATTCCCACAAACTAACACGGGGTCCTTTCAGCATGTTTTGTCCTTACTCACATGCTCACAAAAAAAATGTCCAGGAGGTCACCAAACATAGGATTTCTCCAAGCCAAGCACGCTTAACCATACTTTCATATCCTCAGGGTCACTCTTATTCAGATGTGGACTCGATTCATTCATGTACTCTTTTTCCTCGGGTGTCACGTGCCCACCAGCTTCAGTTAGGTCGCAGAGTACCCCGTGTTGGTTTGGCTCTTATACCATTTGTAACGCCACAGGCCCAGGATCTCATGCGACCTGGATGTGCCACTATATCATCCATGACTGCTTGTAAGAGTGAAGACACTATCCCCACAAACCAACACGGGGTCCTATGCTCTGTAGAAAAATTCTTAGGAGGTTACCCAACATAGAATTGCTCCAAGCTAAGTACGCTTAATTGTGGAGTTCCTATGATTGAACCACCGAAAAAGAAGGTGCACATTGTTGGTATAGGTAGTAGTTATCAATTCTTTTAAGCTTTTCTCAACTATACTTCCATATCCTCATTGTCATTCTCATGTACCCCTTTTCCTCGGCCACCATACTTTCATATCCTCAGGATCCTTCTCATTCAGATGTGGACTCGGTTCATTCATGTACCTTTTTTCCTCGGGCGTCACATGAAAATTATTTAAAATTGTACAAACCAGAGATTCAACCTGTGACTTGAGGGGGGGCTTATAACCTATTAACCACTATGCTAGAAGGATTTTTTTTTTCATATGACGCCGGAGGAAAAGGGGTACATGAATGAACCGAGTCCACAACTGAATGAGAGGTACCTATACCAACAAGGTGCACCTTCGTTTTCGGTGGCTCAGTCATAGGAACTCCACAGTTAAGCGTACTTGGCTTGGAGCAATCCTATGTTGGGTGACCTCTTGGAAATTTTCCTAAGAAGTATGTGAGTGAGGACAAAGCATGCTAAAAGGATCCCGTGTTGATTTGTGGGGATAGTGTCTTCAATCTTACAAGCAGTCATAGATGATATAGTGACGCAACCAGGTCGCAGGAGATTTTAGGCGTGGGGCGTTACAAATGGTATCAGAGCGGAACCTCTCCCAGTAACATGTGGTTCGGGGACGAACCAAGGCGGAAGCTAGTGGGCATGTGATGTCCGAGGAAGAGGGGTACATGAATGAAATGAGTCCACATCTGAATGAGAGGGATTTTTAGGATATGAAAGTATGGTGCCCGAGGAATAGGGGTACATGCGAGTGACCATGAGAATATGAAAGTATAGTTGAGAAAGGTTTAAAAGAATTGATAGCTACTACCTATACCAACAAGTTGCACCTTCTTTTTCGGTGGCTCAATCATAGAAACTCCATAGTTAAGCGTGCTTGGTTTGGAGAAATCCTATGTTGGGTGACCATCTGAGAATTTTCATATGGAGCATGTGAGTGAGGACAAATCATGGGCCTGAGGCACACTGAGTTTTCTTCCTTATTTTCTTCCTTATGTGGCTAATTGTTCTAAATTATTTGAATGGGTGATTATTAGTTGTATGATTGTCCAAATACATAAGGAAAAACAACATGAATATATGATTCCATGTGTTTTGATGATCTTAATATAATTTCTAGACTAAATTATAAAAAATATTCATGAACTTTGCCTCTTGTTTAAAAAATATCTATATTCTTTTAAAAGTTGCAATATCGATATTTTCTAAGATTTCAAAACTACCCTTGGAGTAGAAATTCATTAGAATGTTAGACAAAAAATTGACTTGGCGATAACTTGAAATGATGTGACGATGACTATGATGTTTCTCTAGATTAAATTTGAAAGAATGATATTTGAACATGTCGACTTTTTATTCAACATTCTAATGATTTTTCTACTCAAAGATAGATTTGAAACATTTTATGAAAGGTCAAGAAGAATACTGCAAACTTTTGAAAGAATAGAGATATTTTTGAAATAAGAGACAAAGTTCAGAAATATTTTTTTTATGATTTAGCATAATGTCTTTATCATGCAAATGCATATCTTAGAATAGAGTTATTTTAGAATGTCTTAACATTTTATTCCAAAAAAGGGCTATGAATTTAACGGGGATGAATGAATCTCAAATATAGATTTAAAGAATTTCAACATTATATCTAATAAATTCTTGTAATAATTTTTTTTTAAAAAAATAATTCTTACATTACTCTTTTTTCCCTTATAGTTAACTTTTTTTCCCTTATAGTTATAGAAAATCTTTATACATAACTTTTTTCCCTTGTAGTTATTAAGAAATCTTATTTATTGTTATTACTTTTTGAGTTGAACAACAACATCATGGAGGATTGAGTCATGAACATTAATAAAAATATAATATGTTTTGTCTATTTAATTATTAAAATTTAGGTGGTATTTATATAAGGGAAGATCTAGAGAATGTATTTTAGAAGGGTGAATTTAAATCATATATTTTATATTAAAAGAATTATTATAAAAATATAGTATGTGCCATGTTATATTTTGAATATTATATGGTGGGCTTAGTTAAAAAACAAAAAGAGAAAAAAACACGAAAATAGCTAAGAAAAAAAAAGGTACAAAATCAATTTTAAAAAATCCTATTTATATCTTGGAGCTATATTAGTTTAGAGTTTTAGTTTATTAAACTTGCAAAATTTAGGAGTGCATATTAATTTTTTCCCTAAAAACAAATATATGATAAGTTATACTTTTGGTCCCTAGATTTTTAATTCTGTTTTCTATTTGTTACTTAAGAATATTTGACCAGCAACACTTTAATCGGTAAGATTTAAGAAATATTTTTAAATATCCATGAATTAAGTTTATCATAAGTTAATTAGTGCGAAATTTTTTTACAAAAGTGGCCATTTTTGACATTTTTTTTTTTTTTGAGTTCAACAACATTTAAAGTAGAGGATTTTAACTTCTAACAATCTGTTGATCGAGAGTACATACTAATTATCTTAAAACCATATTATTCCTCTTACCTTATATGAAGTATATCAGCACATATCAATAATTCATATATGAGATATACATAATATGAGGTATATCAGTAATACACTATTGATATACTTGATTTTAGTTCTTCTAATTTTTCAAAACATATTTTTATCACTATTTTTTTTGTTGATACATTAATTTTTAGTCGATATACTTGTCTAGTACTATATTAGTAGTGAATTAATGATATAATACTAATATACTTCATTTTAGGTATATTATTTCACTGATATACCTAATATGATAAGTATGCCAATCCGTTTATCAGTACTACATATTATTTGTACTATATATACAATATTTTATTTTTTGACTTTATCAATAATTATTCATTATTTAAAGTGATGAAGCATATCATTCAATGAAGTATATCACTGATATACGACTAATATACTCAATATCATTAGGTATACAAGTGGTATATCAAATATGTAAAATATCCTTAATATGTTACTGATGTACTTCATAGAGAGTATAACATTGTACTTCATAGAGAGTATAACATTTAGCTGATATATCTAAAAATAAGTATATCGGTAGTATATCAGTAGTATATTAGTAATATATTATTAATACACCTTGTATTGGTATATATTAACTAACTGGTATTTGAAATGTAAAGTATATAAGATGTATTAATGATATACTATTGATATACCTAATATAAAATACATCAGATATACTATGTTATATCTGTTGATGCACCAATGAGAGTAAAATTGGAATAATAAAACAATAAAAATTAGATTTAAAAATTTTTGCTACATTTGCAAATCTCCAAAATCATGACTAGATTTATACGTGCTACCTATTACAATTTACTTAAATTAATCAAATTTTTGAAGTGCTTTTTATTAATTAATATTTTTAAAAATCACTTTTGATTACAGAGTAGTATTCTATAAATTATATTAAACACACTTTGAACTGTTACTATTGTTTTTAAAGGTGCTTATAGAAACATCGATTTTGTTGAAGAATTTTGTTTTCCGCAAATTATTCCAAATACACTATGAACGTTTGGGAATACCTTCTAGTTTAAATACTTTTGTACAACATATTTTTCTAAAATGATATTGTTAGTCTATGTTGTGTTGATATAATTAAATTTACCCCAAACTCTCAACTTAAACTTTTAGTTTGATTGGTGATTTAAGATGGTATCAGAGCAGCAAATTCTAAATTTATTTTTATTTTTATTACATATTTAGAGGATTATCGATGAATCACAGGGTCGTTTATTTGATGAGATTCCAAGATTTCCATCGCATGGACATCTGAATTCTCTTTCTTTGTCTTGCATGAATATGGAATGTCTAGGGATACCCAAACATTTTAACACGATGCACATATGGAGAGACATCTCAAGAATTTGTATGCCTTATTGAATCATGACTTTCTAAAATTCTCATGTCGTGACATTTTCTTTTTACTTTTCAACTTTTTTTTCTTACATATATATATATCATTTACCTATAAAAAGCCTAAATTATTTTCCATTGAAATGTAAAAGTCATTATTACGATTTATTTACTTTTTTAATAAGGATCATCCAATATTTTCTTTTCAATAAGGATATCATTTCTTTTTTTTAAAAAAAAATCTATTTTGATAATATATAAATATAATTTACTAAAAAAAGTTATCAACTATATATAAGGGGCAATTGGGCTGGTAGCAAAAAGACCCAATATAATTGCCCATGTAGCAAATGACTCAATCTATTTGCAAAAATAGCAAAAATTTGAAAAGAGAAATTGAAATTACTAAAATACCCCACGTTATTACCCACCAGTCACTGATATCAGTGATATCACTGATAGGATCCTATCAGTGATATCACTGATAGAAGTCTGTTTATTTAATAACCAATTTTTTTTGTCTGTTTATTTAATAACTAATTTTTTTCTTATAATTTTAGTTTTCCATCACCCCCATTGATAGCAAACGAAGAAGAAATCATTGATAGGATACTATTAGTAATATCACTGATAGAAGTTTGTTTATTTAATAATTTTTTTTTTTTGTCGTTTGGGAATGGTTACATGATTCTCAATGTGTTATAGTGTTAGACTTCTATCATCTTATATCAGTGATAGAAGTCTATCAGGTGATAGAACTGATATGAGTCATAGAAGTCTATAACTGTGACGACCACAATCACAGGTACTATTATTTATTTTATTTAACGCTCTATTAACCGCTGTGTTTAGTTGGATTAGTGATTTTAATCAAGCTCGGCGAGAGTGAGACCCTAATTTTGTTTAGTTTAAGTGAATCGTTCCTTTGAGATGAGATTATTTATGAAATTAAAGGAAAAGGAAATTGCAAGGGCGCTTTGGTTATTAATGTCTAAATGAGGGTGTAATTGGCACTTGAATTTTGACCTAAATGTTAGTATTTAACCTCATTACGATTTCAAAGGCAACGGAAACCCTAGTCCATCATCCCTCTCTTCATCACACTTGCCCTAGCCGACACTTGTCCTCACCACGGCAATACTACTCCACGAATTCAGACGGTGGTTGTCGCCATCTTGCTGCAACTGAAGGGATCGACAGCTACCCAAGATCACTCGAGCGCCGCCTGCAACCGGAGTTACAACCGCAGCTGCGTCCAGCCAACCACGCCGGCATCTTCCCGATCGAAGGCGCTGCACTCCACGCACGGCGGGACGCCGCGTGCAAGCCGATCCACCATCTACGCCGCGCAAGACGCGAGGTCCCCTAGTTGAACGCGTCGTCGGCGAACCCCACGAGCGGCTTGTGATTCTCGGTCGCTTTGCTTAGAGCGCTCGTCCGTCCTCCCACCGCGCGCTCACGCCTCTGCGGCCGAGAGCCTCCACGAGCACGCCCCACAAGCGCCGCCGCCGTCGAAGCTTCACGGCAGAGAACCCCACGTGTGCCCACTCGCGAGTCGCTCTTTCACCATGCACCGATCGAGGTCGCACGCCGCGTGAATCCTTTTTCCTTCCCCGCCGATCGTGACCACGCCACGACCAACACGCTTTACAAACCACCGGTTATAACTCGGTGAGCGATCCGGTTTAGTTTCAATTCGTTGAGATTTACTTGTGACCTGCTCGATTAACTAAGCGTGTGATTGAGAACTTAGGTTACGGTTTCGAACACATTTTTGTAGGGACCAAACTTGGAGTAGAATTGGAGGTCGAACGCCAAAACAAACTAAGGAATATTAAGTCCTCGCGTCGAACTCGAGGTAAGCGGGGCATAAAATCTTAAGGACTAGAGTTAGGCACCCTTACGTTTAAGGAATTGGTTAATGCTTAGAAAATAATTTCGAATTATTGTGTGGACCAGGTTCCACTAAAGGAAGAGTACTCAAGGAGCTCGGGTTAAGTCTTGGAGTAGAATTCGAATTAAGGTAAGGGACCTTGTGCCGAATCTTTTAAATGGGATTAAAGAAAACGAACTTCAATATTTTATGTGAAATTAGTACGATATTTTACTTAAAAGGATTTAATGATTTTCATACGAGAATATCCCGAGATTTTATGTGAAAATACTTTGTTATTCTATGAGAAGATATCTCAATATTTTATGCGAGAATAATCCAGTATTTTATGCGAGAATGTCTTTGTATTTTATGTAAGGATATTCCAGTATTTCATGCGAGGATAGTACAGTATTATCTATAAGAATATTGCATGATTTGTACACGAGTATTACGCCCTATCTGATGTGAAAAGTCATGATTTGCATATTAATGATAATGGTTGTGGCATGTACACTATAGTTATGATGAATGATGGGACCTCATGCATGTTATGTATGTCATGAAATGAATTAATGAAAGGTGTGGACATTGGTCTCCTGAGAGCATTATGTGCATGGTCAAACATGCAATAGAGACCCTATGGGTCAAATTACAGGGGTCTGTGAGGGACTCAAATTATTACAGGGGTCTGTGAGGGACTCAAATTAATACAGGGGTCTGTGAGGGACTCAAATGGTGAGTTGTGGGCCTCGCTCAAGATCTCAGTTCTCAGCCTGTCATCGTCTGGTACCCATAATCGACCCTGAAATAGTAATCCTCCATCGTGGATAGGAAAACTCACAACTCACCTGTAATTTACCGCAGACGCTTTTCTACTAACCGAGGGTCCACCGCCGAGCCTCAATGATACGTTGTCTCAAAGTTGGTTGCACCGTTAATCGAGCTAATCGAGTCGTGGTCTTTCCTACTAGTATCGCGATTTCGGCTCGAGCAAACTCGCTCTAGCTCTCGCTCTGCAAGAACTCGTCTTTGAAGCATGCACCGCTTTCTCTCGAGGGCATCGGCCACTACATTAGCCTTACCGGGATGGTATTGTATGTCAATGTCATAATCCTTCACTAATTCCAACCATCTGCGTTGCCTCATGTTCAATTCCTTCGGGTGAGCACAGATACTTGACTTTTATGATCTGTAAAAATCAATTTTCTCGCCATACGTGTAGTGTCTCCGGATCTTTAATGCAAAACCATCGCCGCTAGCTCCAAGTCATGAGTTGGATAGTTCCTCTCGTCGCGCTCTTCAATTGTCGGGATGCATAAGCTATTACTTTACCGTACTTGCATTAGCACACAAATTTCCAACCCTTCTTAGAAGCATCATCAGAAACCACAAAGCTCCTGCTCCTCGGGAATCTATGAAGAATCGGGGTGACACTAATCTGCACTTGAGTTCCCGAAACTCGCCTCACAAGCATCATCCCAAACAAATGAGTTTCCTTTGCGCACACCGTGAGTCATAGGCATGGCTATCTTGGCAAAATCTCGTGCACGCAAACGCCTATAGAATCCGCAAGACCCGAGAAACTACGTACCTCTGCAGAATCGGTGGTCTGGACGAGGCCACCAGTGGTGACGGCCTCCACTTTCGCCGGATCAACAGAGACTCCAAATTTTCTGACACCACATGCCCTAAGAAGGATACTTGTCTGAGCCAGAATTCACACTTGGAAAATTTTGCGTATAACTTATTCTCTCTCAGCGTGAGTAAAACTTTCCTCAGGTGTATTTCGTGCTCCTCATCACACTGAGTATATCAAGATATCGTCGATGAACACAATCACGAACGTATCAAGAAACTCTTTGAATAAACGGTTCATCAAGTCCATGAATGCGCGGGAGCGTTGGTCAAACCAAACGGCATCACCGTGAACTCGTAATGCCCATAACGTGATCTCACGAATCTTTGCTTTTAGGGATATCCTCTTCACCGATTCTCAATCGATGGTAGCCCGATCTCGGATCAATCTTGGAGAACATCGTTGTTCCTTGCAATCGATCGAACAAATCATCTATTCTCGGGAGAGGGTATTTATTCTTGATCGTAACTTTATTCAACTCCCTCGTAGTCTATACACAGCGCATGGATCCGCTCTTTCTTTTCACGAACAACACAGTGCTCCCAGTATGCAACGCGGCATGGGGCGTATAAAACCCTTGTCTAGCAAGTCTTGTAATCGTGCATTTTTAGTTCTTTCAACTCTGCGCGCCATTCTCAGACGGGCCTTGGATATCGGGGTCGTCCCAATTCCAATCCGATGTTAAAATCTACCTCCCGACCGGAGGTATTCCGGGAGGTCCTCGGGAAGACGTCTCAGAAATTCATTCACTCATCGGTATCGATGTCACCGAGATCTCTGTGCACCTTGCATCTAGTATGCAAGCTAAGACGCCCAAGCTCCCCGATGTAATAACTTTACGGCCTTAAGGGCGATGGTTACCTTAGGCCCACTTCCTCATTGCGCGTGCCTCTCTCAACTCAGAGCTGCTAAAGGTTGGTCGGAGGAGTGAACACTACCTCCTTCCCCGAAACAATCAATGCAAGCATGGTTCTGCGCTAACCACCCATGCCCAATATTACATCAAAGTCAAACATGTCTAAGACTACTAGATTCACTTTGCTAACTCATGGTCCGCGATGGTCACGCTACCATCCTTGACTTTCATATTGGCTAACAAATTTATTCCCGCAGGAGTGGAGACAGAGCGGGCATATCAGAATCGTTTCTAGTTCTAACTCACTTGACTTACAAAGGATGCGAGAAATAAAAGAGTGTGTAGACCTGTAATCAAATAATACAAAGGCAAGGTGCCCAAGTAATGGAAGTGTACTGTGACCACCGAGTCCGAGCCATAGATGTCTCTCACCGGTGCTTGCATAAGCTCTCCCCGATGTATAACCGGCTTCACAAAGAGCCCACTATTTATAACCCGAGGTGGCTAGTCTTTGGCTTGACTCGGCAAATTATTTGCTCTGTGCCTTTCTTTTCCACACCAAAACACACTCGGACCGGGCCAAACACTTACCCCAGTCTTCGCTACTACGCTTTTTGCACTGTGGCCTATCTCCACCGCTATTTCCCGATCCGTTGACTGTGGTTTCGACTTTGAACTCGCACGAAAAAATGTCCCCGCCTATGTGGTGTACGCCCGGGACGCTGTGTGAGCTAGAATTTGGCCGGTCCCACTTCCTCTTATGATTTGCCATGGGTCGCCCGGTTAACCACTACCTGGCATGCGATGCACGCAGACCAAATCGGCCCGCCACTCTCACCGCGAGAGCATAATCGGGAGGTGCTAATGCTTGAATGAAGCCTCGAACGTTCTCATCCAAATCCCATAATGAAGCGCTCGCTTTCCTTGCCTCGTGTCTACCACCGGGAGCAAAGCGGGACAAACGGGTAAATTCCCTCTCATACACCTCCACCGCCTCCGGTTACGCAAAGTCAGTAAAGTTCCCGCTGCTTCTCAGTAACGAGCTGCAGCAGGATAAAATTTCCGCTAGAACGCTTCCTTGAACAGATTCCAGGTAATCGTTTCTCCGCTGGCGACAATGGTTCCCTGGGCGGACTCCCACCATAAATACGCGTCATCCTCAAAGATAAAGGTAGCACAGACACCTCTCGGTCCTCGTGGCGCTTCATCAATCAAAGATGGTCTCAATGGAGGACAGCCACAACTCAGCCACAGTGGGGTCACTGGAAGACCCATTGAAAGATCTAGGATCATACTTCCTGAAGTCCTTCAGGTATCGAGACTCCAGAGTTGCATCGTTTCGCCCCTGATTTGCTTGGGCGGTGAGTGGCTCGTAGCTCGCACTGCACTCGCATAGCCTCCACCATCATAGTCATAACATTGGCGTTCCCTTGATCTCGCCACTGGCAATCGCAGTACATTCTCCCGGTGGCCAGCCGGTCCCCTGGGGAGGTCTCGGACGGGTGGAGCAACCTCTTCTGCTCCGAGTGGTAATTCCGGTTGGCGTCAACGTTTCCCCTTGCCTCCGGTCTCTACCACGTCCCCTACCTCTCCCTCGGCCTCTGGTGGCATTTTGTCAATACTACAATACATGAGAGTTTCTAACTCGGTTTCTTTACTTTCTAACCATAAGGTAGGGTCACCCCTGGGTTTTAAGTTCATGTATATGCATAAAACAAAGATCATATCATAATCATATACTTAATTAATAAAATCTCGTAACGCACTGCACAGCGGTGATCGGAAGGCGTTGTTCAACCATGGGAACTACTCTGTGCTTACTCTGTAAGCAAGTCTACAGAACCCTTAAACCTAGGGCTCTGATACCAACTGTAACGCCCCTACTTTTCTATGACCAACTCCTAGGGACATTACTACACATGCATGCATTTATAGGCCAAGCGATAAAAGATCTTGAAACGAAAACCTCCAATAAATATAAATAGTCTTTAGGGATCCCACAAATAATCATAAAAAAAAACAGATAAAAGCATCGATTTAGCATGGCCTATTAAAACTGTAAGTAATTTTAAACTCCAAATAAAACATAGAGACAACATCAGTTTAAAACAGGAATATGCGGAAAACATGTCGGTCCCCATGGTTTTAGTAACGCTCCCCCGTCACTCGCCCTGCACGTCCTTTCCTTTACCTGAAAAACATTTTTAAAAGAAAGGGTGAGTATTGCAAAACAATACCCAGTAAGTAACCTCGCTACCGAGGTTTGGGAGATGCATACACATACAATCATGACCTTTAAACTCATTCGTAACATACATATGCGGGACCTAAAACTTTCTCATATTGTCAGGTCTTCAAACCATGACTTCCTTCTTAATTGTGTATTGTCAGGTCTTTAATCCATGACTGCTTTTTCATTTGCGTATTGTCAGGTCTTTAATCCATGACTTCCTTTTTAATTGTGTATTGTCAGGTCTTTAATCCATGACTGCTTTTTCATATGTGTGGCCGACTGGTCATCCTGAGTCATTTCATTTCGAGTTCCTCACAGACCCCTGTAATTAGACCCATAGGGTCTCTATTGCATGTTTGACCATGCACATAATGATCTCGTGGATACCAATGTCCACACTATTCATTAATTCATTTCGTGGCATACAAAAAACATGCATGAGGTCCCATCAATCACACAATAATAGTGCACATGACACAAACATCATCGCTGATATGCAAATCATACTTTTCTCATGTATAGTTTGAAGGTCATACTTTTGTAAGAAAACATGAAATATTTTCATACCACCATCATCGATTCTCACATGAAATACTCGGAATACTTTTACATAGCATACGAGAATAATCTCACATAAAATAATGGTTTATTCCACATGATGCATCGAAATATTTGCACATAAAATATTAAGTATTCTCACGATAATATCTCAGATATTTTCATATGGAGAATATAAACTAATTTTGCATGAAATCATAAAAATCATTTTCATTCAATCCCATTAAAAGTTCGGCACAAGGTCCCTTACCTTAGCTCCGATTTTGCTCCAAAACCTAATCGAACCCCTTGCCTACTCCTCCTTTAGTGAAACTCCGATTCACACCATAATTTCCGAATTCAATCTCCAAGTATTCACTAAATCCCTAATCATGCGATACTAAAATTACGGTATTAAGATATCGTGCCCCGCTTACCTCGCGCCAATGCGAAAGCCTATTATCCCTTAGTCCGCTTTTGACGATCAACCTCCAATTCCGCTCCAAGTTTGTTTCCTACCAAAAAGTATTTGAACCCGTAACCTAAGTTCTCAATCAAACGCTTAAGAAATCGACGACACACATACTTCTCAATCGAACTCGATATTTAGCAAGATCGCCACCGAATCAGTAAATCTTAGTCTGCCAGAGGATACCGCAGCCGGGCGCGCGTGATCGGAGGTGAAGCCGGACGCCCACGCAGCAGCGGTGCTCGTGGCTCGTGGCGGGGGCGGATGCGTAAGGACCTCGATGCTGCGCCGACCGGACGAAAAAGAGCTCGCTGCTCAAGGTTCTCACGCCGGCGATCGGGTTTCACCACGCGGCTAGGGGCTTCGCGCGGTCTCCGGCGTGGGGCCGCAGATTTATCGCGGACGGATGGCGCGTCGCCGCCGTGTGAAAACGCTGGCCCGTGGAGGCTCTCGGCCGAGCTTTCGAGCCGCGCGCGCGGCGTGATCCCTTCGGTGCACGCGCGGCGGCGTGCGGCGCGCAAACGACCGGACGCGCGCAAAGAAGCTCCGGCCGCAGCCGATGGACGCCCGACGACTCACATCGAAGGCTCGCCGATCTCCTGCCGTAGTCTCGGTGGCCGAGTCCCCTTCCGCAGCGTGGGTTGCGGCGCGCGGTGAAGCGCCTCCTTCCTTGCGTCGCGGCCGGCGAGGGTATCGATGAGTGCAAGTGGGCTTGCCAGCAGCGAGTAGTGTGAGGCGGCCGACGCCTAGGGCACCCGCACAAGGAAGATGGTGGTCGGCTAGGTTAAGTGGTGGAGGAAGAAGAGAGTGCTTAGGGGTTGGGGTTTTGCCTCCAAGATGCTTAGGGTTGGGGTTTCATAAGATGAAGATAATGGGGAATTAGGGTTAGGGTTTGCATCCTCTTGGTGGCTTCACTTAAGGAGGTTATATACCATCACTTTAGGTTAAATTCCAATTGCCAAAAGTAGCCCTCAATTACACATTAATAACCAAAACGCCCTTGCAATTCCTTTTCTTTTAATTTCATAAGTAATCTTATCTTAGAAGGAACCATTCACTTTAACTCAACAAAAATTAAGGCCTCACTCTCACCGAGCTTGATTACAACACTAATACGACTAGATACAGCGGCTAATAGAGTGTTAAATAACATAAATAATAGTACCTGAGGTGGCGGTCGTCACATTACAGGGGTCTGTGAGGGACTCAAATTAATACAGGGGTCTGTGAGGACTCAAAATGAAATGACTCAGGGATGACCAATGGCCACACACAAACAAAAAGGAAGTCATGGATTAAAGACTGACAATATGAGAAAGTTTTAGGTCCCGTGATATGTACATTTCAACAAGTTTAAAAGTCATGATTGTATGTATATGCATATCCCAAACCCTCGTGAGCGAGGTCACTTCACTGGTATAATTTTGCAATACTCACCCTTTCTTTTAAAAATGTTTTTCGTAAGGCCAAGGACGTGCGGTAGAGTGACTGAGGAGGCGCGCATTGTGAGCCATGGGAATAGACATGTTTTTTCCGCATATTTCCTTTATAATCGATGTTGCCTCTTTATGCTTTTGGAGTTTAAATTTACTTACAGATTTTTAATAGGCCATGTTAAACTACCCTTTTACCTGCTTTTAAATGTTTTGATTTGGGATCCCTAAAGACTATTTATACTTAGTTGGAGGTTTTTTTCAAGATCTTTTTATCTCTTGGCCTATAAATGCATGCATGTGTAGTGATGTCCCTAAGAGTTTAGTCATAGAAAAGTAGGGCGCGTTATAGCTTGGTATCGAGCCCTAGGTTTAAGGGGTTCTCAGAGACTTGCTTACTGAGTAAGCACAGAGTAGTTCCCATGGTTGAACAACGCGTCTTGGCCACCGCTGTGCGTTACGCATTTCATTTATTAAGTAAATGATTATGATGTGATTCTGCTTTTATGCATATACATGAACTTAAAACCCTGGCGGGTGATCCTATCTTGTAGTTAGAAAGTAATGAAACTGAGTTAGAAACTCTCTGTATTGTAGTATCGACAAAATGCCACCTAGAGGTCGAGGGAGAGGTAGGGGACGTGGTAGGGGCCGGAGGGCAAGAGAAAACGTTGACACCCAACCGGAATTACCACTGGGACAGGAAGAGGTTGCTCCACCCGTACCAGACCTCCCCCAGGACCAGCCTGGTCGCCAGGAGAATGCACCTGCAGTCGTTCCGGTGGCAGATCAAGGGAACACTAACGTTATGACTATGATGGTAGAGGCTATGCAGACTCTAGTGCGGGCTCATGAGAGCCACTCACCGGCCAAGCAAATCAGGGACGAAACGATGCAACTCTAGAGTCTCGATACCTGAAGGACTTCAGGAAATATGATCCCAGATCGTTTGATGGGTCTTCCAGTGACCCCACTGTGGCTGAGTTATGGTCGCCTCCATTGAGACCATCTTCAGATTGATGAACCGCCACGAGGACCGTAGGTGTCCTGTGCTACCTTTATCGCCGAGGATGACGCGTATTTATGGTGGAGTCCGCCTGAGGAACCATTGTCGCCACGAGAAACGACACCGGAATATGTTTAAGGAAGCATTCTCGCGGAAATTTTACCTCGCTGCACTGCATTAGAGAAGCGGCGTAATTCTTACAAATTGGCCGAGCAGGAGGGCAAAGTGGAGGTGTATGAGAGGAAGTTCACCCGTTTGTCTCGCTTTGCCCCGAGCCGTAGACACAGAGGCGAAGAAAAACAGAGCGCCGTTATGGGACCGATGAGAATGTCGAGGCTTCATTCAAGCACTAGCACCTCCCGATTATGCCTCCGCAGTGAGAGAGTGGCGGAATTGATTTGGGTGCAGCGCATCGCACACAGCAGTGAGTGGTTAACCCGGGCATCCCATGGCAAATCATAAGAGGAAGTGGGACCACCAAATTCAAGCTCACAAAGTCCCTAGCGTACACCGCATGATAGACCGACATTTTCGTGCGGTGTTCAGTCGAAACCACAAGTCAACAGAACGGGAAATAATAAAGGAGAGATAAGCCACGGTGCAAAGATTGTGGTAAGCGCGCATTGGGGTAAGTGTTTGGCCCACCGAGGAGTGTGCTTCGTGTGGGAAAGAAGGGCACAGAGCTAATAGTTGCCCGAGTCAAGCCAAAGACTAGCCAACCTCGGAGTTATCAATAGTGGGATCATTGTGTGAAGCCGGTTATACATCAAGGAAGAACTTATGCAAGCACCGAGAAAAACAAATATGGCTCGATTCGGTGGTTACGGTACACTTCCATTAATTGGGCACCTTGCCTTTGTATTATTTGATTCTCGTTCTACACACTCTTTTTTTTCTCGCATCCTTCGTAAGTCAAGTGAGTTAGAATTAGAACGATTCTGTGTGATGCTCCGCTCTGTCTCCACTCCTCGCGGGGATAAATTTGTTAGCCACTATGAAAGTCAAGGATGGTAGTGTGACCATCGCAGACCATGAGTTAGCAATAGAAATCTAGTAGTCTTAGACATGTCCGACTTTGATGTGATATTGGGCATGGATCAGTTAGCGCAGAACCATGCTTGCATTGATTGTTTCGGGAAGGAGGTAGTGTTTACTCCTCCCGACCAACCCAAGCACAGTTCGAGGCACGATAGCGGTGAGTAGGCCTAAGGTAATTCACGCCCTTAAGGCCGAGTTATTACATCGGGAGCTTGGGCGTCTTAGCTTGCATACTAGATGCAAGGTGCACGAGATCTCTCGTGTCACCTGCACTGATGGTGAATGAATTTACAGACGTTTTCCCGAGGACCTCCCTGAATACCTCCTCCGAGAGAGTAGATTTTAACATCTGGATTGGAATTAGGGACGACTCGATATCCAAGGCACCGCATGAGAATGGCACCCCAGAGTTGAAAGAACTGAAACTACAGTTGCAGGACTTAATGGACAAGGGGTTTATACGCCCAAGCGTTTCGCCTTGGGGAGCCCATGTGTTCTTCGTGAAAAAGAAAGACGGATCCATGCGCCTGTGCATTGATTACGAGGAGTTGAATAAAGTTACGATCAAGAATAAATACCCTCTTCCCGAGATAGATGATTTGTTCGATCGGGCTTCTGCGGAGCAACAAAGTGTTCTCCAAGATTGATCCGAGATCGGGCTACCATCGATTGAGAATCGGTGAGGAGGATATTCCTAAAACAAAGATTCGTGATTACGCATGGGCATTACGAGTTCACAGTGATGCCGTTTGGTTTGACCAACGCTCCTGCCGCGTTCATGGACTTGATGAACCGTTTATTCAAAGAGTTTCTTGACACGTTCGTGATAGTATTTATTGACGATATACTGATATACTCCAGGTGTGATGAAGAGCATGAAATGCACCTGAGAAAAGTTTTACTCACGCTGAGAGAGAATAAGTTATATGCAAAATTTTCCAAGTGTGAATTCTGGCTCAGACAGGTATCTTTCTTAGGGCATGTGGTGTCCGAAGCTGGAGTCTCTGTTGACCCAGCAAAAGTGGAGGCCATCACACAGTGGCCTCGTCCGACCACCGTTACATAGGTACATAGTTTTCTGGGTCTTGCAGGATACTATAGGCGTTTCGTGCAGGATTTCGCCAAGATAGCTATGCCCATGACTCAGCTGACGCGTAAGGGTAACTCATTTGTTTGGGATGATGCTTGCGAGGCGAGTTTCCAGGAACTCAAGTGCAGATTAGTGTCAGCCCCGATTCTTACAGTCCCCGAGGGAACAGGGAGCTTCGTGGTTTACAGTGATGCTTCTAAGAAAGGTTTGGGTTGTGTACTAATGCAACACGGTAAAGTAATAGCTTATGCATCCCGACAATTAAAGACGCATGAGAGGAATTATCCAACTCATGATTTGGAGCTAGCAGCAGTGGTCTTTGCATTAAAGATCTGGAGACACTACCTGTATGGCGAGAAAATTCAGATTTTTACAGATCATAAAAGTCTCAAGTATCTGCTCACCCGTAAGGAATTGAACATGAGGCAACGCAGATGGTTGGAATTAGTGAAGGATTACGATATTGACATACAATACCACCCCTAAAGGCTAATGTCGTGGTCGATGCCCTCGATAGGAAGCGAAAGGCATACTTCAAAGACGAGTTACTTGTGAGGCAGAGCGAGTTACAGCGAGTTTGCTCGAGCCGAAATTGCGATGATTAGTAGGAAAGACCACGACTCGATTAGCTCGGCTTAATCTGTACAACCAACCTTGAGACAACGATCGTTGAGTCTCAACAGAGAGACCCTCGCTTAGTGGAAAAACTTACTGCAGAATCGCAGTGAGTTGGCGAGTTTTCCCTATCCACGGATGGAGGATTACTATTTCGTGGACGATTATGTGTGCGGCGATTTATGACAAGTCGAAAACCGAGATCTTGAGCGAAGCCCACAACTCACCATTTTCTATGCATCCCGGCAAGACCAAGATGTATCGAGATCTCAAAGCGATCGTTACGGTGGTGTAACATGAAACGCGACGTAGCGAGTTTGTCGGCAAGTGTTTGACTTGTCGCAAGTGAAGGCACCTAGGCGAGACCCGCAGGATTACCGCAACCTTTACATGTACCTCGGTGGAAATGGGAGGAGATCTCTATGGATTTCATAGTCGGATCGCCTAGAACCTTACGAGGTTACTTTCGGTGATTTGGGTCATAGTGGGCGAGTTAACCAAGTCAAGACATTTTATACTGAGGAAACCCACCTATTCTACGAGATAAGTGGCGCGCGCTTTTACCGGAAGAGATAGTCCGTTTGCATGGGATTCCGGTTAAGATTATTTCGCATGAGGATCCACGTTTCACCTCCAACTTCCGGAGGAGTTTACGAGAGCGTTAGGTTCGCAGCTGAGCTTTAGTGATGCCTTTTCATCCACGCAGACGGATGGGCGATTGAACGCTTAAACCAGGATATTAGAAGATATGTTGCGAGCTTGCACCCTAGACTTCCCTGTAGTTGGGACACTCATTTGCATTTGATGGAGTTTGCTTACAATAACGATTATCGATCGACCATCTAATGGCTCCATTTGAAGCTCTCTATGGAAAACGTTGCGAACTCCCGCTTTTACGGGAGGAGGTTGGTGAACGCCGCTTATTGGGTCCAGAGTTGGTACAGTCACAAATGATGCGGTACAAAAGATTAGGGCGCGGATGCGCACCGCCAAAGCGAGCATGAAGAGTTATGCCGATTCAAGGCGAAGGGACCTAGAATTCGAAGTTGGGGACCACGTGTTTCTTAAAGTTGCCCCAATGAAAGGGATTCTAAGGTTTGGGCGAAAAGGGAAGTTGAGTCCGCGTTTTATAGGACCATTTGAGATTTTAGAGAGGATTGGTGTAGTGGCCTACAGACTGGCACTGCCGCCTTCCCTGTCAGCAGTTCATAACGTGTTTCATGTCTCCATGTTGAGAAAATACGCCTGCACTGACACACACGTCATAGACTTCGAACCATTACAGTTAGCCGAAGATCTGAGTTATGGCGAGCGACCTGTACAGATTGTTGCAAGAGATCGAAAGACCCTCCGTAATCGTGAGATCAACTTAGTTCAAGTGTTATGGCAAAACCACCGCACGGAAGAAGCTACCTGGGAGCGAGAAGAGGAAGTACGAGCTAAGTACCCAGAATTATTCCAAGAATAGGAACTTTCGAGGATGAAAGTTATTAAGGAGGGAAGATTGTGACGACCACAATCACAGGTACTATTATTTATTTTATTTAACGCTCTATTAACCGCTGTGTTTAGTTGGATTAGTGATTTTAATCAAGCTCGGCGAGAGTGAGACCCTAATTTTGTTTAGTTTAAGTGAATCGTTCCTTTGAGATGAGATTATTTATGAAATTAAAGGAAAAGGAAATTGCAAGGGCGCTTTGGTTATTAATGTCTAAATGAGGGTGTAATTGGCACTTGAATTTTGACCTAAATGTTAGTATTTAACCTCATTACGATTTCAAAGGCAACGGAAACCCTAGTCCATCATCCCTCTCTTCATCACACTTGCCCTAGCCGATTACTTGTCCTCACCGCCGGCAATACTACTCCACGAATTCGGCAGACGGTGGTTGTCGCCATCTTCTTGCCGAAATCGGCGGGATCGATGACTACCCAAGATCACTCGAGCGCCGCCTGCAACCGGAGTTACAACCGCAGCTGCGTCCAGCCAACCACGCCGGCATCTTCCCGATCGAAGGCCGCTGCAGACCCACGCACGAAGGGACGCCGTGCAAGCCGATCCAGCCATCTACGCCGCAGCACGCCGGAGGTCCCCTAGTTGGAACGCGTCGCGTCTGCGAACCCCACGAGCGGCTTTGTGATTCCGGCCGCTTTGCTTAGAGCGCTCATCCCGCCCTCGGCCGCCGCCACGCTCGTCTGCGGCGAGAGCCTCCACGAGCACGTTCCACAAGCGCCGCCGCCGTCGAAGCTTCACGGCAGAGAACCCCACGTAAGCAGCCACTCGCGAGCTGCTCTTTCAGCCGCAACTTCGATCGAGGCTGCACGCCGCTCGTGAATCCTTTTTCCTTCCCCGCCGATCGTGACCACAGCGCCGGCCAACACGTTTTACAGCCGCTGAAGTTATAACTCGGTGAGCGATCTGGTTTAGTTTCGAATTCGTTGGAGATTTACTTGTGACCTATCGATTAACTAAGCGTGTGATTGAGAACTTAGGTTACGGTTTCGAACACATTTTTGTAGGGACCAAACTTGGAGCAGAATTGGAGGTCGAACGCCAAAACAAACTAAGGAATATTAAGTCCTCGCGTCGAACTCGAGGTAAGCGGGGCATAAAATCTTAAGGACTAGAGTTAGGCACCCTTACGTTTAAGGAATTGGTTAATGCTTGGAAAATAATTTCGAATTATTGTGTGGACCAGGTTCCACTAAAGGAAGAGTACTCAAGGAGCTCGGGTTAAGTCTTGGAGTAGAATTCGAATTAAGGTAAGGGACCTTGTGCCGAATCTTTTAAATGGGATTAAAGAAAACGAACTTCAATATTTTATGTGAAATTAGTACGATATTTTACTTAAAAGGATTTAATGATTTTCATACGAGAATATCCCGAGATTTTATGTGAAAATACTTTGTTATTCTATGAGAAGATATCTCAATATTTTATGCGAGAATAATCCAAAGATTTTATGCGAGAATGTCTTTGTATTTTATGTAAGGATATTCCAAATGATTTCATGCGAGGATAGTACAAATTATCTATAAGAATATTGCATGATTTGTACACGAGTATTACGCCTATCCCGATGTGAAAAGTCATGATTTGCATATTAATGATAATGGTTGTGGCATGTACACTATAGTTATGATGAATGATGGGACCTCATGCATGTTATGTATGTCATGAAATGAATTAATGAAAGGTGTGGACATTGGTCTCCCCGAGAGCATTATGTGCATGGTCAAACATGCAATAGAGACCCTATGGGTCAAATTACAGGGGTCCATGAGGACTCAAATTATTACAGTGGGTGCCATGAGGGACTCAAATTAATACAGTGGGTCCATTAGGGACTCAAAATGAAATGACTCAGGGATGACCAATGGCCACACAAACAAAAAGGAAGTCATGGATTAAAGACTGACAATATGAGAAAGTTTTAGGTCCCGTGATATGTACATTTCAACAAGTTTAAAAGTCATGATTGTATGTGTATGCATATCCCAAACCTCGGTAGCGAGGTCACTTACTGGGTATTGTTTTGCAATACTCACCCTTTCTTTTAAAAATGTTTTTCAGGTAAGGCCAAGGACGTGCAGGGCGAGTGACGGAGGCGCGTTACTAGAGCCATGGGAATAGACATGTTTTTTCCGCATATTTCCTTTATAACTGATGTTGCCTCTTTATGCTTTTGGAGTTTAAATTTACTTACAGATTTTTAATAGGCCATGTTAAACTACCCCTTTTACCTGTTTTAAATGTTTTGATTTGGGATCCCTAAAGACTATTTATACTTAGTTGGAGGTTTTCTTTCAAGATCTTTTTATCTCTTGGCCTATAAATGCATGCATGTGTAGTGATGTCCCTAAGAGTTTAGTCATAGAAAAGTAGGGGCGTTACAATAACGATTGCCAATGTGTTACAGTGTTAGACTTCTATCATTTGATATTAGTGATAGAAGTCTATTAGGTGATAGAACTGATATAAGTGATAGAAGTCTATAACTCTATTAGACTTCTTGTTCTTCCTGAATATTATTCTATCAGGCTTGTGATAAATGTCTATCACTGATAGTTGTTTATCAATCATTAACTTCTTTCCAGTGATAAATGTCTAATAGAAGTGATAGACTACTATTGTGATATCTATCACTGATAGAAGTGATGTCTATCAGTAATAGTTGTATGATAGACTTCTACCACAGTTGTCTATCTATTACCTATTACTCATAACTTTTCTATTATCTATTAGACTTATTGTTCCTATCTGATTTCTATCATTGTCTATCACTAATAGAAGTGATAAACTACTATCACTGTTAATGATTGATAGAAGTTAAAGAAAAAGAAGTGATAGACTACTATCATTGATAGAAGTGATAGTTGTCTGATAGACTTCTACCTATCTATTACCTATTACTCATAACTTTTCTATTAGACTTCTTGTTATTCATGATTATTAACTTTTTTCTTCTATCCGACTTCTATCAGGGGTCTGTGAGGGACTCAAATGATTACAGGGGTCTATGAGGGACTCAAAATGAAATGTCTCAGGATGACCAATCGGCCACTTAATTAAAAAGGAAGTCATGGATTAAAGACCTGACAATATGAGAAAGTTTTAGGTCCCGCATATGTACATTTCGAACAAGTTTAAAAGTCATGATTGTATGTGTATGCATATCCCAAACCTCGGTAGCGAGGTCACTTACTGGGTATTGTTTTGCAATACTCACCCTTTCTTTTAAAAATGTTTTTCAGGTAAGGCCAAGGACGTGCAGGGCGAGTGACGGAGGCGCGTTGCTAGGACCATGGGAATAGACATGTTTTCCGCACATTTCTTTTATAACTGATGTTGTCCCTTTATGTTTTTCGAAGTTTAAATTTACTTTACAGACTTCAAATAGGCCATGTTTAAACCTGCTCCTTTTATCTGCTTTAAACGCTTTCTTGGGATCCCTAAAGACAAATTATTTTCATTGGAGATTTAAAGATCGTTTTATCTCTTTTGGCCTATAAATGCATGCATGTGTAGTAATGTCCCTAAGAGTTTAGTCATAGAAAAGTAGGGGCGCATGGTTGGTATCGAGCCCTAGGTTTAATGGTTCAGAGACTTGCTTACAGAGTAAGCACGCAGTAGTTCCCATGGTTGAGTAACGCGTCCTGGCCACCGCCAGTACGTCCCAGATTTTATAAATTAAGCAAATGATTATGATGTAAATCTATATTGTGAATGTAAATGAATTTAAAACCCTAAGGGTTATCCTATCTTCTGACAGCTTAGAAAGGATGAAAACTAAGCTAGAAATTCTCTCGCATTGTAGTCTCGACAAAAATGCCACCTAGAGGTCGAGGAGAGGTAGGGGACGTGGTAGGGGCCGGGCAAGCAAGAGAAAACGCTGACACCCAACCAGATTACCAATCGAACAGGAAGAGATTGCTCCACCATGCGGCACCTCCCCAGACCAGACCACCGTCGCCAGGAGAATGCACTGCAATCGCTCCAAAGGGCGAATCAAGGGAACCCTAACGTTATGACTATGATGGTAGAGGCTATGCGCACTCTAGTGCGAGCCACGATAGCCACCACCGCCCAAGCAAATCGTGGCGAACGATGCAACTCGAGTCTCGATATCCGGCGACTTCGTGAAGTATGATCCCGCATCGCTTGATGGGTCTTCCAGCGACCCCACCGTGGTCGAAAGTATGGTTGTCCTCCATTGAGACCATTTTCGATCGATGAATTGCCCCGAGGACCGAGGGTGTCCCGTGCTACCTTCATGCCGAGGATGACGCTTATTTATGGTGGAGTCCGCCCAGAGGAACCATTGTCGCCACGCCGAGAAACGATTACACCGAATCTGCTTTAAGGGAGCATTCGCGCAAATTTTACCTGCTGCCGCACTCATTCACAGAAACAAGCGTAATTTTACAACTTAGCCGTAATGGAGGGCGGTGGAGGTATATGAGAGAGAATTCACCCGCTTGTCACGCTTTGCCCCGAACGGTAGACACAGAGGCGAAGAAGACAGAGCGTTTCGTCATGGGGCCGGATGAAAATGTTCGAGGCTTCATCCAGCACTAGCACCTCCCGATTATGCCTCCGCAGTGAGAGTGGCGGAATTGATTTGGGTGCAGCGCAGATCGCACAAAGTGTAGTGGTTAACCCGGGCACCCATGGCAAATCATAAGAGGAAGTGGGACCACCCAAATTCAAGCTCACAGCGTCCCAGCGACACCGTATAGACCAGAAACTTTCGTGCGAGTTTGGGTGAAACCACGAGTCAACAGGACGGGAAATAACAAAGGGAGATAAGCCACAATGCAAAGTCGTAGTAAGCAAAGATTGGGGTAAGTGTTTGGCCCGATCCGAGTATGCTTCGAGATGTGGGAAAGAAGGGCACAGAGCTAATAGCTGCCTGAGTCAAGCTAGCGCTAGCCAACCTCAGGTTATCAATAGTGGGACTACTTTGTGAAGCTGTAATACACCAAGGAAGAGCTTATGCAAGCACCAAAGAAAAACATCTATGGCTCGGACTCGGTGGTTACACAGTACACTTCCATTACTTGGGCACCTTGCCTTTGTATTATTTGATTCTGTTCTACACACTTTTTATTTCTCGCATCCTTCGTAAGCTGCCGAAGTTAGAATTAGAAACGATTCATGTGATGCTCTGTTTGTCTCCACTCCTGCGGGGATAAATTTGTTAGCCACGATGAAAGTCAAGGATGGTAGTGTGACCATCGCAGACCATGAGTTAACAGTAAATCTAGTAGTCTTAGACATGTTTGACTTTGATGTGATATTGGGTATGGACTGGTTAGCGCAGAACCATGCTTGCATTGATTGCTTCAGGAAGGAGGTAGTGTTTACTCCTCCTGACCAACCCGCTACAGTGTCTGTTGAGGCACGTTAGCGTGAAGTAGGCCTAAGGTAATTCACGCCCTTAAGGCCGTGGAAAGTTATTACATCGGGAGCTTGGGCGTCTTAGCTTGCATATTAGATGCAAGGTGTACGAGATTTCCGTGTCATCTGTACGATGGTAAATGAATTTCAGGACGTTTTCCCGAGGACCTCTCCTAATACCTCCGGTCGAGAGAGGTAGTTTTAACATCGGATTGGAATCGGGACGACCCGATATCCAAGGCACCGCATGCAATGGCACCCCAGAGTTGAAAGAACCTGAACTACAGCTTGCGTGGACTTCTTCGGACAAGGGTTTATACGCCTGCCGCTTCGCCTTGGGAGCCCATGTGTTCTTCGTGAAAAAGAAAGACGGATCCATGCGCCTGTGCATTGATTATAGGGAGTTGAATAAAGTTACGATCAAGAATAAATACCCTCTTCCCAGAATAGATGATTTGTTCGATCAGTTGCAGGGAGCAACAGTGTTCTCCAAGATTGATCTGAGATCGGGCTACCATCAGTCGAGAATCAGTGAGGAGGATATTCCTAAAACAGCATTCAGATTACGTTATGGGCATTACGAGTTCACAGTGATGCCGTTTGGTTTGACCAACGCTCCTGCCGCGTTCATGGACTTGATGAACCGTTTATTCAAAGAGTTTCTTGACACGTTCGTGATAGTATTTATTGACGATATACTGATATACTCCAGGTGTGATGAAGAGCATGAAATGCACCTGAGAAAAGTTTTACTCACGCTGAGAGAGAATAAGTTATATGCAAAATTTTCCAAGTGTGAATTCTGGCTCAGACAGGTATCTTTCTTAGGGCATGTGGTGTCCGGTCGAGTCTCTGTGACCCAAAGCAAAGTGGAGGCCATCACACAGCTGGCCTCGTCCCACCACCGCTTCTGGGTGCAGGACATAGTTTTCCTGGTCTTGCAGATACTATAGGCGTTTCGTGCGAGATTTCGCCAAGATAGCTATGCCCATGACTCACCGGACGCAAGTGGTAACTCATTTGTTTGGGATGATGCTTGCGAGGCGAGTTTCCAGGAACTCAAGTGCAGATTAGTGTCAGCCCCGATTCTTACAGTCCCCGAGGGAAGAGGGAGCTTCGTGGTTTACAGTGATGCTTCTAAGAAAGGTTTGGGTTGTGTACTAATGCAACACGGTAAAGTAATAGCTTATGCATCCCGACAATTAAAGACGCATGAGAGGAATTATCCAACTCATGATTTGGAGCTAGCAATGAGTGGTCTTTGCATTAAAGATCTGGAGACACTACCTGTATGGCGAGAAAATTCAGATTTTTACAGATCATAAAAGTCAAGTATCTGCTCACCCGAATGAATTGAACATGAGGCAACGCAGATGGTTGGAATTAGTGAAGGATTACGACATAGACATTCAATACCACCCGGTGCAAGGCTAATGTCGTGGCCGATGCCCCTCGATGAAAAGCCGTTCATACTTCAAAGACGAGTTACCGATGCAGAGCAGAGTTACAGCAGAGTTTGCACGAAATAAATCGCAGTACTAGTAGGAAAGACCACGGCTCAGTTAGCTCAGTTAACGGTGCAACCAACTTTGAGACAACGTATCGTTGAGGCTCAACAGGTGGACCTCGCTAGTAGAAAAGCGTCATGCAGAACTCTCGTGTGAGGTGGTAGAGTTTTCCCCATCCACGGATGGAGGATTACTATTTCGGGGAAGATTATGTGCCGAACGATGACAAACCGAAAATCAAATCTTGAGCGAAGCCCATAACTCACCATTTTCTATGCATCCTGGTAGTACCAAGATGTATCGAGATCCGAAACAGTCGTTCTGGTGGTGTAACATGAAACGCGACGTGGCAGAGTTTGTCAGCAAGTGCTTGACTTGTCAGCAGGTGAAGGCACCTAGACAGAGACCCGCAGGACTCTGCAGCCTTTACATGTGCCCCAAAGGGAAATGGGAGGAGATCTCTATGGATTTCATAGTCGGATCGCCTAGAACCTTACGAGGTTACTCAAGAATTTGGGTCATTGTGGGCCATTAACCAAGTCAAGACATTTCATACAGTGGAAACCCACCTATTCTACGAATAAGTGGGCGCGACTTTACTCCGGAAGAGATAGTCCGCCTTGCATGGGATTCCAGCCAAGATTATTTCGCATGAGGATCCACGTTTCACCTCCAACTTTTGGAGGAGCCTACGTAAAGCATTAGGTTCACAGCTTGAATTTTAGTACGCCTTTTCATCCACGCACGGATGGGGCGGACGAGCGCTTGAACCGGATCTTAGAAGACATGTTACGAGCTTGCACTTTTTAGACTTTCCGGGTAGTTGGGACACCCATTTGCATTTGATGGAGTTTGCTTACAATAACGCTTATCGATCGACCATCGGAATGGCTCCATTTGAAGCTCTCTATGGAAAACGTTGCGTAACTCCCGCTTTTACGAGGAGGAGGTTTGCGAACGCCAGATTGTTGGGTCCAGAAATAGACAGATCACTACTAGTGCGATACGAGAAGATTAGGGGCGGATGCGCATCGCCCAGAGCGGCAAAAAGAGTTATGCCGATTCGAGACGAAGGAACCTAGAATTGAAGTTGGGGACCACGTATTTCTTAAAGTTGCCCCAATGAAAGGGATTCTAAGGTTTGGCGGTAAGGAAGTTAGTCCGCGCTTCATCGGACCATTTGAGATTTTAGAGAGGGTTGTTGTAGTGGCCTACAGGCTAGCATTGCCGCCTTCCCTATCAGCAGTTCATAACGTATTCCATGTCTCCATGCTGAGAAAATACGCTCCAGACCCGACTCATGTCGTAGACTTCGAACCACTACAACTGCGCGCGAAGATCCGAGTTATGGCGAATGACTGCATGCATTATTGCAAGAGATCGAAAGACCCTCCGTAAACCGTGAGATCAACTTAGTTAAAGTGTTATGGCAAAACCACCGCACGGAAGAAGCTACCTGGGAGCGAGAAGAGGAAGTACGAGCTAAGTACCCAGAATTATTCCAAGAATAGGAACTTTCGAGGACGAAAGTTCTTAAGGTGGGAAGATTGTGACGACCACAACCACAGGTACTAGTTGTTTATTTTATTTAACGTTCTGTCAACCTGTGTGTGTGGGTCTAGTTGGAATAGTGAATTTCATCAAGCTCGGTGTTAATGAGTCGTAGATTTTATTAGTTTAAAGTGAAACATTCTCCTTTAGACAACTAATTATAAAATTAGAAGAAGAGGACGTGTCAATGGCACTTTAGTGATTATTGTCTAAATGAGGGTTATAGTGGGCATTTGGTTTTAACCTAATTTTGAGTATTTAAGGTCCTTAAATTGAAAATTCAAAGGAAAACCCTAACCCTAGCCCCATCAACATCTTCTCCTCTCATTGTACGTATGCCCTAGCCGTGAGCTTCAACCCTCAGCAGCTCTTCCGGCCGATCCACGAAGCAATTCGCACAGCTCCGACGCCCCCATCGCCTGCGCCGCAACTGCAAGTTGTCATCCCGTGCCATGAGTCGCGCGCGCGCCCGTCTGCAGCAGCTGAAACTTCACCGCGTGCCGAGGGATACGCGACAACGAACAGCGGCCAGCCGCCGCCGCTTTGAAGCGCTCGTCGATCACGATCACGAACAATGTCTCGCGCCGACTCCACATCACCTCGGCCACCGCGGTTGCTCCGAGAGCCCACGCCCACCCTTCTTTCTCGTGGTGATTCTCACGCCAAGCAAGCCCTCGATCGAAGTTCGGTCACAACAAACTCGCGCCGGCCAGAATATGAACGGGTGAAGACTCCACCGCCGGCCGTTTCCTCCTCGTGTTGCAGCCGTTCACGGCCGAGAGCCCCACGTAAGCAGCAACTCGCGAGTGTCCTTTCAGCCGCAACTGTCGATCGAGGCTGCACGCCGCTCGTGAACCCTTTTTCCTTCACCGCCGATCGTGACCACAGAGCCGGCCAACACCGTTTACAGCAGCGGAGTTTACATCCGGTGAGCGTTCGTGTTTAACTTCGATGTTGTTGAAGGATTAAATCGCGACCTATTATTTATCTAAGAGTCTGATAGAGAGTTTAACTACGGTTTCGAACACAATTTGTAGGGACTAAACTTGGAGCGGAATTGGAGGTCAAACGCCAAAACAAACTAAGGAATATTAAGTCCTCGCGTTGAACCCGAGGTAAGCGGGGCATGAAATTGTAAGGACTTGAGTTAGGTACCTTTACAATTATGGATTTAGTGAAGGCTCGGTGAATAATTTCGAATTGTTGTGTGAATCAGGTCCCACTAAAAGAAGAGTAGTCAAGGAGTTCGGTTAGGTTTTGGAGCGAAATCGGAACTAAGGTAAGGGACCTTGTGCCGAATCTTTTTAAATGGGATTAAGGAAAACGAATTTCAATATTTTATGTGAAATTAGTACGATGTTTTACTTAAAAAGATTTAATGATTTTACACGAGAATATTTCAAGCTTTTATGTGAGAATGCCTTGATATTCTATGTGAAGATATCTCAATATTTTATGTGAGCATAATCTAGTATTTTATGCGAGAATATCTTTGTATTTTATGTAAGGATATTCCAAATTTCATGTGAGACTATTACAGATTATTATCAATGAGAATATTGCATGATTATATACGTGAGCATTACACCCTATCTGATGTGGAAAGTCATGATTTGCATATCAATGATAATGGTTGTGGCATGTATACTATAGTTATGTTGAATGATGGGACCTCATGCATGTTATGTATGCCATGAAATGATTTGATGAAAAATGTGGACATTGGTCTCCTGAGTGCATTATGTGCATGGTCAAACATGCATTAGAGACCCTATGGGTCAAATTACAGGGGTCTGTGAGGGACTCAATTTATACGAGGGTGCATGAGGGGACTCAAATGATTACAGGGAGTGCATGAGGACTCAAAATGAAATGTCTCAGGATGACCAATCGGCCACTTAATTAAAAAGGAAGTCATGGATTAAAGACCTGACAATATGAGAAAGTTTTAGGTCCCGCATATGTACATTTCGAACAAGTTTAAAAGTCATGATTGTATGTGTATGCATATCCCAAACCTCGTGAGCGAGGTCACTTCTACTGGGGTATTGTTTTGCAATACTCACCCTTTCTTTTAAAAAATGTTTTTCAGGTAAGGCCAAGGACGTGCAGGGCGAGTGACGGAGGCGCGTTGCTAGGACCATGGGAATAGACATGTTTTCCGCACATTTCTTTTATAACTGATGTTGTCCCTTTATGTTTTTCGAAGTTTAAATTTACTTTACAGACTTCAAATAGGCCATGTTTAAACTGCTCCTTTTATCTGTTTTAAACGTTTTCTTGGGATCCCTAAAGACAAATTATTTTCATTGGAGATTTAAAGATCGTTTTATCTCTTTTGGCCTATAAATGCATGCATGTGTAGTAATGTCCCTAAGAGTTTAGTCATAGAAAAGTAGGGGCGTTACAGAAATTGTGCACTTAACTTAATTATTTGAGCAAGTAATCTTGCAAATGCAAGATTTCGACTTGATAATAAGCATACATGTGACAATCTACTGGATGCGTCAATTAATACCATAAAATATCTAAATGGACCACTTAGTGAGTTAATAGGTCCACAAATATCACCTTGAATTTGCTCTAAAAATGAAGGTGATTCAATACCCACTTTAGCTTGTGATGGTCTAATAATTAATTTTCTTAGAGAGCAAACATCACATGACAACTCATTGGATTAAAGAATCTTCTGGTTCTTTAAAGGATGTCCATGTGAATTCTCAATAATTTTCCTTTTCATTATCGATCCTGGATGACCTAGTCGATCATGCCAAACACTGAATATTTCTAGATTCATGAACTTCTGGTTCATTGTTGCATAACTTTCGATTACTCGTATATGAGTATAATATAATCCAGAAGAAAAAGCTGGTAGTGTTTCTAATATACGTTTTTCACGTGAAACAATAGATGTGATATAGAGATACTCTACATTTGTGACGCCCGAAGAAGAGGGGTACATGAATGAACCGAGTCCACATCTGAATGAGAGGGATCCTGAGGGTATGAAAGCATGGTGCCCGAGGAAAAGAGGTACATGAGAAGGAGCATGAGGATATGAAAGTACAATTGAGAAAAGGCTTAAAAGAATTGATAGCTACTACCTATACCAACAAGGTGCACCTTCCTTTTCAGTGGCTCAATCATAGGAACTCCACAGTTAAGCGTGCTTGGCTTGGAGCAATTCTATGTTGAGTGACCTCCTGGGAATTATCCCAGGGAGCATGTGAGTGAGGACAAAGCATGTTGAAAGGACCCCGTGTTGGTTTGTGGGGATAGTGTCTTCACTCTTACAAGCAGTCATGGATGATATAGTGACATTATTACGTATATCTTTGAAACTCAATAAATTTCTCTTCGATTTGCTAGAGAACAAGGCATTATTGATTGAAAATTTTGTTCCTCTAGGCAAGATAAAACTTGCTTTTCCAAAACCTTCAATCAGTCTGCGTAACTTTGATGTAGTATTGATTTTTGCTTCCAACATTGTCAATTTAGAAAAATATTTTCTGCATTTATTAGTATCGTAATGCGTAGTCGCATGATCTGCGAACATAAATCCTCATTGCTCATTTTCAAGTTACTCAACATATTGAAATTGTCCATATTTCTTCATTGATAAGAAAGGAAAAAGCGTAACACCCCTACTTTTCTATAACTAAACTCTTAGGGACATTACTACACATGCATGCATTTATAGGCCAAAAGATATAAAACGATCTTTAAATCTCCAATAGAAAATAAATTGTCTTTAGGGATCCCAAAACAAAACATTCAAAAGCAGTAAAAGGAGCGGTTTAAACATGGCACGCTTAAAATCTCGAAAGTTAAACTTAACTTCAAAACCATAAAACAGCGACTTTAGTTATCAAAGAAAAATATCGGAAAAAACATGACTATTCCCATGGTCACGGCAACGCGCCTCCGTCACTCGCCCGCACGTCCTTGGCCTTACCTCAAAAACATTTTTAAAAGAAAGGGTGAGTATTGCAAAAACAATACCCGTAAGTGACCTCGCTCACCGAGTTTTGGGATATGCAAGCACATACAATCATGACTTTTAAACTGCTCGAACTGCATATATGCGGGACCTAAAACTTTCTCATATCATCATGACTATAATACATGACTTCCTTTTTCTTTTAAGTGGCCAATTGGTCATCCCGAGTCATTTCATTTTGAGTAAATTTGAGTCCTCACAGGACCCTCAGATGGTTTGAGTCCTCACAGACCCAGTATAGATTGAGTCCCTCACAGACTCCTCAGAATTTGACCCATAGGGTCTCTAATGCATGTTTTACCATACACACAATGCACTCGGGAGACCAATTTCCACATTTTTCATTAAATCATTTCATGGCATACATAACATGCATGAGGTCCCATCCTTCCACATAACAATAGTGTACATGCCACAACAATTATCGTTGATATGCAAATCATACATTCCTCATATAATAGTTTGAAGATAACAAACTTATAGGTAATCATGAAATATTCTCATACAAGATCATCAGAATATCCTCACATGAAATACTAGATTTTTCTTACGTATAATACAAGGATATTTTCACATAAAATATTGAGATATTCTCGTGTAAAATCATTAAATCTTTTAAGTAAAATAACGAACTAATTTCACATAGAATAACGAAATTCGTTTTCTTTAATCCCATTTAAAAGATTCGGCACAAGATCCTTACCTTAGTTCGAATTCTACTCCAAAACCTAACCCGAGCTCTGGACTAGTCTTCTTTTAGTGGAACCCGATTCACACCACAATTCCAAGTTCATTCTCCAAGCATTCACTAAATCCATAATCGCAAGGGTATTTAAATTACGTTCTTAAGATTTTATGCCCCGCTTACCTCAAGTTCAATGCGAATACCTAATA